>CM040746.1:22585331-23185331 GCA_022829145.1 Albula goreensis | reverse complement strand
ATGGGAGTTCATAAAAGTCTAAAAGCTGATATCATTCACCTTTTGAATATGCCTTTGCTTTTGTATAATTAATCATGTAGCAAAGTAATGTATAAATGTTTACAAAATGATCCAACCAGAAAGTGAAAAATATACATCTACACCACGTCTTTGGTCCAGCTTTTCTGTCAAATTAGGAATGCAATGACAGTTCCTGAGAACACATTTCAGTGCCGTATCTGTGGGTATACTGTGGAATAACCTATATTTGTATACCATACCAACACATATGGGTATTCCCTTTTATAGTGCCCCAATTTAAATGGTTTTCACAATGACTGATTGCCACGTTGTTGAGAAAATCAATTTTGGCAAAAAAAAAAAAAAAAAAACAGGTTCAGCGTTCTTATACCACTGAGCAGCAATGGCATCACTTTTCTTGAAATGTATTGAAAATAAAATTGCTGCAAACCATTGAAGAGTCAAAATTGAAAACTAAAAATCAACATTACCCAGTTCATCAGAGCATTGCACATATAATGAAGAACATTCTCACAGAAGATGGGGCGAAGTGTTTTTACAGAGCAAGCACTTACATACCCCAGTAAAGATGCTCAGTGACACAAGAGGACTACAGATGACTACAGTCAAGTACACTACAACATGTAGCAAGTGTATGCAGCAAATTATATATTCATACATCAAACAAAAAGTATTCAATCAATAAACATTAAGATGTATCCAACATAGATATTTGGCAATGCCTTATGCAATGTATATTTTACTAAGTCTTTATAAAGGTCTTATAAATGCTAATTTAACACCAGTAATGTTTTAATTAACTGGGTATGCAGTTTTTGATTGTTAATTCATGTATATGGTGTGAGTGATGCATTTTCTAGCATGACTTAGACTTTAAAAATAAAAATGACCAAAAGGCAAGTTATTCACTATCCCCACCTCCAACTTACTTAGGGTTCAGCATTTCATAATAACATAGCTTTCCTGTTTCCACTTAGTTTAATTATTTCATTATGTAGTGGAACCCATTATCCAGGGTGTCTTCAAACTGAGCTGTAATTACCAGTGCAAAATATTCAATAGAGAAAAAGAGTATGATCGATCAACAGAGTCATTTTCATCCTATGGAAGAGTGAATGATGGCAGTTTATTACAATCCAAGATTCATCATTACAAAAGACACAAGCATTACTCTAAAGCAATGTAACTAATTATTGTCTCTTGCAGGAAAAATGTTGATAAACTCAATGAAATGCCATGTTGGAAACAATTGCTGTAGGCATCTCATAACATGTATGTGGTCCCTTTGGAACCACCAGACATATTGTATGTAATGACAGTTGGTTTTTTCAACAAGGTTGTGACATTGGGGGATTTGCCATGTGGATTTGGTTATCAGGAACCCCAGGTGGGTGTGAAATACAGAACTGCTGATTTCACAGAAGAAGGAATCCTAGTCAGAGAATAATTCAATTCAACTCAGTAGTGAAAAGACTGATGATTCATGAAAAATGGCAACCGAGGACTTCTAGAATTTTGTTTTTATATTTTCTTTTCACCCTGAACACCAAACTGTTTGGTTGGGCACAGAAATCTGCTTCTGGCACCTCAGGAGGATGATATTGTAACGCATGGCTTCTCCATTTCACATGATGACAAGCCCTTGTTTCCTTTAATGTAGCACAATGATGCACAACCAAATTACATGTTAGCTATGTTGCTGGAGGAAGAAGAAGTTAACTAGATCATCCGTTTGTGCATCAGCAGATTCCTGGCTGACCAGGGGTGGTCAATAGAGAGTGATGACGCTAATGAACATAGCAGATTTACCCCCCATTATTTTCTCAGGCAAGGCAGACAAAGTTGTTGCCTCACCAATACAGGCACCAATACTCTTTGCAGAGTAAAGAAACAAATTCTCATATCTTCTACTCCAGGTTCTGTCAGTCCATAGCTGCCTGGAGACATTGACATACCTGTTAAAAATAGCTCAGTTTTAATAACATACAAAATCACATATGAAGCTGAGAGTCAATTATGATTTCACACATGGTGAAACCATACAGAGAATCCTTTTGGGGATATAATTATCACTCCCATCACAGGGGAATCTACGTGGCAGTTCACTTTGTTCACTCTCTTACAGACAAAGAAAATTGGTTTCAAGTTCTCAGAGGGACACCAGTCATGTAATTTATACTGTTTTTATTTTAAGAAATACTATGGAAACTGATTCTGTGCTTTTTCAGTTATGTATTGCTGGGTGTGAGAAGGGGGTATGTTTTGGATATTATTGAAATTACACATATTAGTCCCACTTTAACCACAAACTGTGTGCCTCCAGCTTTCAGAAAAAAAAATGTTTCAAAACTATAAACCACTGCATCACTTTTAGTTACATTACATTTGTGGTTTTCTGAAAGTGAATTACCAGACAATGAGACACAAATTCACATACAAACTGATTTTTTTTTTGCATAACTGTCTGAGGACAACGGTTGTCCCTTTACTAGTCACATCTAGACATAATATTTAGAGAAATGCAGTATCTTCGATAGACATGGGCCGTTGACCTCAGTTTAAAATGTAAATGAAAACAATGTATTTATAGGACCTCATTTTTGAATGAATACACACTGTAATCAACTGGGTGAGTTGCCCTTAACAGCAGTGTGTATTTGAACCTCCTTTGACACTGAATAAAAAAGTTTAGCAGTAATTATAATAATCTAAATGTAATAAATTACATTTAGATATTTGCTAAATATATATGGACAAATAATGCTTTTATCTGTGAAAGCATTAATTTTAAAATACATGTAAATGAATGCATGTATGGTTGCTTAAAATACCAATTAAATAATGTGGACAAAATAGATAAACATGTCGGTGACTATAAACAGAGAGTTAAAAATAATAGGAATAAGAATATATGTCGACAGAGACCAAAACTCTAGATAGATAGATAGATAGATAGATAGATAGATAGATAGATAGATAGATAGATAGATAGATAGATTTGTTGAATGGATTTTGCATTCAAAAGAAACCTACAACATTTTCAGATTAAATTCTATCCTCCATAGACCACAGTTAAGGACAGGGATTCTGCAGATTCTGTCAAGTGAAGCAAAGTGCTCCCGTGTTTGAACAAACATCCTATGGGGCTAAGTGATACCTTTTTTATTTTCTTTTCTTCAAGACCCAAAGTCTTGTCATACCTGTGAACTCTGACTGGATAAACTACAGTGAGAGCATCTTGGCTCACAGCAGGTCAGCCCAGCGAACGTGAGAGAAATGTGGCACAGGGCTTCTTTTCTTGTAGTGCTGCAAGCTGGAAACACTTATGGGACAGAGGGACATGCAACTGGTTTTCTCCAAAGCGACAACATCTCTCCTCAACCCGATGCCCCCTGCTCACTGATATGTGAGGCTCTGAAATTAATTTGCAGATTGCTTCCACTGCCCCCATGCCATCCCACAGCTGTTCCTCTTTCACAGCAGGTCCTGATGCATGGATTTCTCGCTGCCTTCAAACTGTCTGCCGCAGACCAAATAACAACCCTGGAGAAATGTGGCAGTGGGGGAATGCAGCCTTTCTACATAACCAGTTCTTTCCATATTAAAAAACATTGTCACTGTAGTAATTTCATGCAGTCATAATAAGTGGCCCGAGATTGATTTTTACTGTCATCCCCTTGCCTCATCCATTCTATAAGGGGTCAGTAGACAGGTTTGGCATTTTCTTTGCATGCATTTGCAAATGTGTCATTTTTGCATTTGGAATGAACACAGTGCCATGTTCTTACATCAAATGTTTCTTTGATGTAAGAACTAATCTGGTTGTGGTTCAGCACTATGCCAAGGACACCTGTAAGGAATATAGGTTCTTTCTTTCACTATCTCACATTTCTTTCTCTGTCATAAATGTATTCTTTATTTGTTTTACTTAGTGTTTATTTTCTTGTTATCTCTTTATCTTTTCTCTCTTTGCCTTTCATCTCTCAGTTTTTGGTTTGTGAAGGGATCTGTCACCCTCTACATTTCCATTGCTTTATCTTCCTCAGTACTCCATCTCTCTCTCCCTTATTCCCCATCTCTGTGCTGTTTTATACAAGAGCTGATCCAAATTACAAAATGTCAGATGTCCTATCATTTTCCCACTACACAACTGGCAGCAGTTTGGAAATAAACTGCTTGTGATGGCTCCAGTTTCAGAAAGGCCCGGGGACAGAGCAAGCCGAGCCAGAGCTATCGATCGGCCCCATGAGACATGCATCCCTTCCAAGAGCAATGACCAACTTTCTGCCAACCACGCCGCATTTCAAGCAAACATAAAAGTGTAAAATGGCACCGTGTCATAAGCTTCCATGCCTCCAAAAATGATTTGTCTAAGTGAAAAGCGTGCTTGTTTTTGGCTTTGAAGACATGTAGTGGAACAAGTGGACATGGATGAGAATATATGGCTGGAAAATCCATTTTACAGACCAGAGATTTTTTCTACTGAATATGTTTTCATTTTCTGTGTAGCTAAAAGTTGTTAAAAACAAAATGAAATGTCTTTTCCTTTTCCTTTGTTGTTCCTGAAAGTTGAAAATAAGAGTAGGGTTTTTCTAGGGATCTGCATTTACAGCTTCAAGGGCCTTTTGTAGTTCTTGTCATGCAAAGTGGCTGATGAGGGCTGTAAATTTGAGTCACTGAGCTCATCCACATCCACTACAGTGGTACCTGCAACTTGGATAGTATGAATGAGGTTTATCAGTGGTAGCTCTTCTAGGAGTTCACCTACTGTGTGAAGTAGTTGCTATGGGCCATGGATTGAATTCTGCAGCATACCTATCCCAGACACATTAGTGCCATGGGAACCTATGGCTTATAGCTATTTTCAGCAATGGCAGATAATATAAAGATCTTGAATTATTTCCTCCAAGAGAGAAAAAGTCATTTACACCATTACAGAAGAGCTGTGGAATGTTTGCATGTTAAATGCAGCTTTCAGAGGTACAATTCAAACTATAATGCCTTAGCTTTCAGAAAATTTAGTGGAACAATGGATTTCAAAAATATGTATGAAAGACAGCTAAATTCTCCATTCTTCGCCAGGAAGCAGCGTCTATGGATTTAGATACACTCAAGACCCTATTGTTACAGAAAAATTAAGAACAGCTTATGAATCACTCCTATTGTCTTTTTCAAAAACATTGCTAGGTCAGAATTTCTTGATTGTACTGCATATTACTGTCAATTCTCTGTGATCAACTGTGATCCCTTCCTTCCTGTGGGCAGGCTCTTGTTGAGTGGGTAGGTTTCTTGCCTCTCTCATGACTACACTGAAAGTCTACTTCTGTCCCAGTAGCTATGCAGTCATGGAAGACTCCTGGTGGGGTCATCAGTTTGTAGAACCCCTGATCTCTGTCACTGCTGCTACCCACTGCACCCTCCTAACTGTCTAATTTGGTGTTGCCTCTCCATGTCTGCAGCGGGGCTCTGCCCTGAGTCCCTGAGCATGCTGCTGTCCTGTCTCTGCCATTGCTGCCATCCGGCCTTCTGTCCAAGTGCTCCCGGGTCTCCACCAATGACGTCTTTCAACCTACGGTACAACCACAGTCTGACACCCAATCCAGGACTGCACTTTTTTAAACGGACATACTGACCATGTTGGTCATCTTAAACCCATACTCTGAGCCAGTCAGAGGAGAATGGGCTTCCCTTCTCAAGCCTGGTTCCTCCCAGGGTTTCTTTCTACCTGCTGCACATATGGGGTTTTTTCTTTGCCATTGTCACCACAGGCTTGCTTTTTGTGGGGGTTCAGGCCAGGGTTTACTGTAAAGCGTATTGTGGCAAATGTGCTATACAAATAAGTTGATTGATTGATTGATTGATTGATTGATGGCATATTATAATAGATGGATCATTACAAGGATTTTCAATAAAATAGAACCACTTAGCCCTGAAGCTATAGCTGTGGGTTTTTGTTTGTGCAACAACTAAGATAATTCATGAAGTCTGTGATGAAAGGTCTGCATTCATTGGCAATAGAAATAACAGAGTAATTTAGTTCAAAAAATTCATATGTATTTTCATATATTCACAATCAAGGAGGCAAATTCATGTGGGCTTATGCGTCAACATCAGTGTTCTTCCCTTGGTGTTACTCAATCGACACTACAGCAGGTAAAAGGCAGGTACAAATTTCAGATTTCAGATACATGAGTGCTCAGTAGAAGTACAGAAGACTAGTACAACTATACCCACTGCCTTTTGATATTAAGACACTACAGTATGAGTAATCTGACCGTGTGATATCTGGCATTACACAAAATAATAAAACACATACTGTCACTCACCATAAGAGGTCTCTCCCTTTTCCATCCAAGTGCGGCCAACCATTGGATGTAATATATTTAATCTCTTTCTGAAATCCCACACACCATACAAACATTACCTCAAATACTCCCTCAATGATGAATACTACCGCACAGAAGCCATCATTTACACTGCCTCATAGACTTATCTGACAAACTCCCTATCATAGTTTATTTCAGTGACATGCAGTGCTAACACCACCATCCAAACTTCACTCAAGAAAACTACCTTATTGCTTTCTTCACTGCTAAGCACACACTTTTAGTTCCTTTGCTGGAAAACCCTGTGGACTTCAGAGAAGAACTTTACACACGGATTACTTCTACATAGATTACCTAATGTACTAATAACTAATACATATACTTAACTCTTCATTGAGATAGTTGTTACATTTTTATCATTGGAGTCTAAAGTTACGCTGTTCTACCAACTAGACTTGTTCATTTCTAAATGCCAGTACATTAATGGTACAGATATGCCAAAACACAGTGTCCTAGAGAGAATCAAGCACTACCAAGTTAGACTTCTCTTTCATTGGTGTTCTCTTTTGTTCCACTAATTGGCGAACAATGTTTAACCAATTCCCCCAAAATATCAGTGGTCAGGAATCCAACACTGATTGATTTGATGGAATGTAGGGTTGTAAACACAGAGAAAGTTCAGATAGAGAGTTATTTCCTTTGTCTTTGTTGATTTGAGTTGTGCCCTGTACTTCATTTTTTTAAGGAGTTGAAAAAAGCCAGGTCTTTGCCTGTGTGAAGAGCTTTTTATCATAAGAGACACTGCCTAGGAAGCAAGGACCTTCCTTTAAACTGCAAAACCCTCTTCCTTGGAAGAATAATAAACCTGAGGTCAAGAAATGGTTTTGATGGAACATCCAACCCGGCAAACTTTTTCTGGAGAGAATCCAGGAGGAAAAACCAACCCGTTGGTTTTTTAGTGTAAGCACTGAACCAAGAGACACAATCCAGCAACATCGCCAGCTGTTGCAGACCAGCTGTATTCTCAACACAGTCTCCACAAACACACTATACATTAGTCATTATATATTCACTCTAAGACCATTATATTAGTTTGCAAAAGCCAGTGAAGGGAATTTAATGTGCATAGAAAGTCCATCCCCTTCGAGAAATAAATAAGTATGGAAATAGTAGAAGATTTGAATTTCTGCTATAATTTAAATAAAAATATACTTATGCAAACCACTCTTATTAATAACCACACCTCTATTTCATGCAGTCCTCTCCTAACATTATCTTGCAGAGACCCCAAAACTAAAGGAAAAATAGATATAAGTTAATAATATTGTTCAAGCAGCACAAAAATGATTATATGACTTTATGCTGAGACAAAAGAGAATTTCTATCATTAGTCATAATCAGGGGTGAAAGTAAGCCGGTACGGTCTGGTACTGCATACCACTAAAAGATTACGACCAGAGCTTTCACTCAGCAGTACATGAGTGCGCATGCGCGTCTCCTTGCGAAAGTACCAGCAAATAGTACCGGCAAGAATTTAAAACTACACTCACCCCTGGTCATAATGTATTATAAGATTCTGTTACTGTGCTCATACTACAGCGACATGGACAATGGTAGAAGCAAGACTATAGTCATAGACTATTGTAGTGGTGAAGCTACTATCTACTGTGGGAATATAATAAATTGTATTAATGTAGCGGCTACAGGGTGAGCAATTGTATTCATGCAGTAACTACTGGATAAGTGCCTCTATTCACATTATAGGAACAGGATCAGTGTCTCACGTATTCTTGCTGTAGCCTGAAGGTCAGGTACTATAATCATGCATGATATAATTATCCATGAGGTAAAAAATTGCAGTCATGATATACCAGGGACCAGAGTATTAATGCTATGGATTCAAAATCCAACAATAAAACCTAAGTGGCTTAGATATTGCAGTGTTTCCTCTTGGGAAGGGTTACTTTTAGCCCATATCATGCTACATATCTTGCTCCCTCTCTTCTCTCTTCCCCATTCTAACTCTCTGTTCTGTCCCTCCACCTTCCTCTCTCTCTTACTTTCTACCTGTCTTTCTCTATGGCATTTTTTTCACTCACTAGCTCTCCCTATCCCCTATCAGTCTCCCCAGTCTTGCTCCTTAGTATCGCTCACCTTTGAAAAAAGAAGTTGTCACTATGAAAGGAACACAGTCGCTTAATCTAATATGGGACACGTAAAGATTCACATTAAGCTGGTCAATGAGCCTTGCCGTAACAATTCTCTTACAAGCGTCCTCGATCATAACTTACAGGAAACCCGGCTGTTCCTCGTGTACTGACTGTGATTAAAACAATTCATCACGGCTGTGCATTATTAAAGGTACCCCCTGACACCCCATAATTTTGCTCTGCTCTCACGCTTCACTGACACGTGAGGCAGAAGGAAGTCCAGGGCAAGTAGGTAGATTATGTTTGCCTGGTGTGATAGTGATCCCACTGCTGTCATTAAAGTGCTTCTGTTAATTTTACTTTCACTGTGCTGAGTCTTTGTGGAACGATGTACCCTGCCTTTTCCATTGCGTCACACATTAATGCCTCCAGTGACCATCCTTTTTGTTTCCCGTTGCCATAGAGAAAACTACAGTGGTACTGATTCCCTTTGTTATAGCCCTTTGATCTGATTGTTTTGAGGTATTGCTTATAGACACTGCAATAACTATACCAATAATCTCTATGTACCTCTCTCTGCTTCTCTCTCTCGCTTTCAATTTTTGAGCCTCTCTCCACCTATTTCTTTTCTTCTCTGTCTCCATCTTTCTGCCCTCCTTTCTATGCCACATCTACAATAGTTTGTCTTCTGCTGTATTACAACTGGAGTTCAACCAAATAGTTTAATGGAAATGCAAATGCAGTTTGTGTCCACAAAACTGCATCCTACATTGGTCATCATCTAAACCCATTATTATTTCTCAGGAAGTTTTACTGTGACTTCCATCTTGGACCCACATTCCTTTGTTTGCTGCCCTGAGGCTCATGATCGCCACCACAGAAGACATCAAGAATGCCCTTCTCTTCCGTAAATATTGTTTGCAGCTTCTCACCCTTTTAGCTATAAATTTCACCCCCTCAGCCTCAAGGATGTTCAGATATAGCTATACACCATTTCTTTCATTAGATGGCTGTAAAAAAGTAAAGAAACCTTACAATCCACTCAATACTGTGTTGTCCATCATGTCGAACCTCAGCCATAAACAAAGTTTTATGTCTACTTTTAAAATGCCATTAAAGCAACCCTTCTTGGATGTGATGTGCATGGGACCAAACTTACAAATGGTAATAACACAGGAATTATGTGTCTGGGTTTTGTTATAAATTATGTCAATGCAACTCAAACCTATGTTCAATACCCAGGCCAGGGTTAAACCTTAGATTTTGGTGTAAAATTGACATTGGTTGCATACTAGCCAGTAAAACTCTCAAGAATACAATGAAAACAGTAACAAAATCACACTTCTCTTTTTGAGGAAAAAATATTTTTAGCCTAAATGTACGCCTAGGTGTATGTCTTTTTCTTTTTATTTGTTTATTCAGAGCTGAAACCAGAGCAGTCGTATTCCTGTGTAATTCATCGTTGTGAGAGTGAAAGACTTAAGCACAGGTTTGGACTCAATCTTTTTATGAGGGCCTTCTGTTAAGGTTTAACAAAATAACATAAAGTACATTCTCTCAGAAAGAGGCTAGTGGAGTTTGTATGTATGTATGTATGTATGTATGTATTGATTGATTGATTGATTTGACAACCTCACAATTGTTATGTGTTAACAGTCACTACTCCTACCATAGTCATTATCACCATTTTGATCAATATCAACAAAAATATAGCAATCATCATTGTTTTAATATTTAGCACTTGCTGCTTTTAATATGAATTATTTAAATTCATAAACAAAATTTAGGAAAGCTGTCTCTTGTAAGCTAGTGGACACCTGTCAGGGACGGCAAGTATGTGAGCATGTGTTTTGGAGGAGTAGATGTCCTACAGTGACATGATTCAATAATACAACATGTCATTTCTTATCTGCAATAGCAGAAGTGGACCGAGAAATACAGAAAGCTTCTCATAATGTAAATTAACAATAGTTGTCTTTTTCTGTGACAGAATGAAAAGCTTGTTTCATTATGTTGTGACGAGGTCTGGCTTTTGTCCTCAGCCCTGTTTGAGAGCAAAGGGGATTCGGTGAGGCATGCAAGCATTGTTTGCACTGCCGATGATCACTGTGTTTGTCTTTTTAATATGTCCACAAAATAGGCGGGCGCTTCAAGCAGCTGTTTGGCCTTGTATCTGTGGAGGAGAAGGAAACCTGATTCATTCCTGATGGCATACTGCCGAGAAGGTCAATGTTTGCTGGGGGAACAAAGTAGAATAACGACCAGGGATGGAAATGGAGTGTTCCCGCCCTTTGAATCATGGAAGAATCATGCACCCAATGTAGGACTGAGATGAATTGATGAAAAGAAGAACATGAAATCAGAGATCAGAGAGATCAGACATATCTTACTGCTTCTACAGGAGATGCCACTGGAGGGAAGTCAGAAAGCAACATTTTAAACCACAGGTGTGGGGGTGTGGACAGATCTGCAGCTGCAGTAAACAGAAATCAAACACACTATTTCAAACAATGTGACAAAAACAGGACAGTATGTTACTGTACAATCCATCATCAATCACATTATACTAAAGCACACCACTGCATTGTGTGCCACTATAAAATGGAATGTTTACAGTATACAGTAAGCTTTAGGGGTTGTGTGCCTGAGATTCCAAATATGCTTCTCATTGGCTAAAACATGCAACCAAATCCAAAATGTGATATCCAGGCACTGGTGTCGGACAAATTGTATGCCAAATATTAAGTCACTGTACAATTTTATTGTAAGAGACAATACCAGGTGTTGAGTTGCTGACTGTAAATTAGAAGTCTACAGTGCAGGTGCTTGTCACTGTTTGTTGGCAGTTGCATGATGGAGGACTGAAGGAGTTAACTCAGTTCTCTGCATGAAAATTTAACGTCAAGTAATCATAGCTATCTTTGACAAGATCTGCATGGCTGGTCTGGACAGACACTCAGAGGAAAGAAACTTTTAATGAGTCATTTTAACACTGTCACTGTAATGTTTGAGCCAGATGCACAAACCACTATTCTAGTTTAAAAAAAAAAAGAATGCACAACTTCACCTGTATTAGATGAAGGATCCTTTGTGCTAAGGTCAAGATTGAGAGTAGACGCCGATTTCATCTAAATGGCAAAAACTCACACAGTGTCTGAGTTGAGACTGAGGATCTCTGTGTCTGTATGCATCTTACACACAGAGCAGAACGTGTCTCTGGGTTCTTGTTTTAGCAGAAACAGAGAGGCAGTGGGAAACTATCATTAAATATCAGAAACAGAGACTATGCTTAAATATCAAAGATACAGAGGCCATTGGAATATATCACAACAAGAGAGACACAGAGAGAGCCTATCATTAACTGTAAGAGAGAAGGGGACCATTATATATCAAATACAGGGAGACTATTGGAATACTTCAGAGGGAGAGAGAGAGAGAGAGATGGAAAATCTACAATTGTCAGTGCTGGACCATCCTTGAAAATCAGACAGTGAGTACCCTGAAATAGGGGGACCATGTGGCGCAGTCAGGGGTGGATATACCATATCCAGTGGCATTGTGAATGTAATGTGTACGCAGTCAAAAGCAGGTTTTCACAGGCAACCTGTTGAGCTACTCACCAGCAGTAGCTCTTGAGCTTCCATTACATTTTTCTTGCCTACCTGGAGCAACAGTAAGGGCTCTCCAAATTTCGGCAGCTTCTCCAGCTGATGGTGAGCTATGCTCATGGTGAAGGACCAGGATAAAACACAGTGAGAGGGGTAGAGATCCTGAACTGTCAGATGGGCTATCACACTGATTTAAGAGCCATTATACACCATTAGCCGTCATAAAATGGCATATTTACAAGTAAATTAAGATTGTCTGATAATTAAATAGTAGAATTAAATAATAATTATTTTTCTTGCAGATTTCAGAGCATACATGACTACATGGAAATTCTTATAAATGTGTAATTACAATACATAGATACATACAATTAATAGATATAAAGTCCCAGAACAAACTCAGTCTGCTTGCCAAAGGCTTGAAGAGTATTAAGAAGGGTTTAAAACTCCACCTACTAGAAGTTTTAAAATACAAATAATATACCTATTATTAGTATATCAACACTTCTAGTAGATACAGTAACCACTGAATTAGTAGCAGCAGGAGTACTAGAAGCAGTCAAAGAACAGCAGAACTTTCTTTTCAAAACATGAATTTGTCATTTAAGATCATTATACCTGAACAGCATTGCAGTGTCATTATCTCTGCTAGGCTACAAGACAGTATTAATATAAACATCAGTGTTTATCATTACACTTTTGCAATCAGTATTACAGGTCTGCATTAGTTGTTTGCTAACAAAAAGGAAAAACAGCTAGCTAACCTGAATTCTTTCAGTAACATTAGCTAGCTAACTGCACACTTAATAGATAACATATAAACACAATATGCACTATAGTAGTAATAGCAGCAGTGGTACTAGCAGTTGTCAAGGGACAGCAGAATTGACTTGAATCCTACTGAGTTAGTTTTGCCTAGCAGATTGATTACACCAATTGTTTGATTACCTTAACACAGATTTGCAGATTTAAATTGTAATTTAAATTTACAATGATTATCTTAAGTAAAAAATTAACAATTTAAATACAGTTAATTATATTTATATATGTATGGCCTTTAGGAGTCTTCTGTTCTTTGTCCCCTGCAGTTATTGTACAGAAAGATAATGTTAATCTCATAAGACATTACAGACCATAGCTGGGTTCAGAGCTAAATGTATTAAATATTAAATTTGCTCAACAGATGGTGCATAATTATACTGCAAATATATTACACAATGCATTTTATACAACATTTAGTTCTGACTGTGGATTTTGATTGCCTGAGACAAATTCCATTATGCAGTATGACATCATTCAACACCTCATCACAGGCCAGGGCATCACTTGGACTTCAGTGATGGTTTCTAATAACATAAGTGAGCCTGCTGTTTCTCTGCTGTGCTCACTTATGTTATTGGAAATGATCACATAAGTCCAAGATGAGACACAGCAACATCCTAGCTAGCAAACTGCAGCAAGTCTGTTACACAGCCAGTCAAATGGCAAAATCTGTCAAACAAGTGTAGTAACAGAGTGGCACTCGTAGCGAGGGATAACGTTATCCTAGTATCACTACGTCAAAAGAAAAGTTATTTCAAAATGTCAGGTCCAGTAAGGTAGCTAACCAGCAAGGATAATGCTATTTTGTCAACTACCTTAAAATTATTTTCACTAATGTTAGCTTGTTAGCGGTACAAGTATCTCGCTTACATCTCAGTATTACACCAATATTAAGTCAATGGACACCATTTTTAAGGCGGTATCATTTAAAAAAGTATAAATCATATAGCTTAGAAAAATACAAGCAAACTGGCCAGTATATACAAGTTACAAAGTTTGGTATGTCTAGCTTAAAAAGCAAATAATACTTACGACTACAAATCCTTACCGCTGAAGTGGTTCATACAATTCAGGTAGTGACATGTTAAATCCGTTTGTTAGCCTAGCAGAACTAGTTCTAATTGTTGCTTTGTAACATTAGCCTGTTATCAGGTTAGCATGCTCAACATTCCACTAATGTTAAGTCAATGGAGGTCATTTTTTTAAAGCTTTATAGTTTAAAAAGTATTTTGTAAAGCTTATGCTATAATATTGTATAGAAAAATACAAGAAACCTGACCAGTATATTCACGCTTCTGGTAGCCAAATGATATGTTCAGTGGTACATCCAATCAGAAAGCCCTCAAGTCACAGCTGATTTTAATAAATTCTGTAACAACCTCTTGGGATTTGTACATGATTGACTTTGACTATACACCCAAGCTGAGGATCTTTGTGTCTTGTCAATAGCTGTTCACAAACCTTTGGGCTGTGATAAATCCATATAGATAATTTCTACTGCTAATTGTTAGTTTTGATGTCAGAATTTACCAAACAGATCAAGTACATTCTCTGGTGCTGTTTTATGGAGTTTGTGTTATTCTTAGGAGAGAGGACACTGTCAAACTAAAGTCACATAACTGCCCACTCAGCGAAGTAAGATATGATTAGTATACAGCTTTTGTGTTTCCAGAGCAGCTTTGTCTCTTTCACAAGTACATTCACTATGTCCTTCTCTGTCACAGTGCTGTACCAGCAGGCTTGAACATGCTCTGTTCATTTCTGAATTTCACCTCCCCTCCTTCCTCACAGTTGACTGTGAAGCTAGTGGTTAGATCTAAAGGCCCTGGGGCCCTCTCGAACACCTTCCATGCCAATAACTCTCCCTACACCAACCGATCCATAACTGACAGCACTGTAAATCGCTTTCCTAGATGCAAAAATAGACTCGAGAAAATCTTAAAATCCATTCCCAAAACTGCTGATCTTTAGCTCAGTCCATCTTGGCAGCTTGGGTTTTAATTCAGAAAAACCAAGAGGTCTCGGTGTCTGTATGGCATCTCATTGGATTGACTGGTGGAGACAACATACTCCTCCTCTGCCTGGCCAATGGGAGGGACAGGGTACACAGGAACAACTGAGGTAGCCCGCTTCCAGCTTTAGGAATGGTACCCTAGGGGTTCAACAAGACTGGAAACAGGGCCAGAGCACAAAGGACCATCCTCTCAGACTGGCCTCAACCACAAAGGATAATCAAAGTGATGGTCCTAAAGACTGGCTGCCGCTTGACAATGTGAGGGACTGGTAGTTGCCAAGAGCACACAGAACCATAGGAAACCAGTATAACCCTATAACAAACTTACTGTACAGAAATATTCTTAATATTCCAAATATTCTGTGTCAACAATTATGATCGGTTTTTGACCCCAATGCTGATTGAACATAAATAAGGGGCATCTGTTGGGGTACTACTGATATCAGATGAGGTTAATAAACTTTGTTGTACAACAACATTTTAATTGGCCATAATTGCTAATTGTGCCACTGTATAATATCATATAAACTCCATCAGTTAAGAGATCATTACAAAACTAAGCTGCCAGTCCAAATGTACAGGGTGCTCTTCAGAAACTCAGAACCCTATACACAAAAAGGGGGTTGAAAAACATGCATTAATATGATATGTGGGAAAAAACATCAATGACATATGTATTTGCCCCTCCCTTAAGCCTTCTGCTTGAATTCCCTTTTTAAGGGTTTTTTTCAGTATATCCTTTTTACCCATAACCCTGTAAGCCTATGGTGTGTCTTTGTAAAGCAGAGCATGAACGTGTGTGTTAATGATGGAGTCAAAGCTCCCTCTCTTTTCTTTAATCGTTCTCCTTAACACCCCCAACCCCCTCACTCCCATGTGTGTCTGAGTGATAGATAACTGAGGCTGTTCCATTTCTCTTGTAAAACTGATTTATGCTGCGACTTAAATTGCATGTAATATCTGTTTTTTAAGCCTGTGAATCCTGCTAATGTAATATATATTATATTGCCAATGTGCTCATGGCAATGTGTCTAATAGAAAATGCTAATGGCACAGAGGCCAAATGAAAACTACACCATGAGGCCTAAAAGAAAGAAATGAGCCAGTTGATGCCTAAAGTGGTTCAGGTGTGTGTGTGTGTGTGTGTGTGTGTGTGTGTGTGTGTGTGTGTGTGTGTGTGTGTGTGTGTGTGTGTGTTTTCCAGTCCTGTCACTACTGCTCTGCTGAGATGCAATGCAAAGCTCTTTATAATTACATTTTTCAAAGGTCATTGAGATTGGCAAGGCCAAAGACACTTTCAAAATGTTATTTTCTGGTTCACCGTTCTGTAACATTTTACAGCTGTTGTGTTTAAGTTAAGCAAACACAACATTTTAATCACAGCTGTCTCCAACCACTCATCCAACTCCATCCACCCATCCAGCTCAGCAAATAGCACAATGCACAAAGCAATGTTGCACCTTCCCATTTAGGAAAGCATATTTCATTTGAGTTTAAAGAGTCTCTTGATGGTAGGTAACAGCATTGTGACTCTAGCCCAGAAGTTATAGTCATGACTGGAAGCAATGCTTGCCATGGTGGCAAAGAACTGCTTCATTTTAGGAAGGCAAAATGTAGAATCAGTGAGTTGATTCAATCAGTTGGTAATTTCTCCAAAATTCACCACACATCTGCTGTCGTCTCATATTCCGCTAATTGCACTGTCAGTCTCCATGGCAAGGGTAACCTGGTGTCAGGGCAGTGCGAATGTTTCCTCACTACTCCCCTGCCTGCAGGCACTTTCACAGGAACACCTATTTATAAAGTCCTTACTTACAGTCCTAATGCTGTCACTTAATGCAGAAAAACCCAAGAGAGCAGAGCAGCAGGCATGCTATTCCTGGATGCGAGCTGGGGGTGTTGAGAAGGTGCATGTGGTGGTGGGGGGGGGGGGGGGTGATGCTTCACACTCCAGATGGTTTTGCATGATGGTTTGGCACCAGCATACACAACACCTCACAGGGTGCACTCACCATCTCCTCTGTACACTCTACCTACCATGTAACCTCATCATCTCCCCACTGCTCATCACATACTCCAACCATCATACTCCCACCATCATGCTCTCACCACCAAAGCAATGACACTGTGACTTTGACAAAGATATCAGTTCTGTCAAAGCAAGATCAACTAACCATTTAAAGCCTGTAACTGATTCATTAAGAGGCTCAAAAGGTCTGTAGGAATTTAACTGCAATTACATCGGTGGGCTTCCACCAATATTCTAGCTGGCAGGCAGGGTTAACATGTGCACAACCTTATCTACAAGTTGCAACAATGTACATATCTTTGGAAAACAGCAGACCTCAATGCAACATGACTCACATCATCCCCTGCGGTAAGCTGGTTAACATGCTCCCAACAATATGTAAACTTTTCAGTCAAGCTTGTGCTTTTCAGTGCTGATTTAACCTTACTCTTGGTTATGACATAATTCTCCCATAAAGATACTTGGCTGTTTCCATTGCTCCATTTCCTCTGCCAGGGCACCTATCTGCTTCACTAGATTTCTTTTGGGGGATATGGTTTTCAAGTGACCAACAAAAAAAGTTTTGCTTTTTAGATAGCAGTGGCTTCATCTGCAATGCAGAAACATGGTATATGCATTCAGTTCATCCAATCATCTGTTGAATGGTGCATCTATGTGATAGATATTCAGGCTGGATACAGAATGTTTTTCTTTACCACTTAACCAGAGAACATTTCCTGCATGACGTTCTTTTCTGGTATTTGTGTCTGTACTTTCTGTGATCCTCGATCACTGAATCAATGCTGAAATCAGCTTTCTCTCCCGTGCAGAAAAGCTGAGCTGACAGGGAAAAATAGGGCTTTGCTAGAGCTGAGAAAGAACCAGCCACCACAATAAATGATAGATTCTGCCTCCAAAAGACTGAGCAACATTATTTTTTTCCCCGCAAGGATAAATTGTCAGGGAAAATAAAAATATTTTATTATTATTATTATTATTATTATTATTATTATTGGTTTGCAGCCAAATTAACATTTTTTGTTAGGCACTGGCACTGGCATAAAGAATACATGCACTTTCTTCCTTTTGGCGCTCTGTGTAATTCCATGATAAAGAAAGGGCAACCCTTTCTTGAATTTTAAAAATGTTTGTGACCCAGAGGTGAGATGGCAGGAAGTGAAATCTACTCGGCTGATGGCAATTTCAATACACTGTGGACATGAGCAATTACTTTCCAAGTTCATTTTATTAGCTCCAGATACCTTTTGTATATGTGTGACCTACTTTACCATGCCCTGTTTTAGGGCTTGTTGGGAGAGCAACATGCATTTTATGGTTATTTAACCTGCTGTCTTCTTGCATGGTGCCTTGCCATGCTCCCAGACACAGCCAGAGAGGAACAAATGGTCCCTCTCCCTCATAAACACCTCCAACCCAGTGATCAAAGGAGCAGCAGGCTTTTCACGCATGGCCGAGAGTAGACCTTTATTCATAAATGAATAAATTAATGATGGCCAATATGGATCTACATTTGGGTTTACCAGTTAAAAGTGGAATTGGGCATGGTACGACCCTCTTTGTTCATGGTAAGCCCTAAGGTGCCCCCCCAAATGTAGAAACCTTTGACAAATATGCTCAACCACAGGGGGCCACCACCTCTCTCTCTCCCTCCGGCTCCTTCCCCTTTTGGAGCATTTGTGTGTGTGTGGATTTGTGCCTGCATGTGTTTGTGTACTTTGGGGTCACTTTACCCTTCTATACCCCAATAATATTCACCTTTAATAAAGTCTCATGACAGCAAGAGTGTGTCTCAATATAACCACAAAGCCATTCATGTGCAGAAAGGCCTGTTCCTCTCTGTGAACTTTCCTTCCTAAACTCACATATGTTCATGTTTGGTGTCATTGTGATATTCGTAAAGAGCTAATCACAGAAATGTTAATACTGACGGGATGCCTTGAGTTTTCTGGTTGTTAAAGTTTCATTATAAGATTAAGTCCTGGATAAAACTTCAGGCACTCCCCCACCATAAAATTAGATATGTGAGGACCAAGGGGAGGGGGAGAGACCCTTCTTAAGCTGGGCCTGGAACAGGCCTCAGGGCTTAATCCTATTTTTGCCATCCAGTGGAGAGACTTGAACAGACAAGTGACATGGGAAACCTTGGGGAGGTTGAAAACTAGATGAGCAGCTGCATTCTGGATCAGCTACAGAGCACCATGACCTAGACGAGTAGCTGGGTGGTGTACGTATTCAAGAACGGTCAGATCCTCCTGATGTTATGCAGAATGAAAAGACAGGACCTTACAGGAGATGTGATCCTTGAAGTCCAGTTTGTTGTCAAGGATGACACCCAGGTTTCTCCGCGAGCTGGAGGCTGCTACTTCCGACCTGTCGACAGTGATGGAGTGATCTTGTAGTGGGAATGATCTGTCCTGTATTATAACTTGCATGGAGAAACAAGACTCCTCCCACTGACAGAGGAATACCAAGTTTAGTTAGTCTCAGGTGTACCAACTGAAATGTGAGGTTAAATTAGTTCATTCGTAGTACTCCACTCACTGACATTATATGTAATGTGTATTTGGTTATTTCCTTTTAACATTTCCCAAAATGCTCAGAATTTTGCTGGTTGTATGAAAAGGGGTGTCAGTTATGAATCTTTCCCAGACACTGAAGATTGATGAATCCCATGCAGGGATTCCCCATTGTTTTGTTATATGCAAGCTTTGCTCACAACAACTCTGTGCCTCTCTCATGAGCCCTGCTGTAGCCCCTAATTGTTGAGAAAATATAGCTTTACCATAGAGGAACACAGCACAGCAGCATGATCATTCATAGGGAAAAACTGTTATTTCACATGCCATGCCATAGCAGGTAACTTGTGACTAGGATGAAGGAGAGAAGAACAATTATTTGAAGATGAAAGGTACTTTTGGAGTGAGGTACGCAAGAAAATTGAAGGTTTTTGCTTTGAGTATCCATTTCACAGCCACCAAATCTCGTTTTGTTTTGGAGTCAGATAGAACCATGGGATAGTTAGAGTCTCTGAAGTGTGACTGTGACTCTTGAAACTCAAATCTCCCAGATTTTCCCTTGGTACTCATCCCTCATGATCCCCCCTTTTCACAGTGTGTTCATATCAAATCAGAGATATTTGATCAAGCTGCATACAATAAATCAAATGACACCCCCTTCTGTGTGTCTTTTTAACAGCACAATTTTCAACTTCAGACAGATTGATTGCCTGAAATAAACATTACTACCATTTTGCTACATTATAAGATTCTCTTTTAGGATTTTTAAGAGTAATTCTTTACTCTCTCTCATTGGCAATGGTGTATCAAAGTGTTTGAAACTAGAAAATATCACATATTATTTTGTGAGGTGCTGTCCAAAAGACACAGTAAAACGTTAGAAAAAGATATAAAGTATTGTTATTCTTCAACACAGATTAATTTTTGAGCATTTCAGTGAACCCCATTCCACACTAACATCAAGGCTCTCTTGTGATACTTCTTGACACATTAAAATAAAGATAAACCTTTTAACACCCACTTTGGAAAAAACAACTCAAGAAAAGCATACTTGTTGGATCACTTGATAATAGGAAAACAACTTGAGGTCACCTCTATGGTGTTAAAATGTTTTCACTTGAGAGACGTTTTATAAAATTGGACAAAGTCTATGAAAAGGAAAATGTCAATGAACTTGCCTTTGTAGGTACATATACATGCAGTTAGAATTTATTTACTGTAAGTAATTTGCTCATGAGAGAATAAAGCAAAGAACAGATGATGGCAAGGTAAAAAGTGGAAAATGTCTTCTTACCACAAAAAATACTTGTTCTCTTGAATCCTGCCCAGAATTCATTCTGCTGATGACCTTGGTGACATCTCTGCTGCCCAGTGTATTGATGAGCCTGTGTCACCAGGTATCTCACCAGGCAGCAGGTGCACAGGAGTGGTCAGGACACTGATCTCTGCACCCGTGAGAACACAGTCTCCTGTCTCAGCTGGAGAGCTTTAGCCAGATGCTTCACCTCAATTTCTTGTGTCAAAACCCAGCTGTGTAACAGGATTACAGGATGTGTCAGATGCACATATTGCACTGGGTTATAGATAAGGAAGTCTAGGGAAAAGGACTGAACCTCATTCTTCTAGTTCAAGTAAATTGTTGAATATACAGCAAATTATTTTCTGCATCATAATATTATCTTTTGATTATTATACATTTTTACTGCTTCTGATTCCCTCTTGATTGTACTTTGCTAGGTTGTTTTTTAGATTTCTCCTTTATGTTGGCCTTAAGCCCCAGCTTCAAATATTGAATCTGCTTGGCTTATTTAGATCAATGTAGGCATGGTCAACACATAATATTTTGTTTGAACTTGTTAATATTTATACATAAATCTCAGAACTGCAGGAAATATGGGGGAATTTTTTCCCCACATCTTTAGAACACTGTTCCTCCCTTCAGAAAAAATCAGTAACTTTTGTGTAATTCTTTTTCTCGCATTACAGTGACTATATCTGATAACATAAAAAAATACTCATTTCACAAAAATATGACTATAGCAGTGTTGACCACCTCTACCAGTTATGTTCCAATACCCAGCATTTCCTGCTCACTTCACAAAGCCTCCCTACAGACCTTCCTTTTCAAAAGGGGGGTGAAATAAGGCTGATGGGCAGGTGCTGCTGCCAGATCCAGCTATGGCTGCGTTATCAACACAGGAGTACAGGCACTCACCTCTAATGTATAAAAAACCACCGTCTGCAGCTTCTTGGGGTTGTCAGAATAACACAGACTGTAATGTGCACAGGATTATGGTTAAAGGTTTGAGGCTGTTTATATAAAGCAGCAAATGCAGTATATCTGACAAGGAACCCAACTGTCTCTGAGGCCCAGCGATTTCCCTGATGGAAAGACACATTAGACATACTGTGCTCACGAGTGCCTAGTCTGCCTAGTCTAACAGTGCCATTATGGAAGGGCACTGTTAACCCCTTCAAATGTATAACAAATGTGGGCCTTCTTATTACTTACTTATCATTGTTTAACTATCATTCTTTCTTATTTGGTAAATTGTAATTTGTCGAATGTGGGAAATCATAAAATATAACAATATAATATAGAATGTATGCATCTCAGAACGGTAGCCTATGCATTGAAAATGTCTGAATTTCTGTGGGCCCTATCTCACACTTGACACTAAGCATTATTAACAAAAATGCAAGTTGCTTTGTTACTTTCAGACTGTCACAGTTATCATTTTCCCATTCAGCACCCACATTCATACAGCAGCAAATGAACTCGTGACCATTCATGCAGATTGGTCTTGAGATGTTTTTATTGGTATTTTTGGCATACACCATGTCATGTCAAAGTTGTTTTCTTGCTTTTTTTAAAGGCACAAATAAAAAATGTGTGCCAACTGACATGCATGCACACTTATTGATTAGAATCATTGCTTACATTAGCATTGCCTTTATATCATAAAGTAGGCTACTCCTGTTGTGTAGTTGTAGAATTTACTTTATCATTTGGTCTCTTTAGGTCTCTTTATTTTTTTCTGATGTTTTTTTTTCTGCTTTCTGAACAATATCTCCACATAATGTTGCTCATTATCTCTGGATTATTTTGAACATTTGTTTGGCAGTAGCCAGTCATTCATGTTTTTGCCACTTGTGTAGATCTTATATTGGGTGCCATCCACCCATTTTTATTTTTACTGTAAATCAACCTATCAAAAATAAATTCGAACATTCCATGAATGCACTTGTGCTGTGCTTTAGATAATTTGCTAAGATTGTTAAAATATAGGTCTATATGTACATGTGTATTATGCTGTAAACAGTATTTAAACCATTGTGAAGAGGCAGAGTTCACAGAATAAATGCATGAAAGATTAACTATCAAAACTCCATGTGATTGAATGCAGTTTTTCATGTTTGTTTCATTCTGCAGCATCTTTGCAGTGTTTTTGTCACAGCACAGTTCAGGTAAAAATTCCCCCAGTCACATATTGAGATAATAACTGGCATGCTGTTTTGTAAAACTAATGGATTTCATTGGCCAGGTCTGACAAAGTTAGAAACAATCAAATATCAGTAGAAAAAAATAGGTGAGATGTCAGAAATTACTATGATTATTCAAAACAAAACACTTGAAAATACACATGCCAGAAACACAGGCATTTATGATTAGAACGAATAAAGGCAAACACAGGGAGCAGGGCAGCACTCATCAGTCATAAACCAAGCCAGTCTTCAAAACTAAACTATATGTGGATGCCAATGTCATACTCCTGAAATATAACTGTTGACTTAAATGATTGGATATTATATTCTAAATAAACGGGATATAAGCTGACAGGACCAGCAGGATCAGAGCCTATGCAAGAATATGAGTCTGCTTTAGAATGTGTGTTTGTGTGTAATTGTGTCAGTCTTTGCATATCTGTGTGTGTGTGCGTGCATGCGTGTGTGCATGTGTGCGTGCATGTGTAAGTGTGTTTGTTTGTGTGCGTGGGGAAAAACATGGATATGCCTGCAAGCTACCTGTTTTCCCTCAATCTGGCCTGCACGACATCTGAGCAGATTGAATAGAAGTATAGATTTAACCTCTCTCACCTCACTAACATTCGCACTCACATGCGCATCTCCCAGGGCTGTTATTACAGTGCAGCGCTGTCTGAGAATGAGTCACGCCCCAGCCTATGACTGCAGCTTAATGGCCACAGGCTTTTACTATTGAGTCCCATTACATTCTTTCAGACATTCTCTGAATTTAATCAATGCATCAAGGTAAGCAGTGCTGCCTCAAAACTCCAACAGCAGACCCTTGCAGGAACCAAACTCTTATTAAGGCAAATATCTAAACTATCACTTAGATGACTTACCAACTAGAAAATGAAACATGACATTTGATAGTGGAACATTGTAGAATGAATTGATGTACTCCAGGCTTTCTTTATGGCACTGACACAAAATGATTAGTCTGAAAAGTATTTATGTACCTAATATGTTACTGATGACTTTAAAACATTTACTTTGTGGAATATTTTCAAATAAAACACCTTCTTGGGTGAAGCTATTTGCTACCACTTTGATTTTAGCAAAGGAAAAATATGTTTCTTTAACTCTGGCTGGGACAGAAATTGCAGTCATGACCTGCGTGCTCAATGACGCTCTCAAAATAGTGCCAAGGACTTACTCTTGTGGTAAGAATCTCCTGGTAAAAATCACATTTCAGTGAAACATATTGACTAAATTGAGACAAAAAAGCGAAGGTCCTTCTATAATATAACAATTTTCACCACATGCCAGTAGGTACCTAAACATCATGTATATGGATTTTAGCTACAGGGCACAGGGTCTTACATTTCATACTTGAGAGACATGGCTCAGTAGCCAGCCACTTGAAAAAAAAAAAAAAAAAGAGAGTAAAATGAGGGGAATGAGATAGTGTGAAGCGCTCCAAGTCATTCTCCAACAGTCGCTCTCCAACAGACCAGAACAGGAGACAGAAAGAGGATCGGAGCAAAGGTGACAACATGTTAGAGCCTGTGAAAACCCAGACACAACTCTGACATACACTGCTTATACTTGTACATACTGGAGGGCGCACAACAGTGTGTTTAATTACTTAAGAGCCCTTATGTCAGTTGACTTCACCATCACACCTTGCACATTCCATTTATGCAACTGGATTTTGAAAAATAAATAACACATTGTTTTAAGTGGAGCAGTTGCTCTGTAGCATCTTGCTGGAGGGAAATACAACAGCATTTCATGAAGAGTTTGAAATAAATGCTGAACTGTTCTTTTATGAAATAAAAAAAGTTGATTTCTCCTCTATATAGTCAAATATGTACCTACTGAGTAATTGCTAGTGTGTGTTTGCTATACCTTATTTTATATTTATACAAATAACCAAACTTTTTTTAGTTTCTATGGTCTTTTCACTTCACATTACAAATGAACCTTTCTGGCTATGCAAGGGTTCCAATTACAACACATAACAATGTACAGCAGTTACACAGTGGATATAGACTATAGAATTGGTGCTTTACAGTTTATGAATCACTGGGTTTTCGCAGGGAGTGAGGGTGGGTTATCAAGGGGGAGATAACTTATAATTGCATATTGCTATTGTATGCTATAAATAATTATGTGTATGTATTAGACATAAACAAATAATGGGGAGCAAATCCAGAGACAGGACATGTAATGCCCAGTGAACAAATGTATTGCTCATACATCATCTTCAGTGGCCCCAAAGTTTCCTTGCAGTTTTGAACTGTCTGTCATTGTCTACTGGATCTTGTCTGCTATTTTCTGCTCTTTATTAAAAAATGGCCTACAGAACCCTAACACAAAGAGAGAGGAGCTGACAGCTTTCACAGAGAGGAAAACTCAACTAGAAGTTAACAAACTGAAAGGGTGCCAGTCTCCTTGGAAACAAATGGGACCCCCCTGCCGGGTGAGAGATTGGTCGTATCCCGACCCCCCAGGGCGGCTCTGGAAGGCAGGGAGAGACTGGGGGAAGATGTCACTGAGGCGTGAGGAGTACCCAATCACATTCCACACCTCATTATCTGTATACAAGCCTCATACATACACTCATACACTCACATGCACACAATAACACATAACACAAACAACAATCTCACACAGAGCCATTCTCCCCCACATGTAGTCTTACATACACAACTCATTCAAAAAAATACATACTCTCTACAAAACCCAAATACAACCAATTTGCTAGTTGCTGTTTTTTTTTTTTTTTTTTTTTTTTCAAGCATGAAAATTCATAGATATTTGCAGAAGTAACATGGTACAGCAAGCCAGAGCAGAGCCACTCAGGAATGAAAGGTGAAGTAAGTAGCCATATGGCGTGTCCGGAGTTGAGATCATACTCCTCTGAGGACATGTTTGCAATAGTGTAACCATACGGTCAGGCATAAGGCCTGAATGAACTACAGGTTTTTCACACCTTGACAGAAGTGCCTGCATGTTTCACATGCCTGGCCCAATGTGACTGTATGGCATTTATGCATATAATCAGGCTTAATATAACCCAAACTGGGTTTGATCATATAAAGTTTAGCCATGAGGATCAATGTGGTCACATTAGCCATACATGGGAATATATAGCTCATAGCCATATAGGGAATACATTTTTAAATAGTTGGTTTAGAAATATCCATTTTTAATAAGTACGCATTTGTTATTACCCTTTGCCATTTCAGCTTGCAGTTTGCACATCAGAGTTTTTGTTAGTGAAAGATAAATGGTAGTTCTTCACCATTGTCAGGTACTCGTACACATGTAAGATGGGAACTCCATTGCTCATTTGTTTGTCCATGGTGACAATTATATATCTATTTCAACTGATTCACTATTGAAGAGTTCATGAACTACCCTCATTCCTAAGGTTTGCATTTCTGAGTTTCTGCTGTATGTGCTTTCCCTCTGTATAAACATTTGATTTAATTATAAATATGCTTCTGAAGGGTCTTAACTGGTGTGATGTAAAGAATCAAATTTCTTTCATGACATCAGTGGAAGCCATCGTGAACAGCAAGGTCATTATGAGTCACATGGTTAAAATATCTGTCAGTGTAGGATAGGGCAATTCAACTTCACCTCAATAAACAAATGTACAACAGTGACAATCTCTTTCATTACTGATTCTGACTTTCTAAATGCAGGATTACAGTTGCAACTGCAGAGCCACTCAGTCAATTTTGGTTATTATAGTGCCACTTACAATCTGATTGTCAGTGCTGCACCATGGGAACTTTCCAGTGTCAAGTCAAGTCAATTTGACAATACACAATAAATGTTGTGATATTTCATGAGAACTTAAAGAATAAACATTGCAGGTGAGATTAATGTCAGGAGTCACACTAGCACCCCCGATGTTCCTCCCAACACAGGTACTGGGACCCACCCACACGAACAGCCAAAGCACAGGGAATCAGGTTAGCAGAGATTTTATAGTTTGGTAGTAAAAATATAGTATAGTAAAGGCAGTAAAATTTGTGCTCGGGCAGCCACCCGCTTTGACGCCCCCTTCCAACTTCGCCCCTTCTACTGTTAGCCCCACTACCAGCCGGCCCTGGGCCATGTGGGAGACATCCCGGGAGAGAGACTTCCCCTCACCAGTACCACAAGCCAACCCGCCAATGTCCCGTGCCCCACTCTCCCTCCACACAGTGTCACATTCAGACCCTCTCCCGGGCCTGCCCACATGGCTCAGGCCAGCCCCCTCTTGGCCAACTCAGAGGCGAATAACACACAGGGAGGGAGGTCCACACACACACACACACACACACACACACACACACTCACATGCACACAAACAGAAACTAAGGGTGTATGCACCTGTGCTAACAAGAAGCCAGGCCTCCCCTGTGCCCCAGGTGTGCAGTCCCAGCCTCCACCCCTGCCACACACACACCTAAAAAGAAACCCCCCTGTGGGATTCCTCCCAACAAACCCAAAAGAAATAACTAAACCAAAAGAAAAAACAAAACCAAAAAAACGAAAACGCCGGCAAAAACTTCAGAAATTCTAAATAACAAAACCATAAACGAACGAAGGAAGGGAAGAAAACGAAAACTTTCAAATAAACAAAAATAGACCCGTCTAAAATCCCAAAACACAAAGCTGGTTCCCTCTCGGCTGCCCGAACCCAGACTGCTTCGTCCCCCGCTCTTTTATCCTGATTCCCTATGCAGAGAGAATGAGAGACAGCTGTGCTGGATTACCAATCGGGCGAAGCAACGGAGACAAACCACCTCGATCCGCATACTGCACGCGTGCCCCCAATCACCAATGAAGAGACTCACCAAATCAGTGTCTTGTCAGGCTCGCCTCCTGGCATTTACATACCAGTATGGCCTAAATTCAGAAGCTGGAAAATAACAACTTTGGTAAAGATCAATACCATTACAAAAAATTGGTATTGATGTTTCAACAAATTGTGTGAAATGGGTTGAACGCAATGATATATTTAATAGAATGTTTGACTCTCCTCTGTTTCAGCTCACCAGTCACTACTGGTCAATGTTTTTTACATGAATTATCACAAGAGAAAACACTGCATTTTCATGCAAGATTGAAATACAAGATTGACAAAACGGTAATGCAACTATAAAATTGTAAAACATTTTCATCAGTAGTCCCATGGTGTCATGGTATAGGGCTTTGCGTGGTTACAGCCCAAAATGTTTTTCACCCAGCCTTGATCCTATATATGAACCTATATGTAAACTGTTAAGGAACACTGAAATGTCTTAAACAACTTCTATGACTAATCTGAGATCACCGAACTGTCTCTCCAACTTGCTTTCTCCAACTTTCTTTTGTTCATTGGCTCCTTTTGTTCACTGACTCCTTTCATTCACTGGCTCCTGTTGTTCACTTGCTCTTTTCGTTCATTGGCTCCTTTCGTTTGTTGACGTTCACTTCTCAATCAGTGGCTTAAACACTCACCTGCCCTGCTGACGTATGTACGTTCATTCGCAGCTGTTTGATTGGCTTTTCAGTAAACCTATTGGCCTTCACATATACTGGCTTGATAAACAGCTATTGGCCACTGTGTAAGTCACTTAAATCTTGCTCTAGTCTAGACCAATAAGACAAGGGAGGAGCAGGCATCTGAGATGAAAGTCTCAGGGCTTGGGGAGAGAGCCGAATGAACAAATCTGTGATGGAGAGGACTCTGGTCAGTTCATTCATTTGAAAGATTCATTCGAAAAGATTTGTTCGTTCATGAACTTCCCATCACTAGAAGAGAGGAGATTGAGAAAGGCAATGAGACAGAGATAGCAGCAGATGATGGAGAGAGAGGTGAGCCATGCAAATGCTACACCACATCAACTATCTTAAAACATTTTTTTAAACTAAAGACATTTGTAAAGTACCCGGAAAGGTAACGTTGTGTGTGTGTGAGAGAGAGAGAGAGACCGAGAGAGAGAGAGAGAGAGAGAGAGAGAGAGAGGAGACAGAGGGAGATCGTGTGTAAGTGGGAGTGCAACTGCAAGCAGATATTCATCGCTGGTGGTCCTTCTGTAATTGCCTTTATGTCTACATATGGACTTGTAAATATTTTGATGACATAAAATATGTTTAACCTTGGAAGCTTACTTAGCCAGCTAGGTAGCTAGTCTTTTCAGGCCTACACACGGTATGGCTGCACACAAGCCAAACATCTGGATTACAACTGTACCTCTGCCACAAACAGTATTTCAGCCTAGCTGGTTAGGTTACTATCCTCTGTAGCAAGGTCTCTAAACAAGCCAACAGACATAAAATGAGACCTGAACTGAACTACATTGTGGATTTACCTCACAAATATTTTTGTTATGAGGAGAGATGTGGAACAGAGACAGAAAAAAATTCTTTCTCTAATGTAGTCTTTAAAAAACTCGATATCCAGCACTAACACAGTTGCCCTGGAAGGCTAAAACCCAAGCAAACACAGATTTCCAAGCAACTATTCCTAATGTGTTCCACATTCCTTATGTATTCATATCTCTTAAGTTTAGCCGTAACAGTGGTGCTGCAGACAGTCAAGACAAATGGAAATAGGATTCAGCTTGTTGAATCCTATGAAAATGGCCTTCAGCAAGTGACAGCAAGCTAGGACGGCTCTGCTACAATGCCAAATTGTCCTGGGATAATCAAAGGCATGTGCTGATGCCTGAGAGGTGTGCAGGCAACAGAAAGGAATGCCTTTTTATGCAGGTAGCAGAACACATGTCACAGTACAATGGACATGCTTATTGCCAGGAATACATGTGTTTTTTTCCAAGGATTCACTATAGATCCAAAGGCACACTGTACATAACCGTGTTGCAGAAACACATACCATGTAAACAATAGTTTGTTAAAAGACTAAGGCTGATACACAGAGTAAAACCAACAGTTTGCTCGTACTGGACTTCATTTATCAATATTTTCATAAAACTGTACGTGTCAACGGACCAATGAGGATGAAAGAAAGATTCAAAGGAGAAAGAAAGATTGAGTATATTGTAGGTGACCCATGTTCTTCTCATTTGTAAGTCAGTTAGCTGTGAAATGTAAACTTAACATAACATAGTTCACGAAACTTAATTAAAGCAGGCATGAACAGAAATCTCTCCACATCAAGTAAAAGATGGACAAATGCATTCACTGCAGCACCCAGGTTTCCAAACTCGTACAACTAGATCCTTGTGCAGTAATTGACACCAACAAACCCCCCTCCCCACCCCCACCTTGTGCCTAAACCCTCCCTCAGGTACCAGAAATACACCTCAGTGCTCATATCAGCATATTAGTGCTCAATACACTGTCCTGCACTGCTCTCTGCAGAAAGAGGCAGGGCATTTGTGAGTGCGTATCTGAGCACTTAAAGTGGGTGATGCAACATCTTTGTGCTGATTTGAGGGTAAAGAGTGTGGCATTTTTACAGCATAGGTTTCATCACAGCAATTTTTAAACCAGCACTATGATTAGATTTGCTGAGGTAATGATCTGGGGCAACCTTGTTGAAGCCTTCATATTGTCATTTTAATTTCCAAGTGAAGCCATTCCTATTTTATTAAAAATTGTCGTGCAAATTCTTAATTTTTTATTTCCACACACCTCTCCCCTTGAAATTCACAGACAATTTCAATGGGTGTAACCTATTCAGGCATACGAATGAACCTAATTATTGGAAATCTGAATTATTGGAAATCAGAAACATTGGGATTTTGGAAATAAAGTAACTTGTTACTCCATATATACAGTGTTTACTCTGTGGTGTGCTGGTATTGCTGGTTACACAGTGATGTGTATCACAATTCAAATTGCAAAATAAGACATACAGTAACCCTATGTGGAAAGCACATGAGTAGACAAAGTGTAGCAATGTGCAACATTCCCACAACGTGTGCTGATCCACCAACTGGAGTGTACTGAAGTCCCATGGTTGCTATCAGTGGAGATATATGAGAACTTCTTATAAAGGAATCTGCTTTGCTCCTCCTCCTCAGCCTTGGGTACGAAGTGATGTGCTGTGCTATATACACATAAAGTATATACCGAGCCAAATAATGGGCCATAATTGGTAAGCCATCAGATACAATTCTGCAAACAAATGTTTTTTAATTTTCATTATCCGGGATACTTGCAGTAATGTGCAGTCAAGAGTCATATAAATGTGTCCCGAAGTCTGAATTCACACTTGCACTGGGAGTCTTGGGCTGCAGGCTACTGCAGTGAAGTACTACAGTTTTACTGGACTCATAGCAAGGCTGCTGGTGGGAATCAGTGCAGCTCCATGCAATATGATATTAGTGGATATTAGCAGAGGGCAGGACATAAGTTACTGCTCTTTTAGTCATCACACATCAGAAAGTTGTTAATGGCGACCCAGTCACTCAAGGACATAAATATGTATAATGATAAATAATACAATTATGAATAGTAGACTAAAAAGCTTCACCTGATGACTCATTCCATTAGATATTTTATTTTGATGTCTGTTCTCTGAATCATTATGAATATTATTATTAATTGTGGCACTCAGTTAATGAAAAGAACAAAGTGGTTGGTGAGAGATACACTGTTGTGTGTCAAGAAATTATGTTGGCTAAAAATGTTACTAAAAACAGTCACACTGACAAAGAAAACACTGAATAAATTATTGCAAAAAATGTAAGAATAAAATATTTCTGAGGTTACTGAAATGTTCAGACAGCTGTTTAATGTTGTTACATGTTTTTGAAAATGTCATGAATGTGACTGTATCAGTAAGATATAACAGTTGATGAATGTCACAGATTACACGTGTTAATCTTACACAAGCTAAGGCAAAGTCATGTACACCCTCTCATGGACTTGTTAAAAGTACTGAACGCAGCAAGCAGCATTCACTGTTGTCTACACTACAATATATAGCCACCGATTGTCTTAAATTGTTATGATGAATCAATGCTTTCAGTGTAAAATTATGAGTAGCATTTTGGAACATGACTGATATAGTGGCAAATGGCTGTACAAGCTTATCTCATCTTAGTGACTGCTGAGTTCGAAGGATAAATGAATGAGCTGTACAGGAAAGAATCAACACTAAAAAATGTTGATTGATTTAAATGAATGGGCTCAAAGGAACTGATTCACTGAGAGATAGACAGTGTGCAAGCTTCAACTTCAGCAAAGATTTAATATTTAATGTTAAATATGATTGGTCTTCTAAAAAAATAGCTCAGTTGTGACATCACCACTGGAGCTAATTTCAAACTGCTCATAAAAGCAGATTTTCAAATGCGGACCCCAGTTAAAAAAACACTGATCTGACCAAGCTTAAACAGTGTGATTTAACACCTCTATGCAAATACCACATCAAATACAGATAATGCAATGTTGACTGCAGGGGGCCTTTAAGTTGTTTGGTGCAGGTTTGTTGTATTATTTCAAAACTACTCACTGGATCAAAAGATTTTATTGTCATTAAGCCTGCCAAATTTTCAATGTTTAGAATATGGTTTCGAAAGGATTCTGCCAAAAATTTATGAATAGTCTTAACAGGTGAACAGTTCACTGTTGAGAGTCTTGTTCTGTGCTTATGCAGTGGCAAATGATCTTGCAGCTGGCTATTGAGCCTGCATACAGAGAGAAAGCCTAACAGTGGAAGTCCAAAAATGGCCAGAGGGACGATTAGCCCTGAGGACTGCAATGCCATAGCTACTCCAAAGCAGAACCTGCAATCTGTTACATATGTTGACTATACTACAGGCACTTAGGCAAAAACAGAATCCTAAGGGGCACCTCACCAAGGAAACCTATGCGTAGGTTATTTTAGAGAATCCATCACACTCTTGTCTTGACCCCTGGAGGAATTGCAATGTATACAATGTATATTCTGCTCTGAGCTTTCCCACATTTTAAACATATAATATTTATTTGGCATGCATTTATGGTGTATGGGAAGTTGCAACAAGCAGTTATGATTTGAGAGAGGTTTTAGGTGAATATTATACAAAACTATGTAATATAAATGTAAACAAAAGCTCCTGGCTAAAACCTCTTACAAGCACACACAGAGGAAAGAGATCATTTTAGTGGGTTTCAAGGCAATAGTTATTGTACAGAATTTCTTTTTTTTCTTATTTTTTGCAGGACACACATGGGTTATTTCAGTTTTCTGACTTACTTTTTCCTAAAAACAAAAATTCAGCCAGTTCCTCAACAAAATATGCAAGGAAAAGGTTCAATGTCAAAAGTCAAAAGGTGCTGATAATTGGGAAAACAACAGCAATAACATGCACACACACATGCTCGCACAGATAGCATATAGTTACCTCTTCATACTCCACAGGTGTCTGAATCAAATATGTAGTGTTTCTGATTTTGTTCTGAAAATATATGTGTATGTGTACATATATACAAAGGAGAAAGGCTGCTCCTAAGCCTGGTATAAAAACAGACACTGCACACACCATGAAGCTTCCCCCTCCCAAACATACTCATACACACACATACTCCTGCTTTCTTTGGCTTCAAGGGTGCCATCAATCAACAGCTACAATTAACACAGAGCAGCAAGACATGGCATATTGCATGACGTCAATTACAAGCGATTGAGCCTGTCCATCCATAGCAAGATTTCCCTCCTTCTTTTCCTTCTGCTCCCCCTCTCCCTCCATCTCACTATGCCTTTTCCTCCTTTTCCCTTTCTTCCTCCCACTGTCTCCTTTTGTGTTGTTTTCTCTCTCCGTCTCCCCTTTTCCCTCTATCCTAATCCTCAATATTCCCTCTTTTTTAAGCCTTAATTGACCCAGCGGAGGAGGGGGTGGCCCAGCGATACCTGATTAGGCAGCTACATTCAATTTCTGCACAGATGGCAGATCCATCTTGTAATAAAGCTCAGATGGATTATTGCTTTTCTGCAGTGCAGGTAGATGAGAGCTGCCTGCCTTTCAGCACCTCTTATTGCAGTGCATGAATCCATTAGAGGAGCTCAGGCCCTCTTTCTGCTTATCTCATATGTGTCTCACGCTGCACGTAGCAGAGCGATAGCAAGCCACAGCTGAGGCCTATGAAAAGCTTTCTCTCTTTTCTCTCTCTCGCTCTTTCTCTCTCAATATATGCTGGTTGCATACACGTAATCACAAACTTTTCTCCATGGATGACAATTGTCTCCGTGCTGCTAACTGACTATCTGGTAGTGCTTTTTATATGAAATGAGTATTTGAAATATGCACAACAGAAATACTTATATAAACGTTCTCTGAACATGGATTACATAGGGTATAGGTATATTTATGCAGTGGTCATGTTGCAGCAAATGTTTGGTGTCCAAAATTTGAATGGATCAATAATTTTAATGACAGTTATGTTGCTAGCTTAAACATTTGTCCTAGGTATCTAACATGTAACCTGTACACTTTTATATGTAGATAGGGTCAATCTGCAGAGAATGATTTTATTTATAAATAAACTAAATTCAGCGGAAGTTTTTTCTTTATACCAAAGTACAACCTCACAGATATAAATATTTCAGGAATGGCGGCAGGATGGTGTCAAAATTAAATTCAAAAGCCCTTTTTGCTGACAATTTTGTTTTTTTTTGGAGTTTCATATTTGCAAATGGCATTTATGATTTGCTGAAATTAAGTATCACAAATGAAAGATGATAATTTTTTAGAGAGAGGCACTTGATAGGACAATATCTAACCATGCTTAATTCTCCATTGAGATGCTCACCAAATAGGTACATAGAAATGAGAATTGTTGGGGTGGTTGATGTTGTGCAGTTTAAGGTTCCATGTTGATATATGGGACAAGCCTTCAAATTTAATTTCACATGAATGCAGACAAACAGGAAACCTGCAAAAGTGTGCATTATTCACCCCGTAGCTTCCTCCCATGCCTGCCATTGAGTCACATATGGTTTAATTCCCATTATCCACCTCACACAGTTTCAAATGCCACTGTTTCTGCTGATGAATAATAATTACATCGGTCGTCAACTAATGTATCTTTCCAATTATGCTGTAAGCTACAATTTAATGTAGTTTCAGTGCCAAAATAGAATATTGTGTAAAATAATGAAAAAAGCAACTGACTACTACATTTGAGTAGTAGCAGTACTGTTAGAAATACACATATAAGTAACAAAATGTATTTTACTTATATATATAGTGAGATGCAAGTTAATTAGGAAGAGCATCTGTAGGGCATTTTACCCTCACAGTAAGAGGTAAAGGGAAAGGTCATGGCAGAGATCTGCCACAAGCACATGACTGACCTGAAAAAGAAACTGCGGGGCATTCAGTTCCTGCTGTCAGTATCGGCCATGTTTATATGGCATGATACTTATAGAATTATATACATAGATCCTGGCCCTGGATGTCACCTGTGAAGACTGCATAATTATGCTAAAAACATTTTCCACTGAAAAAGCTGAAGTGGCTAAAAGGTTGTAAACCCAATTGATTTGTTTCATAATGTAAAAAATATTTCACAGTCTTACCTGAACTGGGGTGTATATGTTCACACAGTTGTGAATTGTGACTTTCTCTGCAGGGTGTCTAACTGTTATACACATATGTTTACTTTCCAGGGTATCCTGATTTATGGACTAAAGTAATGCAGTTTTATGTCTGTGTGAATTAGTAATATAATGTTTGTGTTAAATTCAGTTGCTGTATTAGTATCTCTCTGCTCAACAGTACAATGCTGTATGTGTTTTTCACTGTGGCACTCAACACAAAACAGCTGTAAAGCAGATACCTGTTTTTAGTGCTACAAAATTTCAGTATAAAGATTTTATAGTGGAAATATAACCCTGAATGGGGCCTCCTGAATATACTCAATAAATCTTTATTTTTCAAATAATCACACCCAAGTGTTCAGGTACCATTGGCATAAATAGGGTTTATATTTAAATGGCCTTTTGAGGTGGATCATTAAAATGCACCATTAAAATGCTACTTCATTGAACATTTGTGACAATCCCCATCCCAAAATTAATTACCTGTCCGTCACACCCTCTCAGAGCATGCCCGAAGGGGAAAAATTGCAATCTTAGTGCAACTGTCACTCTTTTCTGCTCCAAAATAGCATTGTCCTCTAACAAATCGCATTTCTCTGTCATTTTGTGCCCTGAAAATAGTTTTTTTTTTTAGGACAGGATACATACACACTATCCCACACTGGCCCTGTGCATCATCCCTATCCAAAGAAGCCAGTGTCCACAAGTCAATCCTGAAATGGAGCTCTCCAACGCTTCATCGCCTGTCTGATGAAGCGCGAGGTGTGACAGATCTGTTGCCACGGGTCATTTCAGAGCACTCTCTGCCACTGAAACATGGCTCACGGCTGTGTCTTAGTGCCTGCGTTTCACAGAGCATGGGTTCAGCTGAGCTGGAGACTGTTATGTCGGCGCTGTAGTGTTTGATCACAGGGCTCAACCTTTTCCCAGGTCAGGTCCCAAACCAGAGTAAACACATAAGGAGAAGGGGGGGAGTCAGTGCTTCACATGACCTGTATACTGCATCATAAGTATGCATTTGATGATGGAGTGGAGGCATATAAAACAGGTAAATTATTTTAGTGCTCTTGCTGATGACAGAACAGGGCTAACTGTGTTAATACAGCTTCACCTTTCTTCTTTGTTAAAATAAATACATTTCCTTGCATTCAAACTTATCTATTTTTTGCAAGTTATCTATTTTTTGTTCTGTTATAGTTCTGGAAATTTAACAAAACTTACATGTTAATACATATTTTACATACTGAGTTAAATTGTATAAATTATAAATCAATATCAGTTTCAAAAATTATTTCTATGATAACTGATATGTATCATGTTACGAGTTAAGAGTTGAATGACAAATATTTTAAAATCTATAGGCATTTCCCATTCCACTTTGCTGTCAGTGATGGCCTGCAAGTGTAAAATCACACAGGGTTGTGGATGCCACATTTAAATGAGGTAGTAATGAGGCAAAAAGAGGTAGTGACTTTGAATACACATTTCAGAGTACATACAACAGTGTTCTTGTATGTTGATAATTGATCGTATGGTTAGCAATGAGTCAAGCCCACACATAGAAATATATATTCAAAATTGGGAGAAAAGAAAAACTTATGTTGCAATATGTTTTTATTGTTCTTACTTTATTTTCCCTAGCTAGCCAGTGCTTATTTGTCATTGCTAGCCAGACAATGCAACTATCCTATGAATCCTGGGGTATAAGATGAGCAGAATCCTTGGATGTCAGAGTCATGTGGGTGTACGTTCATGAAGCTCAGCACAAGGAAGTAGATTGCAAGTCATTGCCCCTTACTATGTGCTAGGACAACTTCACTGGGTGATGTCAGCATTTTCCTGTAGGAAAATGGGGCCAGGGACAAGAGCGCAAAACTACCAATTGGGACATAGCCCAGATCTCTCCAGTATCCCAGAAGAAATAAACGCTTCAGACTTCATGCTAGTCCTGGAGGTGTTTTCACAGAGTTAAGTGCTTTAAGACCATGGCTTTATTGCCATTGCAATTGCATCACACAGTGTCATTGAGACAAAAAGTTATAATTTGGAGTCCATTATGCATGTCTGATGAGTGGAAGAGAGGGGGATGGCAAAGTGATTATTCAGGTTTGCTGCAGCTCATTGGGCAAAAGTCAAGTGATGAACAGAGCTTCACACTATACAGAGCAGCTCACAGACGCATTCTAAAATTCACATGGATATTTTACCACTCCCATATACACTCATATAGGCATAGACACATTATAACATGCAAACAAAATCACATAACCTCACACACAGTTGATTTACCACGTTACTAGCAGAAGTGCCATGTTCACACCCATGTGTCAGGGACCTCTGCAGTGACTCTTAACTCCGACAGCTGGCCCGATGCTGTTTCCATGTTATTTTTAGGCACTGTGAAGCCAGAGGATAGGTGTGAAAATCCAACCTCATCTGCAACCACGGAGGTGTCCGTGCCAAGCAGTAATGGAACAGGGATACACAATCAGAAGAGCAAAACTTTTGAAAAGTCAGTCTGGTGAATTTGTGTTAGTGACTTTGGTCTAAAATAAATGTGCACTGGATCCTAGGCCTTTAAATCTCATTTTGTATATAAAAAGGTAGCATCACATCCTCAGGATCCAATTCAATATATGAAAAATGATAACAAAAAGTAAAAGAGGCAGAGAAGATGATGGACAGCTTTTAATATTTAACCTAAATCAAATCAACCAGTTATCATGACTGCAGTCACTTGAGGTATTTCTTTCTTCCAGCTTTACTATTACAAGAGAAATGTCCGCCCCCAACCCCCAAGGTTTCTGTTCATTAAATTCCACTCTGCACATTTGCCTTCCATTCGATTTCTAATGCAAATAGGCGCTTTGATTTTTTTTCACAGAATGAGCATAAAAAAGACCTTCTTCAACACAAATTAGGCAGCAAGCCTGGGAATATTGTCCAAACAGCCTTGATCAGTCTGAGCTCATTGATAATTCCAATTAGCAAAGGTTGAGTAATTAGTCCAGAGACCTACATAAACATGCACTTGGACGTGAGGACAAGCTGGCTCTTGATCAGAAGAATCTCTTCTCACATGAAATCAAACTTCAACTCTGCAAGTTGGGAATCCTTTTTGTTATGTTGGTGACAAGTATAGCACAAGATGACAGCCTTTAACCAGAAATTTATTTTGGGGAGTGTTATTTTTCCATCCCAAAAGACCAGAAAGTTATTACCCACACTGCAATATTATTACACTATATATATGTATACATATATATATATAAAGTCTACTACATTGTGGTCTTTACATATAGTGTCAAAACAACCCACACCGTTTTAGCATTATATCATTATGGTACTATAGTAGCTTGGCATAGCAGATGATGTTGCCTTGTCAAGGTGGTCTGAGGTGGTCAGAAGGGAATATGCACGTTGATTGGCATTTAGGGGGCGATCAAAGACCTAGATCGCATTTTCCCTATTCCTGCCTGCCTAGCTGGAGTCAGGCGCTTGCGGTATAGTTGGAGGAGCTGGGGTACAGGCTGACTATGTCAGTGCTGGGGAACAAGGGGACAAGGGAATGAGGATCATGGTGTTGGGGCATGGGGGGGAAGGGAGGGGTTGCAGGGTAAAAGAGGCGGGGGAGGGGAAGATAATTCATTGTTCACCGAGCCCATTAATCATCTATGAATCCTGTTATTTTTTTTTTCATTTTCAAAAAGAGAGAAGTGTAATGCAGTAAAGGAAGAAAGTGAAGGAGAAAGTGCCATCTTGTGGACATTTGCTGCAGTGCTGCTGAACTCTGCTCCTCTCCTCCCTTCCCAACTATCTGTAACAATACACAGCATCTGTGAATGCAATCCTACTGTGCCGAATGCCCAGACCTTGCTGTAATCGTAACTGTGCAGAGTGGAAATCACACTGGATTTGCCAATGATGTCAGTACATTAATGCTTTTGGAGGTGTCATTGCATAATAGTACAGTAATCAACAAACCTTTCTCCACCCTATTCACTGTAGTATGTAAACAAATATGCAAAATAGTCAATCCTTCCCCTTCACCCAACCACACACATATAAACATACAAAGTAGTTTTGTAGCATAAATTCGCACCCTCTTTATTTCACACAGACTCACACATAATAGTAAGCATGTATCCCTGTGCTCTCATTCACACACATACACTCACACACACACACACACACACACACACACACACACACAAACAATGTGAAAATGCTCATTACTGTCTTTCAGGGCTGGGCATTATGAGGAATGAAACATTTGTTCAGAGAGGTGGACAGAATCTGATGAGATGACAGCATGGTCATGCAGCAGGTCCAGTGAAGACAGAGTAGACCTTCAGAAATCAGGAAACACCGAACAGACAGAGACCAGCACGCAGGGACCTAAGAAGGTAATAAAGGTTTGGTGTAAAAGTAAATTGCACAGTTGCCAAGCTTGGCCACACATTTTGGACTGTCACAGAGGTTTATGGTCTTTCAGGCTCAAATCCCAGCACACAGGGACTGAAAATCCATTTGGAGGGTTTTTTTCCGCCTCTCTAAAATTGGTTTTGGAGAAATAACCATTTATCTCTCCAGTGGATGTGGAACATAAATAGCTGGAGCCTTTAACAAGCTCACTTGCACTCGATAAACATATTAGCTGGCCCAGCTCTCTCGCTCTCTGTGTCCCCTTTTTCTCTTGCTCTCTCGCTCCATTTCTGCTGGCTCGGCACGTTTGATGCTTGCGCATATGGATCCCACAACAGCTTCCAGCTGCCCTGTTTGCATCGACTTTCTTCACAACAAGCACCCCACTCTCGCTCTGTCACTTCTCGGCCCTAAGAGAGAGCGAAAGAGGGGCAGAAACATAAAAAAGAAAGAGAGAAATTCATATTTTTGCTGTGATATTTTGTCCCCTCTGCATCTTGCTACAGCAGCATTGAATCTCCAGTTCAGAGGTCTTTTGCAGTCAGATTTGAGTATCTGAATGTGTCAGGCTTCTGACCTCTGACCTCTGGTGCTCCTCATTAGTCCCCAGTGAGCTCATGATTAAGGTTTAGGCAGCGGGCCCCACCTTTTGTTAGAGTCTATTTAGCGCTCTGTGGACATTCTCAGGCTTACAACATAAACGAGAAGTGCCAGAATATTGCTTCAGCTGTTGCGATTTAATTTGTCCCAGTTACTATAACATGTATTTAACATACCTACTGTAGACAGGGGTGCAAGTACGCAGCTCACAAAGCCAGTATGCCAGGTGCTCTACAGCCATAAAGAATATGGTGGAGTGCCACTGTCTTGCCTACTCAATCTTTAGACTAAAATAGATGATAATGTATTTGTTTACCATTTTTAAGTTACAAATTACGTAGCATTGTCAGTTGCCACCCTGATTCTGTGCTACCATAAGCCTAATTGTGAATGTTTCATGCCTCCTCCATGAGTTTATGCTCATGCAAAAACACATATTTCCTGCTGGCTCTGAGAGCACTGGGGAAGCCTCCTTTTTTAATGTTGTATCAGTAAAGATGATTTGAATCAGGTACAGTGACTTTGAAAATGTGTGTTCTGAAGTATAAGCAGAAGGTTGGCAATAATATTTTGCCCTGCAATTAGGGAACAGTCAACAAAGAGGAATTCAAACACACTTAAAGACTGACCTCACTAGTTTTGTTCAGGAAGGGCATATATGTGCAGTATGCCTTGAGTATCAGTAACAGATAAATAGCCTTGTTCACTCCAAATACACTGTCCTTTGCTGCCCCCGTGAGGCATACTAATGTGTGGCACTTGTATGAACACAAATGTACTTGCAATATAAAATATAAAATAAAAAAAAGAAAATACTTGAATTGTTGTTACTAGGACACTGGAGACCAGTGTTGTTAGATGGAGCATTTTTCTTCATCAGCCATTTCACTTTCAAGGTTTGCATTATTTATATTCTGCATTGAGTAATGAAACAAGGCTGATGAAGTAACTATATAATGGATCTTCATGCCAAACATAGGTTTCTGAATACTCCTGGTGGCCCAGTGAGCAATGTTAAAATTGTTTTGCCTTCGAACCAGTGGTTGAGCAAAAGTCATCAGCCAGGACAGCAGAAGGTAGGTTCAATCTCAAGGTGACATCCTGGGAATAACACTAATCCTAAAATCCTAATTCATTCCACATGGCATAGTAAACTTTAAAGAAGACTGGGTGCATTTACCAAGCTAATGTTCTGTGCCTGGCAGACTAACCATAGAATCATGTGCCAAAAAGGGAAAAGGGGCACCTTAGATTCAGTTATTGGACTCTCACACCATTTGGCAACTGTGTGCTGCTGTTTTTGCTTTATTTGCCTTTATATGTTTTATTTGCCCAACAGTTAGGTCTGCTTGTCTTGATGAATACATCTGTATTGGCATCTGGGGTACATCATGAGGTCTGTAGTTTATCATTCTTAGGCTCATTGAGTTGGGCAGTAAATGGACAGTACACCACAGGCAATGATAATTATACAAATAAATCGAAATGCACAGACTAAGGACAACTAAGAATCTAAATGCATCCTTGCATTTCAAGTTGCAATGTAAGTATTAACACTTTGCACTTACATATATCCCTAATTTTTCATTTATGTTTAGCATTCATACCAGTGAGTGTGCGGTACTGTAGATTTTGAGCAAATTTAGTTTTTTCTCTGTTTGTTAATAAAGTTGATGAAATAACATCATCAAACGGACACATTTACAATACCTTTAAATGTAGCCTCTTTTTCCAGAAATAATGTAAAATATTTCATCAGTCATGCTAGATCACACTTTACGGTAATGATAGAAAAAATAAAGATAACATTTCTTTGATAACATTTCAACTGATTGATAGGAGCACACTGCTAAATACAGGGTTTTCTTGCATGCAGAATCTGTACCCTGAAGTTTAAATCAGGTCAATGTCACAATGTGCTCAGAGGATATTCTAATAACAAACTCCCTGATTTTTGAGAATTGCTGCCACAATCAGTTGTCATGTGTAAAGGAATGGTATCCGAATACAAATAGACACGGGAAAGGTGCACTTGGTGCTCAAGTTGTGCTGAGCTGACTAGTGAACCAAAACAATGACCACATGATGCAAAAACAGCCGTCTGCCAGTTGAGGGCCTTTTTCCCTCTGCACCAGAGATGTCCACTCATGGCCCTGTAGGTAGGTTAAGGAAAGAGTTGTGGGCCTGGAGCTGGACAGCCTGGAGGCAGTAGTGGAGAGGAGGATGAGGGACAAAATCACAGCCATCCTGGAGCACCCCTCTCATAACCTGCATGAGGAGCTGGGGCAGATGGGTAGGAGCTTCAGCAGCACACTCATCCACCCTAGGTGCAAGAAGGAGCGTCTCAGGTGGGCACTCCTTCATCCCAATGGCCGTCAGACTGTAAAACAGCGCCCCCCTTGCCTTAGCCTCAGCCCAACCCAACCCTCACCCAACACTTGATTTTTTTAATAACAAATATATATTTTTACTACATTACACTACTTTAAGGACATTTGTTAGACAATCTTATCCAGAGCGACTTACAAGGCAAAATGCATAAACATGGTACAAAAAGTGCAAAGATAACCCGAGAGAGAGGTAGTCCCAAGTGCCAAAGGTGATCAAATAGATTAGGACTCCCCTACCAACTATCTAAAGAGAAAGTAAACAACAGCCCAGGTTAAAGACAAATCACACTTAAAACAAGAGCATTAAGGGTAGAGACATTACAAAGAGTAAGGGAGGGAAGGGGGTGAGGTCCAGCCTGAAGAGGTGAGTCTTAAGTCTGCGTATGAAGGTGGCCAGTGTCTCTGCCATTCTGGCCTCCACAGGAAGGTCATTCCACCACCGGGGGGCCAAGATAGACAGCAGACATGACCTGGGAGTGCAGGAGCGGAGCGGGGGTGGCATCAGGTGACCAGAGGTGGCAGAGCAGATGGGTCTGGCAGGGGTGCAGGGTCTGATGATATTCTGGAGGTAAGCTGGAACTGACCCCTTAACAGCCTGGTATGCTAGCACCAAAGTTTTAAATTTGATGCGGGCAATAACAGGCAGCCAGTGGAGGGCAGTGAGCAGGGGAGTGACATGGGAGTGTCTAGGAAAAGGCCAGCAAGAAGGGAGTTGCAGTTGTCCAAGTGGGGCAGAACCATCGCTTGGACGAGAAGCTGAGCAGAGTAGGTGGTGTGAAAGTGGCAGAACCTGCACGCCCGGCTCACCGTCACAATGTTCTCAGAGTGTGACAGTCTGTTGTCGATCAACACTCCGAGGTTCTTTGCACAGGACAAAGACAAAACCAGGGTGAAGAGAAATGGAAAAGTCCAAGATGGGAGAAGAAGGAGCAGAAAGAAGAGCAGCTCGGTCTTGCCTGGGTTGAGCTTAAGATGGTGCTTATCCATCCAGCTCTGGACATCCCTCAGGCAAGCCGAGATGTGAGCAGAAACATGTGTGTCCGATGGGGAGAAGGAGAAGTACAGTTGGGTGTCATCAGCATAGCAGTGATAAGACAGACCATGAGCAGAGATTACAGGGCCAAGAGAACAAGTATAGAAGAAGAAGAGAAGCTGACCAAGGACAGAGCCTTGAGGAACACCCATGGCAACGGGGCGAGGTGCCGATACCACACCGGCCCAAGCGACCTGGAAGGAGCAACCGGAGAGGCAGGACTCAATCCAGTCAAGGGCTGTGCCACAGATCCCCATTGCTGCCAGGGAGAACAGGAGGATGGGGTGGTCAACTGTGTCGAAGGCAGCAGAAAGGTCTAGGAGAATGAGGACGGAGGAGAGAGAGAGGTCACTCATGTGGCAAGAAGAGACTCACTGACAGAGAGCAGTGCAGTCTCTGTCAAGTGGCCAGGTTTGAAACCAGACTGGTGAGGGTCCAGCAGACTGTTCTGTGAAAAGAAAGAAAACTGTTGTTTGGAAGCAGCTCATTCAAGGGTTTTGGAAAGAAAAGGGAGAAGAGAGACAGGACGATAGTTGTGGATGATGGATGGGTCCAGAGTGGGCTTCTTCAACAGTGGGGAGACATGGGCCCGCTTGAAGGAAGAGGGGAAGCATCCATAAGACAAGGAGGAGTTCACAAGAGAGGTGACAAATAGAAGGATGTCTGGTGTGATTGCCTGGAGGAGAGAAGAGGAAATCGGTCAAGAGGACAGGAAGTGGGACGGTGGGAGAGCAGGAGCTGGGAGACAGCAGCAGAGAGGGGAGAGAAACTAGAGAAACTAGGGGAGTGAGGAAGGGTAGAGGTGGTATTGAAAGAGCTGTGGATGTCAGCAATCTTCTCATCAAAGAAAACTGTGAAGTCATCCGCAGAGGAGGAGGACTGTGGCAGGGGAGGAGGGGTGCTGAGGAGAGAAAATAGAGAACAGTTAACAGGGTTAGAAGTAGAATTCTGAATTTTAGCTTGATAGAAACTGGCTTTAGCAGAGGCAACTGAGGAAGAAAATGCTGCTAGGACAGACTGGTAGGTGGACAGGTCAGATGAGGCCTTGGATTTCTTCCACTTCCTCTCATCTACCTGTAATCTGGCCCTGTTGGCACAGAGGACCTCAGACATCCACAGACTGGGAGGAGATGAGCGTCCTGCTGTGGAAACAAAAGGACAGAGAGTGTCAAGTGCTGAAGAGAGAGAAAAACAGAGTAGATGCAGAGTCAGTGTGAAGATTGGAGAAGGAGTCGAGGGGTTGAAGGGAAGCAGAGCCTCTGGAAGAAAGAGAAGAAGATGAAACAGAGCAGATGTTACGGTGTGCCGTAACACAAGGGGAGGGTGGAGGGGAGGCAGGATGGGGAGTAAGAGGGAGGGAGAAGGAAATGAAGTGGTAGTCGGACTGATGTACAGGGGTCACCGTGAGGTCTGAGGATGAGCAGTTCCTCAGGATGATGAGGTCGAGAACATTGCCGCACTTGTGGGCGGGAGGAGAGTGCAGTAGAGAGAAGTCGAACAAGTGGAAAAAGGGTAGGAAGGCATCAGACTGGGAGGCTAACAGGTGGATGTTGAAGTCTCCCAAAATGATCAACGGGGTGCCGTCTTCAGAGAAGGAGCTGAGCAGACTGTCAAGCTCATAAAGAAAGCTTCCAAGGGGCCATGGAGGACAGTAGAGAACAACAATATAGAGCTTAATGGGACAGTGAATTAAGACAGAGTGATATTCAAAAGCAGAGATGGAGAGGTGAGAGAGGGGAAGAATAGAGAATTTCCAGGAGTGTGAGATGAGCAAACCAGTACCACTACCACAGCCAGATGGCCGGGGGGTGTGACAGAAGGAGAAGGAGGAAGAGAGGGCTGCAGGAGTTGTGGTGTTGTCCAGTGTGATCCAGGTCTTGGTAAGGGGGGAATGGGGGAAAAGATTCAAATGTAGGGAAAACACACTGCTGGGAAGGAAACTATAAGCATAGTAGTATAGTGAAACTATAAGCACGGCCGATTAGCAAATGATTAACAGCTGGCCGATCACTGAGCAGAAACTCAAACAGAAACAATCGGTTAACGAGATGAAACGAGGTGCCACAACGTCAGTCTAGAAATAAATTAATAATAATTCAAACAAGGCAACAACTACACTCCAACAAAACTGTCTGCAGTTAAGATAATAGGGAAGCGGAAGCCAATCTTCCGCACTTCGAATCTTCCGCAGCTCCTCACACCTGAACCAAATGTACTCTTTATCCTCTATAAGACACTACACTTTCCTAAATCAGAGGTTTACCATCTATTTACACTTTAACTTTCTACTTATACTTTTGATATTTTGTATGTATTGTATATATTGTTATATAGTTTTTATTTTCACTACTCCTGGTGTGTCCTAGATTCTGCTGTGCACTCTGCTGTTGTAACACCTTCATTTCCCCCTTGGGGGGTATTAATAAGGACTTATTATTAATCTTATCTTATCATTTGTCTCATCACTCTCTAGCAGCCCCTCCTGGTCAGGCCAGGTGCCTGCAGTTGTGCAAATCAAAACATGCTGCATAATCCTCTGATGCCATGAGCAGTTTGTGATTGGTGGTGTGCCTGCGGTGTCTAAAGAATCAATGGCCTTTGAGGAACATTGCATGAGCCGTACGAATCACGTGTCAAAGCATTCTCCTCCCGAGTCGGTGGGAGCAGTTTGTTGCAGTGGACAAAATAGTTTGGCTGTGTTCTGGGTGGGAAAAAAGGGAAACTGCCAACACCTTTCATTTGAATTAATTTGATCAAAATGGCCAACTTATTAGAATAAAAAGACAACAAATTGTGTAATATTAGACATTTTTTTACAAACTGACATAGATAGAGGACAAAGACAGAATAAATGTTCCTACAACATCTTTTCTCGACCTCAGGCTTACTTGGAATCTTCCATCTCCAGTAATGGAGCTAAAACAGTTCTGCCTTATTGTGAGCGTGAGTCCCAGTCTACTGGACAATGAATTTTATGATGAAATGTTCTTCAGAAAGGGACGTCAAGCATATTCTAGGGCCTCCAGAAGAGACCAAGCACAAAGGACAGCGCATTCTCCTGCACATGTCACCCTATATCCCATATGATCAATCTGTATTGGATCAGAATGAATGAGAAGTGCATCCCACATGTCCAGCAGTTGTACAGCTGCAACAACATACAGAACAGACTGTTCTGGCAGAATTCTTTCCCCCATCCTTCCCACTCTCTATCAGAGGGCGTTTGGCATCACAGTCACTGTCATAAAACCATCTGTATAAATGGATAGTGTGTACTGATTTTCACTGTGTAAGTCGCTCTGGATAAGAGTGTCTGCCATATTGATAAATGTTTATGTAAGTAATCCAGGTACAAGTTTGGTAGCTAATCATTGCAGAGTTGGAAATCAAGACTTCACAATTGGTTGAACAGTTTTCATTGATGACTGTGATGTGACACATGTGACAGGGCTAAACAGTTCAGCTGTGTTTAGGTGGGGAAAAATAAAATGAAAAAGCAAAATGACTGTAGCACAACAATGCTGAATTATGCTGCCTGTTGTCGCAGAGTGAAGCAAGAGATGACAAGAGAGACATACTCTGTACGCTGAACTCTGATCTGAGATGTCAAACCTGGAACTGAAAGACATAATTTCACAATTTTTAGCAAAATAGGAGACAAAAGAGAAAATTATACAGTAGAAACAATGTCTTTTAATCTTTCATCACCCTGAGTACATGACTGCTTTATCCCCTAGCCTAAACATACAGTAGAAGTAGTGAAAAATAATGTACATAAGGAAAAACAACTCAGTGCCAAGCAGAGGCTATCACACAGGTCTGGCTCATCCATTAAGTAAGGAAGTAACTTCCTTGAGTTATATGTATTGGATCATGCACAAAAAGTTTAGGCCTGGAAAAAAAGATTGTAGTGACGTTGACAGAAAAGTGATTGTGGGTTGTGTGGTAAGGTTTGCCTGGAGCTCCTTAAGACATCAATAATTGTGTGTGTGTGTGTGTGTGTGTGTGTGTGTGTGTGTGTGTGTGTGTGTGTGTGTGTGTGTGTGTGTGTGTGTGTGTGTGTGTGTGTGTTTGTGCACACGTGTGCGTTTGTGTGTGTACGTGTGTGCGTGTGTGTACGAGAACATGTGTATGTTTATTGAAACATTATATATTGGATTGATCCTGATGGTGCATATGAGTTTGCTATAATATTCACTATATGGGAACATCATTCGCATAGGTTGTGTGAAATGTCTAATTACCAGCTCATTTCCCTTCAGCAAGTAAAAGAGTTGGTGCTTGAAACATAGCCAGTCACTATAAAATGATGACATTGGTTACATCACCATTTGACCTGACACACCAATCAGATGTGTGTTGCTTCACATCACCATTTTTGGCCCTTGTGAAAGTCCCTCAGGGCAAACTTGCTCTCAGTGCAAAGACAAAGAAGACGAAGAAAGATCAGGAATAACTCAAGATGCTCCGGTGCTACATTTCAATTTCTTTACTCTGCGGAATGTGTAAGTTCAAACTTATGCCGATAACAATCCTGTGCAATTCAAATCTCCTCTTTTATATTGACATTTCTAAATATGGATTTGCACTGGATTTTATGAATCTTCAATATTTTACAGTTATCATTGCTATGCATTTTCAGAAGGAGAGAGATATGATTTCAAACTCAGTTAGTTTTACCATTGGCATTTCTCTCTCTGTGTGTCTTTGTTCAAAGTGATGGCAGCTGATCATGTGTTCCAGCCCCATGTCACTGTTGCAGCCAGACTTGGTGACAGTGTCACACTGGAGTGCTACACATCTGCAGAGATGTTTACTTACTTTTTGTTTAAACAAACGGGTGAAGGACCACTATTGTGCTTGGTAACGTTGTCACAGCCTAACAAGGTCACAGCCCATGGAGTTTTCAAAGATCCAAGATTTCAATGGACACTCAGCGATAACCTGTTTAACGTCAGAATTTCCCAAATAAAATTATCAGATATGGGAACATATTTCTGTGCAGTGTATCATTGGAATTACATCACCTTTGGGAATGGAACTACACTGACTGTCAAAGGTAATGTAGAATGCAGCATAATGCCAGATCATTTGAAAGTTTTATTTATTTAGTTATGTATGTATGTATGTATGTATGTATGTATGTATGTATGTATGTATTTATTTATTTATTTATTTATTTATTTATTTATTTATTTATTTATTTATGGCTAACTACAAATTATTTTAATAAAATTGATTCATGATTTGTCAGATTATGTGTCTAAGCAGAATATACTCACACTGCATTACAGTAGAACCTCTTAGACATGAACACAAAAGAAATGGAGGATAATTGTAACTCTGAAATGTCTGTAATTTTGTATGTGTAAAAATGTAACAATTTACACAACCTGTATCCTTTATTGATTGTCATGTTTATCTATCATTTTGAATTTCAGTAATTTTAATGAGCATTTGATTGGACATTCTGTTTTTCATGATACCTAAGTTTGTGTCAATATCATTGCCAGATAGACCTAGTAAGATTGGGGAAAATGAAGTACATTCTGCTCCTTGACAATTTATTGGCAATATGTAGTACAATAACAGTGTTCATGTATTGATTGGCGATAGTTCTGTCTGATAGGCTGTTGTGAACTTCAAGGTTTAATTAGATAAAGGGATATCATGTATATAACATGCAATTAAACTTGAGCATTATCTCCCATTCCCTTTAAAAGCCACCTGCAGTTGTACCTAGGTGTCTTACTAGGTTCACTGAACTGTGTCTTTGCATTTTTGCAGTGATGGAACATATTATACCTTCCATTATAATTCCAGTATAGTGCCATACTGAATTTACCATGTCCTGTATCTTATTTGCAACTATGAAAATTCAGTTCAACTTGTTATTTTTAAACATGTTCGCAAAATACATTTGCTCTTCAGAGACAGGCTTGTGTAATACTTAAAGGATTTATTTTTGCCTTACAGGCATAAAGTGATGTTTTATCCTTACTAATAAATGTCTGCTCTGTCCCAAATGTCACAGAACAGTATGAAGATGACCAAGGAGCAAAGATTTCTCTTAAATTGTTTAAATTGTATCTAAGTAGGCTTTCCTGCTGAAAAGGGGAAAGAGAGAGTGACGAAAAGGGGTAGACGTACATAATCTTGATGATACTGTATTTAAACTGCTAAGATCATAAAAACAAAAATATAATGGAAAAACTTGTGCAAAAGGACCTACACACGGTCAATAATGTGAGTGACGGGATAGTCTATTTTGTTTAGTTATCTATTATATTTAGTTATTTAGCTTGCTGCAGTTGCCACTGCCTAAAAATAAGATCACACGTCACAACAAGGAACTTTGTAATGATATACTGGATGAAAAGACAAATGTTAGCAAATCATTTGAACAGCTCCCCAGTTTATTTTTGGAGTTAGATAAATGTAATACATTTAATAGAGCTATTTATTTTTAGTTTTAAAGCTTAATATAAATAAACCACTGGCAAAAGATTCTCATTTAACATATTTTTTTTCTATAAAACATTTGGTAGATTAGTCCATTTGTAACACTTAGGTGTGTGTGACTGAGGTTCTGCTGTATTGGAAGTGGCATAATTGTGACAATTTAATTATCTAATGGCAAGGATAAATAATTTAGTTTCATTGTTATACCTCAACATCCTCATCTGTCCTTCCCACATAAAAATAACAATTCATTTTAGTTCAGAACCTTCTGTTTTCCACAGGTGGCATAGATCCTGTCAACATAACAGAAAACAGAAATAAAGGCAAGTAATTGCAGGATAACCTGCAGCAAGGATTCCATTATTATGAGTTTTCTTATCCTGAAATTCAATGATTTGTGGAACACTTTTAGTACCATATATTATATCCAATACCCCATATGAATGAGAAATGTATATTTACACACACATACACACACACACTGTTTAAAAGACAATGGTAGATAGACTGTGATTTATATCTGAGGTCAGTGAAGGAACTTGCTGTGACTACATGCTTAGCCCTATTGTTGGAAGTACAGGTAAGAGCCTAGCTATATCTCAGCTGCAGAGCTACTTGTGTGTGGTGCAGACAGCATAGTAAAGTGGGGCAGTCAACCTTGATCCACTTTGTGGTCCACAAGGCTTGGAAGTGGTTTCTTTTCCCGTTTGCACAATATGATATTAAAGTGCCTATCAGCACATTGCCTATGTTATATAGTTACATCATATGTGCTTTAGAGAGCAGACCTCCCTTTCCTGTTTCTGATAGCAGTTTCCTGTCTCTCTCAGGCCCTCAACAGACCTGCAGTGAGCAGATGAGTTTGCTGATCTGGCTGTCTGTGTACCGTGCTGGAGTTATGCTGTGTGGATTTCTGGCCATGCTTATTTTCTTCAGAGGGAGGAGAACCTGAGGGAGAGCAAGAATGAGAGAGAGGGGTAGAATAGAATATGTGTGACTGTGATCACAACAGATGCCAAGTCATTTTGCATATTTATATGAATATACTGTGTTTGAATCTTGTTGCTTTGTGTAATTTTTACATGTATTTTTTATCACAGGTTCTCTGCACATTTTTACATACCTACTTGTGGATTTTGTTCACATGTCCTAATTGCAACTGGATGCATTATAACTGTTCTTTTAAACTGGAAACAATCAATAAATTGTTCTGTTGAATTTTGGATTGTGCTCCTTGTTAACATTAAAGCAAATAACTTATTTCCTACAGATGTAGAAAGGATCAGCATTTAGCACAGGAAAAGTGTGCACAGTTCCATGCTGCCTGGATGACACGCTTAGACCATTTACATGGTTATTCATAAAGTACCATTTTTACAGTTAGAAAGCACATTCCAGCAGTTGTGTGAATAAGTAAGCAAATATAGCTATTTAACAAGTGAAAGTACATAACGCAAAAGAAAACTGCTTCACAGCGCTTGTTGATGCACACCACAACATGTATCATGAGCAAATTGGGAAATTTATTTGTTTGTTTTTTGGTTTATGTATGTACAGTACCAGTCAAAAGTTTGGACACACCTACTGAAAAACATAAATGTCTCTTTCTTATAGCCATTTTCACCTAAAGGGTTATGTGAAAATAACATAAATTTGTTTCTTACATAAATATAAATAGTCACGTTCATGTACATGCAAAAGTCAATGCCCAGTACCCCAGTTTTGTGGTTTTGCTTTCAATATCACAAAGATTTTATAGGTACAAAATATTAACACACAGAGTTTTTGAAAGTGTTTGCAGGTGCCACAAGTACTATATATTATCTTGAAAACCTTCTTTCCTAAGTCTAAACACCTGAGATAATCATTTACATCATGACAAGGTAGAGTAGATACCAAGGGACCTATTTGGTAGAAAGCTTTCACTTTTTCTTGCTATAATCAATAATATGGCTGAATTTTGCAAAGAGGAACATCAGTCTATAATTTCGGTAAGAAATGATGGTCAATCAGTCAAGAAAATCACAAAATCCTTTTTTTTGTTGGTTTGTTCAAGTGCAGAGGCCAAAGCCATCAAACGTTACGGTGAAACAAAGAGAAATCACCAATTAACAGCACCGCAGATTAAAGCTGAAAGCAGGTCTTTATGGTAGGATTGCTGCAAGGACACCTCTTCTAGGGAATGTAAACGAGAAGAAAAGATTGGCAAAAGGATTGGGCAAAATATCGCAGCTAGTGGGCACTAGAACGATGGAAATCTGTTCTTTGGTCCGATGTGTCCAAATTAGAATTGTTTGGCTCAAACCATTGTGTTTTATGAGATACAAAAAAGGTGAACGGATGATGCCAGCATGTGTGGTGCCCACAGTAAATTATGAGGGGAGCGGTGTAGTTTCATGGGGGTTTTTTGCTGGTGATGCTGTAGGAGATTTATATATAATTTAAGGCACATTAATCCAGCATGGCTACCTCAGCGACACACCATCCCGTATGGTCAGTGCCTAGTTTTTCAACCAGATAACAACCTAAGCAAACCTCAAGGCTGTGTTGGAATTATCTTGTAAACAAGAAAAGAAATGGGGTGCTGCAACAGATGATGTGGCTCCCACAATCCCCCGACCTGAACCCTATAGAGCTGGTTTGGGATGAGTTGGCCGGAAGAGTAAGATTAAAGCAAACAATTTGTGCCCAGAACTTGTGGGAACCCCTTCAGGACTGTTCGAAAGCATTCCAGGTGGCTACCTCTGGAAGCTGGCTGATAGAATGCCAGGAATCTGCAATGCTGTCATCAAAGCAAAACGGGGCTATTTTGAAGAGTCTAAAATTTAAGATCACTTTGACTTGTTGAACACTACTGTTGGTCGCTGCAATACTTGATTTGCATTACTTCATTTCTTCGAGGCCTCTATGCAACTGTAAGTCAAATAACGTTACTAAAATAGAGAAAAATGCATTAAAAAGCAGATGTGTCCAAACTTTTGACTGGTACTGTATGCATTTATTTATTTAAATTTAAGTGGTCTCACAGATTACAATATGTTTACTACTAAATACATCTATAGGGATCTATCTATAGTATAGATTAATGTACAGTTTATTTGAATTTGAAGATTCATAAGCTATAAATATGTAGCATGGGCGTGCATTCAGTGAGTTCTGTGGTCTCAGAAAGGCGTGCATGATGAAATCCTGAATATGGTGCATTTTAACACAGATCTTATCGGTGTAATTATACATTGTGTGTTCATGTTAACTGTTTGCTCTTAAATAAAGAATACTCTAAAATGTTTGGAATATATACGGATGCAACACTGTATGTCTGTTTTTTTCATTAGATGACAAATCAGAAGATGGTGGTGAGCTGTAATAATAAGAGACCTGGGCCTGATAAAAGGTTTCTGGGTCAAATGCCAGGTCAAACATTGCATGATCCAGCTGAGTGAGTGGTAGTTTGAGCATATGGGAGCTGGGCGTGAGTATGCACGTGCTTTTTATTTGTTCAGAACTGTGAACAAAATAGGTCAACCTTTCTGTTGATGTCTTGACTGAACACTCTGAATGTGTTCAGACAAGGCAAGTAGTTTCAATCAACTCCAGTCCTCTAGCACCCTCCCTCAGACACAAGCACATCATAGAAAGAAATAGTCCTATAGTGTCAGATGAAACATATCATTATTTTCCATACAGGTAAACCATTGCAGAGTTGAGTCCAGTGCAGAGTCTCAATTAATTTTCATTAAATCGACAAGATTAATTACAAAAGAAATAACACAATCCATAATAGCACAAAGAGATGTCTGTTGTTTATATTTTTTGATCACTTTAATGACCCGTAATAAGACATTAATATAGTAATCTATGTGTAATGCATGTATTGAACAATAGGGGCCAGCAGAGTTAAAGTATTTCCTTAGGACAGCTTGGCAACAATTCTGCAGATAGAAATGTTACATTATGTAGAGAAAATAGATACAGATATAACCATTGGTATAATATTATTGAAATAATAGACATAATTTAAGGTTTCATTCTTCCATTGCATCTTGTTTCATTGCTGTTATTTTAATACAAAAAATAATGGTTGATCCTTGGAGCACTTTATCTTAAGAGCATGTATGAATGTGTATACAAATCTGACCTCTTTACAGACTACACCAGTCTAATTTACCATGACTTGTCAAAAATCTGTATTTGTGAATACAGTAACAGGATGTTGAAAGATGTGGTTGGTATCTCCATAATACAAAATTCTGATCAAATCTAGTAGTCAAGTCAAGTCTAACCCTGCCCACCACCAAGGCTGAGAAGACCGCTGTAGCACAGCTTTGAAGGATGAGCACTGTCTGAAAACGCTTACTCTCTACCGTCATGTGAAGCACAATATTTCTTTCTTTATCCAGTTTTATTCTGTCACATCAACATGCGGTGAGAACAGTCTCACAAATCCATTTAAAGGTCAGATTTTTTTATTTTAAAACTGTCTTCAACTAAAATATTATATAAGCCAAACCTTTTTAAAGAATACTGTGCTACTGTGGATTGTAACCCCAAAATTTATTTGTAAGTGTAATGTTTTTGTGTGTGCATTCATATGTGAGTGGAAATGTTTTGTTTTTTTGTGTGTGCGGTGTGGGAGGTCATGCTCATTGAAAAGGTTATGGTTTTTTGTCTATTGGTGTTGTTGTGCAGTTATTTTGAAAGTGACGTTCACACCCACTTGCTGCAGGCTCATGGTGGTTTTCTCTCAGGCCTGGGGCAGAGGGGCCACCACATCACTTTGGTCAAGTACACTGGCCTTTTGCTTGCTGGAAACCAAGCAACACTGCCTGTGTGGTTTTCCGCAGGCTGCATCGCTCAGTTTGTTTTTTTCATGTTGAAAAGTCGAAAAATTAAATGTTCTGTTGAGTCAATAAAATCAACACCATGTAACACAAAGAGTTCATCTTTATATGAATTAGAGCTTTTATCTGTATCACTAAAGTTTTGAGTGAATGAGTTTGAGTCAAGCATGTAGCTTATACAGCTTTTGTTAGTGAATGTAAGACTCAAGAAGTACCTCCTGAACTGTTTTTCTTTGAGCTAAAGTTGCTCAGAATACCAAGCATGTAGAAAGCATAAATCATTATTGTTCAGGGTAAAAGGTCATTTATATTATCTCCTGTGCTTGCTCTGTTGAGAGCTAAGCTATGTGTTTTATCAGAAATTGGAAAGTAACACAATTATAGTAAACTAATAAATAATAAAATGGCAGTACACCAATTACTCTGAGAGGTATGCATCAAAGTGACAAAACTTTTGTCTCCATGTGTCTTGAGCTGTGCCATTGTGATACCTGCCTCCCACTGCACAGCTAAGTTGTCCAGCTTTGACGCCCTGCACTGGAACACATACACCACAATGACTGAGTCCAATTACCTGCAGAGCTGCTAATATTTTGTGCTTCCACGTATACAAGCATTGTAGTTTGAATTGAAGGTTGTTTAAGGTGTGTTTCTGGGTGCACAGAAATATGTCTGTGTGTGCCTCTATATTTTGTATGTGTGCGTGTGTATTCTAATATGTGTTTTGTGTGTTCAGATGTATCCCTGAATGTGCATATACAGTTTATTTAGTTGTGTCGCATCACTAGTGATGGGATTTCCGACAGTTTCAGAGCTCACACACAGCTCCTCTTTCTCCACAAACCTGGTAAGTCTGCAACCTGCAGAGATCCAGCGTTGTCAGTAATTCCCTGTCTAAAATTCCATGCATTGATATAGCAGGGTTTAACTGTTCAGCCAGAGGGGAGCTCTCTGGGCCATCAGTAAAAAACACACTACCCCAGTGATTGCTTTTTGATGAAATCTAAATGTGACATGCCACGTTTGTGTAATCCTCAACTCTGATTATTAACAGATGAACAAAATAACGTCAAACAATGAGAGTATGCGTCCCTTTGAGAGGATCCCTTCTAGCTTTCAATTCCATTTATAAGGCACAAACACAAAACACTGAAATCTCAGTCATTTCAGACTCAGCTCTTTCTGTCTTGCATTGCACTACGTTCCTTCAATATGCATTCCGTAAATGGGCCCTTTGTTTGCACTTACAGTTCAAAAATCACTCAGTGTGCACTATTCAATTCCCTCCGTGGCAGCGGTCAAAGAGGTGACAACAAAGAGGTCGGCCTCTTTAAGCTGTGGCCAATCACGAGCACCATAAGCGTGTGGTGAGATGTTATCACTTGTAGGATGACTTCTGTTTATTCGATGTTTGTTCTCTGTTTCTTCTGTGGTCAATGTGTCGAGCACTGGCTCCTGCTACAAGGCACAATATTACCTTAAAAGGGCAATTTTAGATGAACCAAAACACGCATCAGTTTCTGTTCAGAGCAGCCCCTCCCCTCTCTCTTCTCCACCTTGGGGGTGGTAGTGGGAGAGATTATTTTTTACTTGTTTGTTTCTATGTGACCTTTTGGGAACAACTTAATTTCATGAAAAACTCTACCAGTTTATTTGACAGAACTTATTAGCATTTGTGTGTGTGTGTGTGTGTGTGTGTGTGTGTGTGTGTGTGTGTGTGTGTGTGTGTGTGTGCGTGTGCGTGTGCGTGTGCGTGTGCGTGTGCGTGTGCGTGTGCGTGTGCGTGTGTGTGTGTGTGTCTGATATGAGTGGTCTGTGTAATGATGTGAATGTGTGTGTTTTAAATAGAGTAGGTAGTATGTAATCAAAAATTTCACAGATGTTGGGGGTATGAAGTAAACTAATAAAGGCTGGTACATGTCACATAGCGATACCCACTTGGGTGTCTAAAATACAGAACATTGAAACTAAACCTCCTCAGCTGACTGGAGCTCACAACTGCTTGCTCAGCTCTGTAACAGTGTTGGATAATGTGTAGAATAACAGAAGGATTACCACCCAGAAAATAGGTATATTTGCATCTCTTAAGATAATAGCCACATTCACAGTTTTGCATTTGTGGTATTGAACAGTAAAAGCTTTAACCTGCAATCTTATATTTTTCCATACATGTCAGGACAGAATTATGACAAGATTTTTTGTCCTGTTTTTCCAAGATGGTCCACCTGCCATCCACTAGATTATTTAGATGTCCTTCACTGGATCAGTGTACCAAATAATCAGTTAAATCTTCATAATACTCAGTTAATAACAACAGAAAGATACTGTGCTCATAAGAGTATCTTATTTTATATGCCATGTCACAAGTAGTATGCAAATGAGCAAAATATACTGTGGCTTCATGATGGAACTCAATGGCTAACATGAGAGACAAATGAAAATACCCCTGTATGTGAAATCTTCATACAAGTAATAACTAATAATAAATTAAAATGTTACATTTTATTCAAATGCATTTAAAAATTATTTTTGATCAGCTCCAAAAGTAAATCATAAAATTACATCTTCAAATTCATACCCCTGGGAAATGAAATATGAAATACAAGGCTACATCACTGATTACAGACATGCAGTTGTCAGAAACTGAATATCAGAAGTTATACTTGTACTATGATATGAGCTGTAAATTACTTTTGAAGCCAGTGGTCTCCAAATACTGGCTGAATCTGTGACATTCCTACTGGACAAGTAGCACCATCTACTGGACTAACTGAGTACATGGCAATAATACCACTTCATTTAGAGTGAGGCATAGTGCCACAATATAAAGCTTTCCAGTTTGAGGCTATAACAAAATTTTACATTTATAGTTGTCCAATATGCATCATTAAGTATCCAATCATTCTGATTAGTGCAAGAGAACCCCCCTTCCCCCACTGTCTCTCAGCGAGTAGCTGAGTTATAGAAGAAAAATGCAACGGTGCATTGCTCAAAATTTTCCACTCATATAGAATCATAGATGGGGGTGTGTAAGTGCTAAAATTAGCAAACCACAAAAAATGTTCTTGTAAACCTGTTAAAGACATCAAAACAGCAGTGAGAAAGCCTGTGATGAACACTGAAAATTGTTGAAACATGTTTTAACTCTTTAAAGCCTATGAGGCCAGATATAATCTGTAGGCAGTCTTGTTCCAAAGGTGAGGGCTGGCGATGGTGACAGATTGGTACATATGACAGCTAACCACCTTAGAATTCAGCTGTGACAAGTCCTTTTCTAGGATGTGCTACCTCGAGGTACAACCAAGCAAAACAGCTGAAAGTTCTAACACTAAGGGTTGAATATCAGCCCAGAGAGTTCATAATGCCAGTTTTAGTCCAGGACCCATATTTCATGTTCACTGCTAACATTAACAAGCGGTGTTTATATTCAACTGTGGTGGTAGCACGTCTGTGGGGTGACTTTTGTGTATTCTTGTGTATGGTGGATGAAGCGTAACTTAAAGCCAGTGGAATACACCAATACCATGGACAATTTCCAGAGGCTATCCGTAGCAGCCCAGCTGTGGGTGCCTGTGCTGACTGTGACAACTGATTGTGACAACATCTTTTATGTGGATGAAATTACAAAGAATGAACACAGGCAATGAGCATGGACATAAGAGGAGCAGTACAGAAAGTGTGAAAGGCCGGCGTGTGATCTTCCTTTGACTGTCAAGCTAAAGTGTATGATGACTAATGATTCTCTAAGTAGGGAACCCTTAATGTGGCATACCTTTATATACTGTTGTTATAATTCCAGTGAGATATGATCATTGTAAAGAAACTTCTCAATGTTGCTGTTGCACATTCATGACCATAAGTCAAACATGAAAATAACAGGAAATTATCGGGTCCAACTGTGAATAACAGAAGTTGGTTAAGTTCAAATTTAGTAACCGAAAAAACTATATAAGACATGAGAGAAGACATCAGCACTGTCTTGGTGCCTCTTCATTGAGTTCATCTTGACTTTTTGGGAATCCTCAGTCTCCATGGCTTCTCTGTAGGTAGATGCAACATTGTTTTACTCTGATGTTTGTAATATAGTGTGAGTAATATGAGGAGTGCAAAAACATTAACAGTTTTATTGTAACAGACAATAATAAAAACCTAAAAGATATCTGCAAAAAAGGAAAATTGCTGAAATTTAATATTTACAAATCAACAGTTGCATTTAATGTGTATGATTGTAAACTTCAAGGTGGAGACTATCCAAACTGCAATTACTGTATTAGTGAAGGAAATCTTTACATTGCCCTTGCCTGCCTTGATGGGTTTCCTGTGCATTACTTGCAGTCTGTTCCCAATAAGTTCAGAAAGTATTCCTGGCATATACCTGATTGTCATCAAGTTAAAAAAATCTGTAAAGCTAGGAATGATGCTGAACTGTGCTATCTGAACTCTTAACCACATGTACACTGTAAAGGTTTGTCCTGCATGTAAGAGCAGTGAAGAGGACTGCAATAATAAAGGCTTTCTCACTAAACCACGTGCGATGACACAGTGGTTTATTCTATGTGTGTGTGTGTGTGTGTGTGTGTGTGTGTGTGTGTGTGTGTGTGTGTGTGTGTGTGTGTGTGTGTGTGTGTGTGTGTGTGTGTGTGTGTGTGTGTGTGTGTGTGTGTGTGTGTGCGTGTGTATGCGTGTGTATGCATGTGCTTTTTTTTTTTTTTTTTTTTTTTTTTAATGAAATGTCTTTGCCTATTTAAAATTGAATTGGGACATTTTAGAGCAGTGGGCCCAGAGTTAAAATAGACCAAATGCATTTTTCTGGTCTTTGAACAGTTTTATATCATGAAACAACAGCTGCATTTTCTGTATTTTTTCACAAGATGAATACATTTTCAGCTGCCACTCCAGGGAGCGACCAAAGACACAGCCGTTATCCCGCCTCCCATTCTCTAGCCCCACCTCTCAGTATTACAGGTGCATGACTCTGCCATACATCATGAGTGTGCTCAGAAACATTACATAAAACATTTTAGTTTTGACTTCAGTCTTTACAATGCCCCTGAATATCCATTTGACTTGCATGTGGCTCATGGATAATGATTTTATATAAGCAGAATCAAACCCAGCCAACTAAAGACGGCAGGAGTACACACATACATACCACTCATTCAGTCACTTACATAGTCATTAGCTCATTTCCTCAGTGATTCTCTCACTCAATTGCTGATTCACTCACTCACTGACACTGAATGACAGAGCAGCCCCTACAGAAATATGACCCCAGCTGGTGTGTTACTTGCCTCCCCTCCAATCTTCATGGAGTCAGTCAAATACATATTACAGAACATTCTGTTTATAGATTTGAAATATTAATGTGAACATATTCCTTAAACAAAAGAATTTCATTGAACCAAGTACATTTGGGGTACCATTAATCTTTAATCTCTGTGTTATGACAACCAATCAAACAGCTGGTGATATGGGCCCTCCTCCTGCCTTGTCAGAGTCTTTATGAATTATGATTCCAGTTTAATTCATGCAGTGAGGGTTCAAGCTGCTTTGAAGGCAGAGGAACTGCAGATCAAAATTTGGGCTCTTGTCTTGTTTGGCAAAGTATGTAAGTATTTAAAATTGGAAATTACATTGTATTCAACAAAATACCACAGCAAACATAATCAGTAAATTACATTTTATCTGGTGTATTTCAGCATGCTTACACTTATATTTCATTTTTCTATTCTACAGACTCACTGATGGTGTTTTTCCACAGCTCTCAATGACAGCAAAGCTTGGAGATACAGTAACACTACTTTGCAACTATTCAACAGACAGTGGAAACACCATCGTCTGGTTGAGGTATACACTTGGGCAAAAGCGTGAATATATTGTAGGATCATACAGCACTACAACAGATTATTCATTTTTACAATGGCTTTAAAGATGCTGAACGCTTCACTGTACAGAGAGACCATGGAATGCTGAACTTGCGCATTTCAGCGGTAAAGATGTCAGATTCAGGCGAATATTACTGTGCACACTCAACGGCATTGAAGTTAAATTTGGAAGTGGAACCATTTTGATCCTTGAAGATAATATGAGGAATAGTTATAGTTAAACAAACTATCTGAAAAGTATGTACATTGGGAGAAAATAAAATTATGGAAACACCAAGCAATAAGTGAATTTTTATTAACAAATAAGGAGACAGGCCAACCCTTTGCCTTCAGAAAAGTTAAATTTCTTCATGGAATGTAGCCATATAACATTTAAACTGTTTCTTACAGGAATATTGAATTTCTTCTAAAAGAAAAGCCGTTTGGTGTTTGAGAGGTGAAGAAGCCCATACACACTGCTGAATCGTGCTGTAACCATACACACTGCTGAATCCTGCTGTGACCATACACACTGCTGAATCCTGCTGTGACCATACACACTGCTGAATCCTGCTGTGACCATACACACTGCTGAATCGTGCTGTAACCATACACACTGCTGAATCCTGCTGTGACCATACACACTGCTGAATCCTGCTGTAACCATACACACTGCTGAATCCTGCTGTAACCATACACACTGCTGAAACCTGCAATAACCATACACACTGCTGAATCCTGCTGTAACCATACACACTGCTGAATCGTGCTGTAACCATACACACTGCTGAATCGTGCTGTAACCATACACACTGCTGAATCCTGCTGTGACCATACACACTGCTGAATCCTGCTGCAACCCTACACACTGTTGAATCGTGATGGGGGCATTACCGTATCAGAAAAGGGAAACATCTTGAGGAAGGAATGCTCACTCAGTCACCTACACTTGTTTCTTACACATCTCCAAAGCACAGTTTTTGTGCTGTTGTACATTGGCTTTGGTTACCAGCAGTTACCATTAGCAGGTAATGATGAACAGTATTTGGACTGGACTGGGCTATGGACCTGTACATTCATTTCTATTGTCATATCGTTAAGCATTGTTTGGTGATTTTTACCAACCTTCCTAGACACCAAAAAAGGGTTTATCTATTCCTGTTGGTGTGCTTCGAAACCACTTTTTTCAAATGCAACTCCTTCTTTGGCTTATGCAACTATTATTTTCAACATTGTAAATACATCCTTGCATCCGTTGAACTGACTGTCATTAGCTGGCTCTGGGATGTACGTTAATATTATTTTTTATTATTATTATAAATTAATATAATACTATTGTACAATATTAATGCATTTGTCGGTTTAAATAGTTAAATAATAATAATAATATAATTATTATTATTCATCATATCAAGTCAGTTGTGATGTATTTATAAAAAAAAAACTGTTTAAAAAAATGTAATTCATGATTCGATAACAAGGAAGGCATACTTTCTCCTCAGAATCACCGTCAAACAGCAGGACAGTAATACAGCAGCCCGTCTCTGAGCCACTGCATCCAGGAGACTCTGTTACTCTGCAGTGCTCTATACACACTGAGACCTGTGCAGGAGAACACAGTGTGTACTGGTTCAGACAGGCCTCAGGAGAGTCCCTTCCAGGAAGTGGCAAGAAATATTTTCTGACAGTCATTCAGATTTAAAGAATGTGCAACCTCCTGTTCAGTTAGGGTGGGGTTATTTCTGGCAGGATAAATAGACCAGATTTGGTATGTCCTCTCTAAAATAATTGTACATTTTTGTCACATTAAGAGTGGACATACCAAATCTGGTCTATTTATTGGTTGCATATTCTTTACATTCACAGAGGTCATTTATAATGACTGTGAATGTTTTTATGTTGTTGTCAATAGGGAGATAAATTGAATGGGGACACAAAATCTGAATGACTGTCAGAAAATATTTCCCCCAAACTTGGCTAAGAAAGGCTCACAGTAACCAAACCCTCAAAAGATTCTCAGAGTAAATGAATATTCATGTGCTACACATACTGGTAGTGCAAAAAGGAGGCCAAGATGAGCTTTTTAAAGGAACCTTTCACTTCTTCAGGAGCCCCCCTTGAAATCCCATTTTAAATATTAAAAAGAGTTAGACATTTTCAGTTGGTTTTTATACCCTTTGCATTGTCAAACATGCATACAACCAGCCACATACATGTTGTTTGTGGCCTGCGGCAAAGCAAAATAATTACTCAAGAAAAACTGAGCAAGTCATGGTTTCAATTAACTGATTACGTGACGTACATACTGAGTATATGCCCTCTAAACAATGCTATGTAGTGGAAAACATGAATATGCTGGGGATAAAAAAACTATTTACAGACACGAACATTATGAAAATGTAACTGTCATCTGCTTGTTTATTCACTTTCAAGTTTTTGTTTATTCAGTGTGGGCCTAATTCAGACCCGTGCTGAAGTGCTTTTCCCACATAACTTGTCATTGCGAGAATGGGAGACTTGAAAATGCGCTTAAACGCAGGTCTGAATTATATTAAACTGTATGTTTAAATTAGTTGTACATAGTTGCTCCCTTGTATACAATTAACCGTTTTGCCTGCCATACTATACAATGTGGATTGACAACATTGCTCTCTTGCAGGGTTATGATAATAGATGCAATTTACATTCCCGCCACTTGTCTGACAAAGTAACATTACAAAAATTAAAATATTTAATATGAAAAAACTTCAATAATACTTAATTTAGGATTTACTAACCAGACACATTAGGAATGAAATTTTTAATTTTGAAAGTATCTTCTTGAAACCAATAGCATTTTTTTCTTGATATACTCAGATTTCTCAATGAACATCTTTCTGACTTATTTTTTGCAGTTGTGCTATGCCTGTCTTGTACTGCTGAGGTTTTGAGTGAAATATACTGGTAGTGTGAATCCACCCAAAGTCCAAACAAATACTTTTCCTAACTGCACACACATCTTGCAATGACAAACAATTATCAGGTACAGACTGCTTCTGCACAAAGCTAAATTATAATTATGCTGCCAATGTGTAAATAACTACCAAACCCACAGATTAAGTGGATAAATATGTACACTGAATGGAATAAATCAGTGGTCTTAACTCCTACTCCTGAAGCACCATATAGTATGCTGGTTTTTGTTTACATCTGAAATTCTACAATTATTTTAGACACAAGTTAGGTAAGCTTACTATTTGAGGTTTTTAGTGTTACAAGGCCTGTTTAGTGCCCTAAAAACCAGCATACACTATGGTGTTCCAGGAGGAGTGGAGACCACAAAAAGAAGACTGAAATATAGACATCCAGTGAAAACTGCAGCAGAAATAAAGACAATATTCAATGCATTTAATACTGTTGTACAGACAGTAAAATATTTAATGCAGGGACAATATTCTTAAAATGTCATCCATAATCTTATGACATTTAATTAATACTGTATGTCAGATTACAGAAAGGACAAAACACTTTGTATTCCTGCTAGATCTCTGCCATGGATCTGGCAAAGGACTGTTCACTCCATAAATAAACATTATTCACTTTTAAATGCGAGAAATTATCCATAAATTATTAAATAAATAAAAACTAACATAAACTTCTCACAGATAGTAGTTTTGCAAGCAGGCCACCTGTGCTGAAAATGGACTTATGTTCATGTGAGAATGCTTTTATGGGGTATCTTAATGAGAAATGCCCAGCTCCGATTCATATCCACCTGAGCCATGCAAATGTCCTATACACATAACATAAAGACATGATGCCAGAATACAAATCAATAAAGAGAAGCTATGCAAGGTGACTGAAAAGCAGTTAAGTTTTGCTGTCAGTGAAGTGCCTGTCAGAACTCGTCCTAATCCTCTTAGTCACTCAAATGTATTTTGACCTGACGATGACAATATTTGTATCCTATTTTGAGTATTTCAAGAAGAGGGCATTATCCGAAAATGAATGGAAATCTATAAATTATGTTTAATTTGTATGCTCTTCAGCCCTTCACAGCCAGCAGGTATGGTGAATCAGTACCACCTAACAGGACTTTGGTTTGCAGTAGAAGAGGACACAGATCAGCAGCATGCAGAGCAGCACTCCAGTCCGTATGACAGAGAGGAGGACCAGGACACCCACCTGCATCTTACAGTCATTTTCTGAAAGAACAGAGTCATTTTTACAAAGTATTCAATATGTATAAATACCTTTTGATTTTCAATGATTCCTACTACTTCACAGTAAATACTATTGTAGCTGTTACATGTTCTAATAATATTACTAAATACCAATGCCATTCAAACTATTACAACTAAAATGACTACAGTTCCTGCTATTTGTGATATAAAATGTAAATTATTGTAAATTAACTGACCTGTCCCAGTAATGTCCAGGATGGTCCCATTCCCATACAGGATCTCTCCACAGGTGGCCACAGCACAGTAGTAAGTCCCAGCATCAGAGCGGCTGAGGTTCCTCTTGGGGAGCTTGTAGACACAGCTCTGTGTAGGAGACCCAGCCCCAGAGCTCCTCTCACACTGATCACTCCTGTTTCCATGGGTGTAAATGATTCCTGGAAGGGACTCTCCTGAAGCCTGTCTGAACCAGTACACACTGTGTTCTCCTGCACAGGTCTCAGTGTGTATAGAGCACTGTAGAGTCACAGAGTCTCCTGGATGCAGTGGCTCAGACACAGGCTGCTGTATCACTGTCCTGCTGTTTGACAGTGATTCTGAGGAGAAAGTATGACTTTCTGGTTATAATCTCATGAATTACACTTCTTAAATCTCAGGGCCAGCTGATGACTGCCAGTTAAGCTGAGGCAAGGATGCATCACAGCCAAAGGTTCTACAAAAGTGTGATATCCAATTGCCTCCATGCACAGTGCTGAAAGGATTCAACAGTGTGCACGGTTACAGCAGGATTCAGCAGTGTGTATGGTCTTCTTCACCTCTCAAAGACCAAAAGGCATTCCTTCTAGAAGAAACATTCAATGTAATGTACAGTTTAAATGTTATGTAGCTACAATGGAGCTGTTATGAAGGCGAAGGCCAGCCTTACTCTTTATTTGTTAATGAAGTTTTGACATAAAGTATTCACATACAGTATTGTTTGGTGTGTTCATAATTTTATCTTTCCCCAATGTACATACTTTTGAGATAGCTTGTTTAACAGTAGGTAATGCTCATAATTACCTTCAAGGATCAATAACGTTCCACCTCCAAATGTAACCTCAATGCCGCTGAGTGTTGCGCAGTAATATTCGCCTGAATCTGACGTCTTTACCTCTGAAATGTGCAAGTTCAACATTCCATGGTCTCTCTGTACAGTGAAGCGTTCAGCGTCTTTAAAGCCATTGTAAAATGCATAGTTTGTTGAAGTGCTGTATGATCCTACAATATATTCAAGCTTTTGCCCAAGTGTATACCTCAACCAGACGATGGTGTTTCCACTGTCTGTTGAATAGTTGCAAAGCAGAGTTACTGTATCTCCAAGCTTTGCTGTCATCGAGAGTCTTGGCTGGAAAACACCAACAGTGAGTGTGATATCTGGAGAAACAAAAAGTAGCATATAAGTAAAAGCATGCTGAAATACTTCAATGAGATAACAAAGAAATGTACTGATTGCTGTGTTCTGACGTTTTGTCAAATACAATGCAATTGCCCATGTAATGACTGACAATAAAATATTACTAAAAAAACAAAACACGAGTATACTTACATACTTTCCCAAACAAGACAAGAGCCCAGATTATGATCATGTCTGCAGTTCCTCTGCCTTCAAAGCAGCTTGCACCTACACTGCATGAATCTAACTGGAAACATGCAGTAATTCATTCATTCAAGACTCTGACAAGGCAGGAGGAGGGCACATAACACCAGCTGTTGTGATTGGTTGGCACAACACAGAGATTTGATTAATGATTAATGGTACTTCAGATGTGTTTGGTGCAATCACAATTTTTCAAACAGAATCTTCATTTTCATATTTTACATCAATAGACAGCTCATTCTATACTGTTTGATTGGCTCTGTATTTAATTTAGATATGTGCATTGATTTGCAAAATGTTTTTCTTTCTTTAGATATAATGTTGGTGTAGGAGCCTAATTTAATTGGAAATTGGCATATATATATATATATATATATATATATATAGTTGTTGCTGTTGTTTTGTTTTGAACAAGAGGTTTGTTATGGATGTCTTCCTTAGTAACTTCTTTAGAACTCTTATTGAACATAGAGCTTTAAATTTGAAATTAGACTCTTCATTTGTATTTTAAGAAAAATGGCTTTTCAGTTTAGTTAGACAATGGAATTGAACGTGGAAGGCACTGAAGCCTAAAATTCTTTACCGTCGTCACCAACATTGTTGCCATCGTTGTTGCCATCGTTGTATTTTGATTTAAAGTTTGGAATTCAGGAAGGAAACTGAAAACTGGAGATTTAGATTTATTTAGTTAATAATAATAATAATAATAATAATAATATAAAAATAATAATAATAATATAAAACGATTACCTACTATGACTACCCACCTCATCCGTCTACACCTGTCCGGATCACAAGGTACCACAACAACCCCCAATGATCACGCATGAAGAAACCTGACAGTGCCTATATGTGGCTATGAAATAGAAATTGTAATTCTGGAAATAACACCACTACAGTTGGTCTGTCAGAAATGTTGTGCATAAACAAAAATCTAATTGAATACAGCTATGTATCATACATGTATTAAACAGAAGCTAAATCAAATGCTAAATCAAGGCATGCACATATCTGTCCTACAAAAAAAAAAAAAAAAAATGGGAACATTTACGCGTTTCAAGTTGTATATTTCTTAAATATTATTTTTTAACGTATAATTTTTCATTGCAGACTGTTATAGGTAGACTAATGAAGCAAGTGCATTTATATATTGCAATCACTTATGGATACATAGTATTTACAAAATCATGAGGCAAACACTTATAATAATGCAAAGTAATTAGATTTACAGTCAATAATAAAAGTCAATTGAAGTGAAGCCTACAACAAAATGTGTCATAATAGATACAGAGCAGCCTGATCTGCAGGCCTGTGTTAATCAGTGACACAGAATTAAAAACACTTTTTTGAAGAGCTTCACAAAGACCTGCCACAAATCAAAATACAACGATGGTAACAATGATGGCAACAACGTTGGTGATGACGGTAAAGAATTTTAGGCTTCAGTGCCTTCCACGTTCAATTCCATTGTCTAACTAAACTGAAAAGCCATTTTTCTTAAAATACAAATGAAGAGTCTAATTTCAAATTTAAAGCTCTATGTTCAATAAGAGTTCTAAAGAAGTTACTAAGGAAGACATCCATAACAAACCTCTTGTTCAAAACAAAACAACAGCAACAACTATATATATATATATATATATATGCCAATTTCCAATTAAATTAGGCTCCTACACCAACATTATATCTAAAGAAAGAAAAACATTTTGGCAAATCAATGCACATATCTAAATTAAATACAGAGCCAATCAAACAGTATAGAATGAGCTGTCTATTGATGTAAAATATGAAAATGAAGATTCTGTTTGAAAAATTGTGATTGCACCAAACACATCTGAAGTACCATTAATCATTAATCAAATCTCTGTGTTGTGCCAACCAATCACAACAGCTGGTGTTATGTGCCCTCCTCCTGCCTTGTCAGAGTCTTGAATGAATGAATTACTGCATGTTTCCAGTTAGATTCATGCAGTGTAGGTGCAAGCTGCTTTGAAGGCAGAGGAACTGCAGACATGATCATAATCTGGGCTCTTGTCTTGTTTGGGAAAGTATGTAAGTATACTCGTGTTTTGTTTTTTTAGTAATATTTTATTGTCAGTCATTACATGGGCAATTGCATTGTATTTGACAAAACGTCAGAACACAGCAATCAGTACATTTCTTTGTTATCTCATTGAAGTATTTCAGCATGCTTTTACTTATATGCTACTTTTTGTTTCTCCAGATATCACACTCACTGTTGGTGTTTTCCAGCCAAGACTCTCGATGACAGCAAAGCTTGGAGATACAGTAACTCTGCTTTGCAACTATTCAACAGACAGTGGAAACACCATCGTCTGGTTGAGGTATACACTTGGGCAAAAGCTTGAATATATTGTAGGATCATACAGCACTTCAACAAACTATGCATTTTACAATGGCTTTAAAGACGCTGAACGCTTCACTGTACAGAGAGACCATGGAATGTTGAACTTGCACATTTCAGAGGTAAAGACGTCAGATTCAGGCGAATATTACTGCGCAACACTCAGCGGCATTGAGGTTACATTTGGAGGTGGAACGTTATTGATCCTTGAAGGTAATTATGAGCATTACCTACTGTTAAACAAGCTATCTCAAAAGTATGTACATTGGGGAAAGATAAAATTATGAACACACCAAACAATACTGTATGTGAATACTTTATGTCAAAACTTCATTAACAAATAAAGAGTAAGGCTGGCCTTCGCCTTCATAACAGCTCCATTGTAGCTACATAACATTTAAACTGTACATTACATTGAATGTTTCTTCTAGAAGGAATGCCTTTTGGTCTTTGAGAGGTGAAGAAGACCATACACACTGCTGAATCCTGCTGTAACCGTGCACACTGTTGAATCCTTTCAGCACTGTGCATGGAGGCAATTGGATATCACACTTTTGTAGAACCTTTGGCTGTGATGCATCCTTGCCTCAGCTTAACTGGCAGTCATCAGCTGGCCCTGAGATTTAAGAAGTGTAATTCATGAGATTATAACCAGAAAGTCATACTTTCTCCTCAGAATCACTGTCAAACAGCAGGACAGTGATACAGCAGCCTGTGTCTGAGCCACTGCATCCAGGAGACTCTGTGACTCTGCAGTGCTCTATACACACTGAGACCTGTGCAGGAGAACACAGTGTGTACTGGTTCAGACAGGCTTCAGGAGAGTCCCTTCCAGGAATCATTTACACCCATGGAAACAGGAGTGATCAGTGTGAGAGGAGCTCTGGGGCTGGGTCTCCTACACAGAGCTGTGTCTACAAGCTCCCCAAGAGGAACCTCAGCCGCTCTGATGCTGGGACTTACTACTGTGCTGTGGCCACCTGTGGAGAGATCCTGTATGGGAATGGGACCATCCTGGACATTACTGGGACAGGTCAGTTAATTTACAATAATTTACACATACATAAGTAGCACTTAAAGGTGAAGCAACACATCATCAGAATAGGAAACACATTCTTGAACCTCTGAATGACTGATATGCAATATAGCATCATAACCATACTAATTAACACTTCTTTGAAGAAGAGCTGTGGAAATGTTTTAGACCAATAACCATGTTTTCTACATGTATTTATTCAGGAGATACATGTGCAAATATATTTGTTCCTGTGTGTCTTTGCTTGGGGCTGGCATTGGCTGTCTGTGCATCTCTTATTGTTGGCCTCATCTACAAAACAACAAAAAGGCCACACTGTGAGCATTGTGCTGGTAAGAATCTCCATTCCATTTAAACATTTTCAGGCTTTTAACAACGAAATATGAAAGAGGTTTTAGCATCTTTATGGTTGATGGCATCTTTATGAATCACCTGCTCTTTCATCATCTGTGTAATAATTGTAATATTCCTTCAAAAAAATTTAAAAAATAATAATAATAATAATCACTGCATGTCATAACCAAAAAAAATGTAAATTGTGCCTCTTTCAAAAGGAGGTGAAATTTTGAAAACATGCCGAGGTACACCTGATGATGACCACCCTGATCAGCCAGTAAATATATGCTTTCTTCTAAAATCAATACAAGGAAATAAAATATTTGGTCATTTAGTAATAGACTAATAGTATTATTAATTGCACATACATTTTTTTCTTTGATGATAAAATGACTTACACATTTTTTTATACACAGTAAAATGTTCAGTGTTAAATCAACCCTGACAGATTACATATGGTCCCTACTCAACTGATTAACACTGAAAATTAAACAGTGTATTTATTTTATTAATTTTTTCAGTGGAATCAAGATAGATATATTGCAGTTTTGAATTTTAAATGCACTATAACCTCAAAGATAAGGAATTCAGAATTGCAGAAACAAAGTTACATACGGTCACAGAAATATGCAATGTAGTTGTATGTAACAATTCTAATCAATAATTTAAGATCTTTAAATTGTGTATTTTGACATCCCTTCAAGACTTCAAAGACCAACACTTTTAGAGCATGAATACCTCTGACTCTCTCCTGTATTGTGTGCATGGCAATTATATACCATATGGTGATATATGCCATCAAAGGTTAGCATATTATATTGAGCCGATTCACATGTACCATTTTATTCAGTCAGATTTTTAGAAAACCAATTAATTCAGCAATAGTAATAATCCTTATCATAGCAATCAGCCATTAGGATGTGTAACCATGTTTTTTTCTCTCACAGAACCTGGATGCAGATTCTCTGCATTACGCTGCACTGAAATTCAACAGAAGAAAAGAAAAAGCTGAGAGAAACAGGAGAGAGAGGGAGGGAGACACAGTTTACTCTGACGTCAGGGGTCATGGATGGGAGTAAAACACACATTTACTCCACAGTTATAATCTTTTAAAAAAATCAGACAGTAAATTATCTATTATATCTGCAATATTTTCATTTTTGTATCATAATTACATAGAAAAATGTACATTTTCTAAAAAAATATTGAAACAGTATGTTGAAACATTATGTCATATTGCACCATCTCAATAACATATTGATGTAAAAGCTGTGAATAACCAGCAATTATAGTTTTTCAAAAGTTTAATTCAGTAAGATGTTACCAAATAATGTTTTAATTCTCTGACATAGTGTTTACATTAAAGGAAAAGATCACACACACTTGTACATATTTGGTCCCTTGTTGTCACTGTTTTACATATGGGGTGATATATGCATTATTTTTCCAGTACTATTGAAAACATTCGAGTTTATTCCATTTCACCACATGCAATCTGTCTTGCCTCCAATCAGTGGACTAAAACTGTGCCTGGCCAGAATGATCTTGGCTTGGCTTTTGATGCTCAGGCGCATAACATTCTTTTTTGAGCTCTTTGATATTTGATCCTTCACCAACACAAAGTGCATAATAACAATATTTAAGATATTTTGCACAAAATATTAGAAAGATGGCTCATATCCATCAAAAACACTCCAAATTTACTAAAGGATTGTGACTGCTTTCCAGCATAAAAGCAGATGCGAAAACTTTGTAGTATTTACATGTGAATTACTAACTAGTCGAAATGGGTGAAGATCACTGCTGAAAAATCATTGATGAAAATGGATTAAGTCACTTTGGGACTTTCCTCTTGATTCATAGCAAAATCTGTTTATGTATATGTATACCTGGGTGGAAGACACTACAACAGGGTGGGGATTTTGCAAACGAGGCCTATTAAGAATTTCATTCATTTTACTAAAGCTTGCAGTAATTGTGACTCTCCACTTTGCAAGGGAATTTTTGTGACTTCTGAAAGCAGGTGAAAATTTTGCTCTGATACAAACTATAGCTATCACTCTATAAAGTTGATCTCTCGCCCACATATAGCAGCAGTTATCAGAGCCAGGAGAAGATACGGTGGATAAAGGCAAAGCAGAATTACAACAGAGATGGTGTTCCGTCCCAGAATCACTCTCTTTTAGTTAACCTAACAGCAAATAGTGATGTGATATAGGTTACACAGTCACAAGATGATTGCACTACAGGAGGAACTTGAGCCGCACACCCAAAAATCAAATACCCTGTTGGTTATGGTGAAGCTACCATTAACATTACATGACCTTGCATCTGGGTCTTTGCAAAGTTCAGTTTCGAGGCTTATAAGTGCATTCTTCCATCATATAACGAACACGTGTTCAGAAATAGAAAACACACATATATCCCATTAATGTACAGATTGAGTGTGAGGCAAAATTAATAATTACAAATGTAGTACTGCAATTCAATATCATGCCAGCTTTATTTTCAGCTATATTGTACAGTCAGTGAGTGGGTGGAACAAGCAGAATGCGATAGTCATGCTGTAATTTCCTTATTCCAAACTGTGTTAAATCATGATTTATATTTTTGTGAAAACTCCAAGCAATGAAATATGAAGGAATTATTTCATAAGCATACTTCTGCAGACATCATACATATCATGGATCAAGTATCAAGCAGCTCCTCTGAAATCATAAAATAATAAACATTATGGAATTTTTGTCCAGTCAGGTAGGTGTCCACTTTCGGAAATAAACCTGAAAGACTCTAATAAATAGTTATTGGTAGGAAAAAAATAGTGTCCAGCTATTTAACCAATCAAGTAGGTCAATCATTTAGACACCACCCATTTTACTGCAGACAGTCAGGTACGTCAAGGGCCGGTGACAACGTGTGAGGGACATAACGGGGAAAGGGGACTTTACTCTACCACCATGATCTCTCTTTGTCTAACTGTGGCCTTTCTCAATTGAGCCTGTAAGTGCAACTCAAAATGTTAAATTCCTTATCCTTCCTATCTCTCCATTCTTGAGGATAATACAAAGCTTTCAAATGCCAGGTTACAATTTCGGTAGTGCTAAGGAAGACAAATGCAGAAAATTAGATTAGTGAAATAGGGAACTACTAATAAAAGTAATGAATAAATCTATAATACATCATGCATCATGTATCTTGCACTTATGTTTAACACCTGAAAAATAATGGTTATAAAGTGATCGAACTTATGTAAAGGAAAATTTGTGAGGAAAAGAAAGACTATTTAACTATTTAAAGAAAGTTAAAACAGGACATCTTAATGGCACAATTTCATCTAGAAATATCATTTTGTACCACTTTTTGTAATCATTCATGTTGTGTGTCTTCATTTGCATTACTATATGAAATTATTCTACATATATGAAATCGCTGAATGACTTAAACATGTGCTATAAGAATTAATCACTTCTTTTCTTATTTGTATTTTTACTCAATAGACATGATGCAATCTGATGCAGCTCCCAACCAAGTCCAATAATGACAGCTCAGCTGGGAGACAGTGTGACCCTGCAGTGTTTTGACAGAGATGAAGATGGAGAAAATATAGCTTGGTACAGGCCTGTGATTGTAGTTATATGTGTAAAATATTCAAATGCAATGTTTCAGAGTGGGTTCAATAATACACAATTAATAATACAGGAAATATCCACCAATCTAATCATCTTAAAATTGACCGAGGAATATCAAAGACAAATCTCCTCAACTCACTCTACAGACAAACACTGCTATCATCTTTAAGAAAAACTAAATGAATATGTTATGTGCATTAATCTCTAAACTGGACAACTGCTCCTTCCTCTTTGTTGTGCTCTCTGAATGCATTGTCCAACCGCTGCCACTCATCCAGAATTCTGAAGGCTGTCAGGTGTTGAACCCTCAAAAATTCTCTTGCATCATACCACACCTACGCACTCTCCACTGATTCCCAGTGGCTGCAGGTATCAACTGCAAAGTTTGTTCTGCTTGCAAAGCTACCAAGTGAACAACCCTTATGTCCTCATGTCCCCAGGCTATAACATGTTCCTTTCCCTTTAGCAAAATAGTTGCCAACAAATTTTGTATAAACAAAGACAAAGTTCCTTTAAATTTTATTGTACAGTCAATGAAATCAAACTTGTTTTTGGTTTGTGTGGGGTGGGTCCCAGTACCTGTGTTGGGAGGGTCACCAGGGGCACAGCTAGTGTGATTCCTGACACAAGCAAACTGGGACAAAGACCAAGAACTGTAGTTATAGCTTTTTCATAATGAGTTCAAAGAGATGATTTACAATAGAGAAAGAGTCTACCCTAATCTCAAAAATAACACTGTCAGATTCAATGATTTACTGCTGTGTAAAAGAATGGAATTACATTATCCATTTTGAAAATGAAATCTTTTTGATTGTGAAAGGTAATTTGACTTGGATTAACTGAAATGTTTGTGCCCAAATCCAACTGTTACAGAACTCTTTCATCATGTTCTTTGAGTGTAGTGTGGTTCATGAATATATAAGATGAGTAAAAATGATCAAGGATATGTTTTTCATAACTCTTTGTTATATTCAAGAGTGACAATTGCTTATTTATAAACTCACACTTATTACAAATTTCATACATTAGGCCTTTATGAATTTTTCCTCAGAAGTATAATATTCTCAAGTTTATTGTATGTTAATTTTTTGCATTTTTCACTTTGGTTCTAAGCATTATTGGTCAAATACAAGAATTGTATATTGTATCTGAAGTGCTCTGTTCACTATGAGATACTTCATGCAGGTTCAGAACAGGAGCTGAGACACAGGACAGTGATACAGCAGATTGTCGCTGAACCACTGCAGCCAGGAGACTCTGTGACTCTGCAGTGCTCTATACACACTGAGACCTGTGCAGGAGAACACAGTGTGTACTGGTTCAGACAGGCCTCAGGAGAGTCCCTTCCAGGAATCATTTACACCCATGGAAACAGGAGTGATCAGTGTGAGAGGAGCTCTGGGGCTGGGTCTCCTACACAGAGCTGTGTCTACAAGCTCCCCAAGAGGAACCTCAGCCGCTCTGATGCTGGGACTTACTACTGTGCTGTGGCCACCTGTGGAGAGATCCTGTATGGGAATGGTGCCATCCTGGACATTACTGGGACAGGTCAGTTAATTTACAATAATTTGCAAATGTATTGTCGTAGCAGTTGTAATTTTGGTAGTAGTGATAGTACTTGATATTGTAATGGAAATACTCTCAACAATAGCACCTGTTAGAAGAAGTAGCATATCAGTTGCAGATATTAGTAAGGAACCTACAAGAACCCATAGTAATGAACCTGCTATTTTGGCGCTCACAAAATCATTGAGGAATGTCATAGCTGTTGTACTATTGAGACAGTACCAGGTAAACCACTACTCCTGAACGGAACAGGATAAATGGCATTTATCATGGCAGTGACTGAATTACATGTCTGTCTTTTTTTAGAAAATGGAAATCATATTTTCCTTGGCTTTGCAGTGGCTTTGGGCTTTTGTGTAATTGTGATCATTATCCTTGTCTGTAATAAATATGACAAAATGCTGTGAACATTGCACAGGTAAGAGATTTATTTTGTTTGTTTTGCATTTGAATGGAAAAAGGTATTTTGCTGGAAGGTATGTTTCACCAGTTTTAGGGGGAGTGTTGATCCAATGTGTGTGAAAATGACCAGGAAATGCACCATTTGGCAGCCGTTTTTGAATGAGAAAATAAATATTTAAGGTGTAGATATCCATCTGTTATGTTTCTATTGATATCTATTTTTACTGTATTCTGCAACTTTATTTTGATGCATGTTCAAATATCGAATTAATGTTATTGTATCATAATGTATGCTATTCTCAGGCCTGAAGTGTTGAATAACAGCCTAGAATCTGGGCTTGTATCTCAGCAGTTGTAGGTTCCATTCCCAGGCTGGCTTGGCCTTTGTCCTTTGAATCAGTTTGCCTGTTCATTGTAATACTGTTGCCTTGTGTTTATAAGGCCAATTAAATGTAGACTGAACCAAGGCCATTGTGTTGTGGCATACATAAACACGGTATTGACAATGAAATTGCATAAAATGAGTTGCTACATGTGGTGAGTCCAAGATCCTACAGCCATTGTTGTGTGTTCACTTATTGCACGTTTTTGTCATTAATTCTGAAGAGACAGCATACTTGCTTACTCTGTTGTGTGGTTCATACCATATCTCTGTCATATACAAGTGATTCTCCCTAGTTTTATTCTTAATCAGTACTGTTGTGTTTGTCCCATTAAGTAATTTTAAAAGTACTTTGAGTTTTAATACATGTAAAGTGAATAGTTTAAGTTGAATGCTCACCCTTTTTACATGTAATAAAGAGTTTGATATTGATACAGTGTAATTTCATATGCTGTTTTCAGTTCTGTAGACTGGCCAGTCAACAGGTTCAGGTCACTGAGGTTCTGCTGAACTGCCTAAAATCTTCACAAAGCCTGTAATAATTCATCAGTCAGCAAAAGACCTTCTAGGGGCATATCAGATCTTTTCCCATGTATAAAAACTCTAAAAACAATAATAATAAACACAATTACCTATATCTTATAAATCATATCACATACCCGTTTTATATTTTATTTTCACAGGACGGTGATACAGAAATAGTGAAATATACTTGCTCATAAAAGTACAGGCAGATGAAAGAGGATGGAGCTGAAAGAGCAGAGTGTGCATGCAAATGTGAGATGCACAGACTTGGAGTAAACAATCAACCCCACCTTTAAAGCAACTTTTGTTAGTTGTTATGTAACTTTCATGTAATGCCATTTAACACAAGCTGCCCATGGAGACTAATTTTTTTTTTTTTTTTAAATGGCAGTTTCACTGGCAAATGTGTATGTTAGATAATTAACTGTAACTGATATCTTTAGGCAGCTCCATTTCTTTTCAATGATTGTGCCCTGTGTAACTGCCCTGCCCTGTGTAAGTTTTCAGTCCAGATGTAGGACCATATCTCTCACTCTCTTGCCAACATTTTAACAGGAATTTTTAACCTTATAAATATGGTCATTGATAAAGTATGTAATCCAGAATGATCACCTGGACAATCAAGTTCATGTTGAATTCATGTCCCTCCATCTATGTTTGTACTTTTACATCACTGAGGAAGAAATGTTCCAGAAGCTACGCATCCTTCCAGATAGTTACACATAAGTATGTATGTACATATACATAAGTATGTACAATATATAACCAATGTATATGATTGATGTAATCAATAAACATATCACCATACAATTCATATAATCTCATTTATGTTGTCTCTCCTACATATAACCTCTTATTCATATAATCTCATCATTGTATATAAGTATTCCATGTATTATCATACAATCATTATAATCATCATTATAATTGTTTCATTTTCACAGTTGATCAATATAAGTCTATTGATCACCATATTCACCAATATTAGTCATGATATTTGCATGCTCACTGAAAAATAAAGAAAATGGGTTTGTTGGGTTGTGGGCATGGAATTGTGTCCTCCCAGGACAGAAGGGAGGATTGAGGAAACCTAGATTTTTGCTCCAATATGCCTTTTAACTCTGTGCCTTGGGATGCTTAAATTTCCAGCATACAGGGAGAGGCCTGTGGACATTCTTCTATGTCAGCATGAGTTGACGGCTTGGACCTGGATCAAAGTGATAGCAATGTGCAGGAGCAGTCCTTTGTTTGTTATGTCTCCAATGACTGGCCTGTTCATTTGCCCTTTTTAAGGTTCACTTCAGCTCCCTTATCCATCTGAATATGCATGTTCAATAACACCCAATTATGCCCAATTATACTCCATACATATAGTACTCCATACATACAGTATCCCTACTCCATAAACAACATCATACTCCACACATACAGTATTCCCTATTGCATTCATACAAACATCTCTGCTTGGCCACACTTATTCATACCTTACATTATTCATAAAACATGCAGTTCCCCATCCACCAGAAATGTCATGTTCCCTTCTCAAAGTATTTAATACTTACTGCTTCAGAGAGGCTTTACAACTTTCTGTAAATTAGTCACACCTCCAAATTCAGTCTAGTGCTACTCTGTCCTAATATTCTTAAAATGGTTCTAAAATGTACATGAAGTTGAAAACTCAAAGTAATTAAATGTGAGTATTTCTTCCATGAAACTTAATTATTCAAATATAACCATGACTAAGGCATCACTTTTGAAAAAAGCAATGTAAGACGCTTTGCACAAACAAAGTGTCTGCATCTATAAATAAACATGAAAACCTGAAATGAATAGTTGTTTTTTGCAAAAAAAAAAAAAAAACTTCTCCAGCTCATGAACCAATCAAATAAGTTACTATTTAGGCCCCACCTATTTCTTACTTGGACCAATTGAGTCAGGTACTTTTAAGTATGGTCTTGTGATAATCTGTGTGAGCAAACAATGTTACAAGTTTATGACCATGATCTCACTCTGTCTAACTGTGGCCTTTCTCAATGGAGCCTGTAAGTGCAACTTGAAATTCAAATTCCTTCTATTTTTGTATTGCTGGTTGGACCAAAGCAAAAAAGAGCATTGCTTAAATAGGGAACAGATATTTTTTCAGTAACAATAACGAAAATAATATCTCATATATTGTAAATATGTCTAACACCAGACAAAATTATGTCTGTACAACAAAAAAACTAACCTGATGTAAATGATTGTTTATTAGGAATTGTTCCATGATATTTAAAAGCTGTTAAAACAACTGCATATATAATTATGCACATGTCTTATAGTCACAAATTCAGAAATGTTGTCATTTGTAATAATATATCACAGAATTTGACATTTAGTAATGACAGCTCTACTGGGGGACAAATGAAACAATCCTGTGTTGTAACAGAAATGAAGATACAGAAAATATAGCTTGGTGCAAGCAAACTGGGGGACAAAGGGCATCAGGCCGGATGAATCATGTTTATGATATTACTTACCTGCTTATGTACTTAGTTCAAAAATGTGTGTATTTTTCAGCTCACACTGCTAACCTTACATGTTTTTTCATTTGGGTTTTTAACCCAAATGAAAAGGGTCTTGCCCTCTCCTTGAGCTAGATAAGTAACCTTTTTAAGTAACAGATTCAATTTCTGAGGAGTACTGTGACCCTCCCTTTATATTACACTTAATGTAACAGATCCCATGGTCAAAATAATTATGGCAAATTTAAATCTTCAATTCTCTGGGTGAGTATTGTTCTTTGTTACTTCACCTACAAGATATTATATAGTTATTATTATATTAAGGCAGAGAAATCATGATCTGGAAAGGGACCTTGGTGGCTACTATGGGTTAGTTAATCAGAGGGATTTTTCTCTTTGGGTGTTATGCCAATCAAGACATGCAGGTATAGCAACTTTGTTAAATATTTGAGGATTAACTTTAATGTTTTTGAGAATAACATCAAAATGTCTTCTTACAGTTTTGTGGAAGTAGCTGCTGTCATCCAAATGCAGCAGTGTCCATAAAGCATTGTCTGACCATATTACAATTGGAACATATATGCACCTGTTCTTAGAATAATAGACATACGCTCACCTACTCTTAGACAAAAATTTTGACTACAAAGACATGGGCACTAAATTCATAGCTTAAACTTGATTTCACTAACCAACATTTTCTTGCTTTAATCCAGTCCTTCAAAGACAGTTTATTTTAAGACTACTGTACAAATATATAAAAAAATATATGGTGTAAGCAAGAACAACTAAATGAAGAATTTCAGCTTAAATAAATTGGTTTCTCCTTTACAATCACTTTCATTATAGTCGGGCAGATAGAAGGGGCACTCGTTATCTTCTTACACAGTGACAACAGCTAAAATAACACAGCAGATAGCACAAGTCTGTTATTTCAGTAAAGAAAAAAACTATGTGCAGGCTGCTTTTTCATGCACCAGACAGACTTTAAAAATATACACTTCTGTTGGCTTTCCTTATTCATAAATAACATAACTCACCACCTTCCTGTTTTTGCAATTTTTGTGATTTTTTAATATAAACAATATTAAAAAAATGAAAATAAGTCCAACTTGTAAATTGATTTGACACAGAACACCAGAAGTCACCACTGCCCTAAAGGTGGACTAAAGAAACAAAATTGGAGCAAAGTTTATGCTAACGATGATCCTAACAAAGCCAATGTGGCTTTTTGTCCGCACAAATATGTGACAAGCCATGGATTACCAAGGGGATCAAGAACGTATGTAAAAAATGTATTATGTAGGAGATTTTTTTTTTGAATATCGAACAAAAGAAGCAGAAATCATATATAAGATATATAAAAATAAATAAGTATAATGAAATCTAATAAGAAGGAGTATTATTATAAACTATAGAAGCAGTATGGGAGTAACACCAAAGGAACATGGAAAGTGCTTAACAGAATAATTAAAAAGAGTACTGGAAAAGCAGACAATCCAAATGACTTTGTTAAAGATAACAAAACAATTATTAATGGAAAAAAAAGAAATTGCCAATGATTTTAATGATTACTTTGTAAATGTTGAATACAATTTAGTAAATGAGATTGTGGAGCAAAGAAATATGGATGGTGTAGATGATGATGTTGTTCATAAAAACTCCTACTCCATCTTTATTAGGGGTATTAAAGAAAAGGAAATACTTGACATTAAAAAGTGAATTAAAAAGTTCAGTTATTTGGACTGTAATTGATAGGTCATTAGTAAAAAAAAATATATATACATGTATATATATATATATATATATATATATATATATATATATATATATATATATATATATATATATATATAATAGAATGTATAGTGAAACCATTGACAAATATCTTCAACCAGTCCTTCCAAACAGCTATATTTCCTAGCGAACTGAAAACAGCAATAGTCATTCCCTTTAAAAAAGCGGAGACAGACATCTAGTCTCCAATTATAGATCAATGTCTCTGCTTTCTCAAAAGTTTCAGAAAAACTATTTGTGCACAGGCTTGACAATTTTATAGAAAAACACAATGTCATGAGTGACCATCAGTATTTAGAGAAAATAGGTCCACCTCAATGGCAGTGATGGAACTGGTAGAAGAGATTTCTACTGCAATGGACAACAAGGAAAACACTGTGGGGGTGTATATATATACTTTTAAAAAAGCATTTGATACTATTGATCATGGCTTATTTTTGAAGAAACTGGAGAGATATGGTATTAGAGGGATAGCATACTCATGGCTGAGAAGTTACCTTGATGACAGATATCAATATCTACAAATAAATAATGTCAAATCTGATTTGTTTAAGGTTACTTGTGGGGTTCCACAAGGTTCAGTGCAAGGCCCAAAACTGTTTATACTGTATATAAATTATATTTTCAAAGTTTCTAAATTGTTAAAATTTGTTTTATTTGCTGATGACAGGCATGATGGGCATGATAATTGATCATAAATTATTTTGGAAACTACACAAATAATGTAAAAATGAAAATGTCTAAAACTATTGCAATTGCACAAGAAAACATGACTTTTTTCCTTCCCTTTTATAATACAGTTCTCATACAGGTAGCTTCACCTGCTTCACTTACCAAAGGCTCCCTCCATTCTGGTTCACAAACACAACGACCCTTCCCACTGTCCACCCCAGGACCATGGGAGCAGAGCACCAGGAGAGAGACCACCCCACACAACATGCCAAAGCCCACCTCACAAGCAGGTATTCCCAGTGCACACACATACTACTCTGTAACCACACTCTGACACTCCCCCTGGATCCACCCCTGGCACTGGCGAGAATCCGTCTGCTGTAGAATTGACTGGACCGCCACCTCTTGACACTGCTGCAGCAGTCTGCTTCCCAGCCAGAGGGATTCTTAACAACTGAGGAGAGTACATAGCACGGATCACCCACACCATTTGAGCTGAACAGACTTAGACATACAGCACACCCACGCACAGTTCAGACCTCATGGCTTACGTCCCATTACTGGGGCACGGCCCCAACATGCTCGCTGCTGGGATCTACTGCCCCTCACCTCTCCCAAAAAGGTGCCGATGTTCGTCAGCTGGCACCTCCTTCAGCCCTCCAGTCCTCCAACCAGTGACCAATAGTCAGCAGCTCTCCACCTGTTCTCTCTCGCATACACACTCTTAAAATGGGATCCCTCTATAGGATCCCATGCCCAACCAAATGAAACACAAAGATGCGATAAAAACCAAAAAAACTCTAATAAAAGGAAAATGCCATCAAAAACTAAATGAACAATCTTAACAAAACAAGCACAAAACTTCCACCGTTAAAAACTAAACCAAATAGCAGAACCAGCTCTTCATGGGAAACATTAACTGCAGAAAGCCCCATTGCTTTTATCCCATTCCTGTGCTTATAAGCAGAGCAGCAGCAGCTATGAAAGGCTCCCAGCACAATGCAGCAAGACGATTAACTAATTCCTGGTCTCCACGCTACACACATGTTCCCACAATTATCAGAACGGGACACTCAACCAAGACAGTGGCTGTCAGGCTCACCTCCTGACAATTTTGTCAATTGTTTTTAATACATTGCCGAGGATATCAAAAACATTTTAGCCATCAGAAATATTCCCTTAAACTATTAGGAATACTGGTCCTGATAGAAATATGAATAAATATCACATATACATTTTACACGGTAACATTAGATACAATGCTTTCAAATAAATAATTCCATAATAAAGAGATGCCTTCATAAGAACAATAGCAGCAAAAACATCAAAATATGTAAGTAAACAATCCATTTAATTGTTGTTTATAGAAACAATGAAAAGAAAGAAAAGATCGTACATCATATTAGTATCTATATGTGTACTACTGATCCTGTTGATGGTGAAAGAGAGTATGTATATCTACCTGGATATGTGTTTATGTGTGTATGACCGAATGTACGCATGTGTGATAAGTTCAACATATATTTTTAAGTTGAAGTTGTAGCCCTTTGCAGCTGCTTCAAACTTTATACATTATATAATGGTCTAGATATTTATATGAATACCAAATGTACACCACAGGATGATAGATGTTTGCCGTGACAGTGACTGAATTGTATGCTTTCTCTATCTTTTTAGAGAATCAAAATCAAGTTGTTTTTTGTCTTGGTGTGGCCTTGGTTTTTTGTTTGGTTGTGATCAACATCCTTGCCTATATCACTCTGTATAAAACAAACTGCTGTGAACATTGTACAGGTAAGCAATATTCCATCCATTCCATACATATTAGAATGATAAAAATCAAACATCCCTCCACTCAAGCCCATTGCAATTGCACATTTTTTTCATTCACAACAGTAATCACTGTCTGCTACATTTGGTTCCATCATTTTATAAAAATATGTTTTCAACATCCTTAGTGGAATTTGCCTCTGAGGTCTTCCTGTTAAACCTAAAGACTAAGAAGTCTTTTGTCTGACTTCTACTATTTTATATATCAAAGTAAATATTTATATGCAAAAAATGGTGTTTCACTGATGATTTTATACAGATGTGCTTTCAGCATTATATTACATGATAATGTAGGAGTAATCATTAAGGGTACTGTTCTGAACTGCGTCAGCTCAACCTGATGCTTTTTTTGTCTGGAGATGGGGTTTAAAATAGAAAATTGAATTTTAGAAACTGGTTCAAAATTAAAATGCATTTGTTGCTTGAACAGCTGACTGAAATTATATTGATAGGTATTATAAAAAAATTGCTATCTGGACGACGAAAATGATGATTTTTAACGGAGTAGGCCTTTAATTACTGAAATAAAGCTGGACCTGCCTCGTTTCCATTGTGTGCTAAAGAACATTGACTTCTGTTCCATGTTTACCGAATTGCTGTTTGTAAGTAATAGCCTATAATATGTATAAAGTAATAGCAGATATAAAAACATGGGTACAATTGAAACTGTTTAGTTAGCATTGGAACTATTTATTTTTTTTATCTGTTGAACCATTTTGGTGGCATTTATGATGGAGAGAACAAAAGTTATACAGAGTTGTGTGTAATTTCAGACACTGAATTGTCATTACACAATGATGTGCTCAATCTTTTTGATGCACTACTTTCATTCCCAGGCTGGGTGGGCCTTTGTTCTGTAAGTTAGGAGCTTCACAATCGCTGCACCAATGAAATGTCCAGCTGCAAAAATGGATTGTATGTAAAGGAAAAATAACCTTGTTTTGGACAAGAGTGTCTTCTCAATGTCTTCAAAAGTGTTTAATTTATTCGCGCAGGGTACACCTCTCAGCACACCCACAGTGGCTCCATCATAGAACACCCTGAAGCTCAGGTATGTGAGAACAACTACACATCAAAAAGCCCTGTTCATCCTGAACTCAAGCAAATACTCATATTGATGTTCCTGCATCACTAAGGATTGTTATTAACACTGGAAAGTAACACTCTGTGCTACTCAACTTTAAAGAATGCTTAAATAAAAAGTAAAAAAGGTAAAACTACCGAGAAACTCTTACAATGTAAGAATGTAAGTCATTCTTTTAAAAACCAAAACGTGTCAGATCTCCACCCACCCCTTTGCTTGTTTTTGTAAATCCTACTGAATGCAGAATGAACCCAGGTTGTTGTTTTGGGGCATATAGCAGAAACTTCAGTTTGTCAAAATTTAGTCCTACATATCAAGCTGAGTGCAAGTAGCTATAGCCATCACTGACAGTCAGTATAACTGAGATTCTGAGCATTGTTTCATGCCTACTTGTAATCAATAATTAACAGATAAACACATGTACTCTATGTATGGACTCTCATGTGGTCCATACCTTCTTTGTGTCAGACACTGGTGATTTTCCCACATTTTATTTTGTAGCAATACTGCTTAATTGTGCCCTATCATCTAATTTTGAAAGTATTTTGAGATTTTAATAAATGAAAATGATAAGTTTTTGTTAAATTTTCTCTGTTCTGTATAAATGATAACAAAGAGCTTGATACTAAAATGGTGCAATTGTGCATGCATTTTCCAGTTTTATATCACATTCTGTTCACTGGTTGGTCAGTAATTGTGACCTTCAGATTTCAGAGGTTCTGCTGTACTTCCTATAGTGTAGAAGTGTTTGATAAAGTATGTCATGCTTTGTCATTCAGCACACTACTGTTGAAGAAAACTAAATGCGTTACAGTGATAATATAGGGAAAACAGGGAAGTACTATCTTACAAAACAATTACCTATTATCACTTCCTATTTTTTCTAAAATAATCCCCTATAAATTACAAATCAAATCATAAAGTTTTATATTCTCTTTCACAGGACTGTGATTCAGAAATGTTGAATTATGCTGCCCTGAATTTTGCTGATAAGAAAAGTACAGGTGGAAAAAAGAAGACAGAGGTCACTCAGGAAAGTGTGTATGCAGATGTGACATGCATAGGTGTGGAGTAATCTGCCCATCGACACCCTCCATCAAAGCCACTGCACTTAGTTTTCCTGTAAAAGTCATGTAATGCCATTAAACATGAGCTACACATGGAAACTTTTTCGATGGGCAAAAATGTCAGAAATGGCAGCTGCTCTGGCAAACATGTCTAACTGTCAGATAATCATAATGGGATGTTTTGCAACTGATAACTTTACACATAGATCCATGCTTTGTAATGATCATGCTATTTAATTATTGCAATTTCCACAGGCAGGACACTCTGACTGGTGGAATTCTTAACTGGAATTAAGTCACAGTGCTACTTATAACCTTGGACACATGTTCATTGACTAAGTATACAACAGCTAAAATTACAGCCTTGACATTATGCCCTCTCTGGAGTCATATTTCCTTGTTTTCCCTCCATCTTTGTATTATAATTTATTCATACAATAAAATAAGTTGCCTACTGAATATTTGGAATTTCATTCTTCATTAGCAGTTTAACCAATATCTGCCAATTGATGAACTACCAAAATCAATCACTAGTCCTGACTAATGTAAACCTTGTCCATTATTCCTTATGAACATGTATAAACAGTTCAAAATATGCTAATGCAATGGAATTTCTAATCCATCAATCCAAATCCTGCCTGTCTTGCTAAAACATAAATAATGGACTATGGTCAACATCAGCTGAACAAACACAAATCATTCATCCAGTCGCCACACTTACACGAGCATCCCCGCAACTGCAAACATAAACCTGATTCAGTTTGTCATTAAACATTCCATTTTTGTTCTGCTTGACTGCTATTCTGTTGTTATCACTGCTGCTGCTACTGTTCTTTTTTTTGCTGCTGTACTTGTGTATTCTCTCCCTGTTGTACAGAGTCAGGATATTGTAATGGTGGTGCCGTTGTTATGGGTTGAGGTGTTTTGGAGTTAGGGGTAGCTGGGGTTACCTGTGCAGGGAAACTTTCAGAGGTGAAATATTAGCCATTATCTGTTGTGGGTCAGGGTGGGACTGTCTCTGTGTCTGGCAGTGGTTTGGGGATTGGGGTTAGAAGAAAGGCTGTGTGGCAGAAATGTATTGTGTTCCCAGTCCTGTTCACATAGTCAAACACATACATACAGGCAAATATTTCTGTGCATCACAAAAGGTATGCATACATTAAACATGGATGCTTAATAATACCTTTATTTGTATGCAATAGATTGTATTTATGTCTAATGCACTTACCTTGTGTTTGCATGTTTCCAAAGACATATACAAAACAGAGGGTCAAAACACTGAGTCCAAGAACTGATTAATAAAACATCAGAGGTGGCTCAACAAAGCAAAACCACATGAATGTGGTGCATCTGTCCATTGAATTGTGAGTCAAGCTTCACCTTGACATGGCAAGAACTGACAAAATCTTTCCTGGGGAAATGGTGGGCGAAGTCATTTCAGCTCATCATGATCATGCCTGCCTCACAGCCTCCTCAGGTCAGCCAGGCCCTTGCAGATTTCAAATGAACATATATCAATTCCTCATTCCTCTGATGGCATATGTTATTTGTTTCTCAGTGTGAAAAGCAGCCAAGGCTCCTGTTAAATGGAGGAGTGTGGTCACTTCTTTGTAAATCTGTGTACAAAGTGCACTGCGTACAAAGTGTTTGTTTGACTCAGTTTGTTTGACCATTATGACCACAGAAGTCAGTAGAACAAATATAGTTTTATCAGAGGTCAATTCTTTGACATGGTGGACATTCAAAAATTTCTCTCCCTGTCTCACTGCATCCCTAATGCATCTTTTTGCTTTCATCACGTTATGAGCCTATTTCCTTAGGGGTGAATTCTGACTTGAGGGCGCTCAGCATTTTTTCCGTGGGAATAGTTACTTCATATTCTGAACATAGTACCCGCTCATATTTTGAATTTCTCATATTTAGCTGTAATAAGCCTCTCAGTCTGGCTGTCAATCTATTCAAAAATCCAATAGACAATTAGTCGTGCTGAAAGAGTACATATTCATTCATTTGAGTCAAACTAGTTACCCATTTCATGTATGCATTCTGTCCTGCCGATAACACCTGGGTCATTTTGTTTGGCGAATCAGAGCGTGGCAGTGAGGAACTTGGGTGAGGTAAAACACGAATAACAGCCACACCATCTCCCAAAAGTCTTTAAAATTGGTCAAGACAGAAAGAGCACAGTTAGGTTTTCATGTGAAATAAATTGCCTATCTTGTAATTTGATAAATACACAGTAAACTACAAAGACGTGCGAGAAGTAAGCAGACACCAACAGTGTTTGATAAAAACTAAGGGTGTCTATTTACTTCTTGCAAGTCTCTGTACATGTTTATCATACTGAACACCTACTGCTGGAGACCGCAGTTTCAACTATAGGACACGGAAGCAATGTATATTTGCACTGCAAAGTCACTGGTGTTTTAACTGAACAACTTATGTAACCCCATGGCATTTCTGTTTTGTGTCACCTTCCTTGTTTAAAGTGAGTGTCATCTCAGCTTCTTACTTTAGGTTAGCATAATGTTTCATTGTATTTTAGGTGAATGAAGTTAAAATCACTGTTTGATAAACAACAAAGGTTTAATTAACTGGTATACAATTTTCACAGCGTGGTTTATCGTTCAACAATAAACATTGCTTGATATCATATTTCATAACGTATTGAGTATCTATGGTGAGTAATAATTTTTCCTCTAGAGTTGGTTTTACTCGACCTGATGATTACATCTGTTTTGGCATCCGGTAAGACTTGAGGTCTGAGTTATTACCCGTGGGTTCATAGAGTTAAAAAAGCACATCGCTCCAAAAGTGTCAGTTTCTATTTGAGAGTTGCGGACTGACGAACCTGATCGAAGTATGGTCGATTGGAGTGCATGACTTTCTACAGGGTTGTGAGGCGCGTCGGGTACGTACTCTGAAAATCTGCTTAAGTCAATGTCTGAATCCGAGTACAGGGTATTTTAATGAGAAACTCCCCAATTTCTATGAAACTCCACCCCGATCATGCAAGTCTCCTAAGCACGCTTAAAGCTTCAAGGGCAGAATACGAACAGACACTGAAAAGGCACTCATTGGCTCAAAAACAGCGCGTAAGTTGTGCTGAGCTAGGGTCTGATCAGACCCCTAAGTGATTAGTCATGGTTGAAACTAAAACTCACCAGCTGGGAGTGCATTGTCCAATTACAAATGTGTACTTGTTCTAGTGGCAAATGTTCCCATTCAAGCACTTCCAATTAGTCCTTAGTTCACCACTCTCAGGAAATCAGCGAAGTACTAGATCAGCCAATGGGAGAGGCTCTGACCCATCGCACAATTCAGACAATGTATTTCATTTACCAATGACAGCTAATCAGAGGAGGGACTACATACCTTCCTTTTCCCTGTGGCCAGGCAGAAAAGTTATTCTATTTTTTCATGTGTGCACTGCATCTGGATGTAATCTTTGGTCAACTCCAGTCCTGATTCATGGCCATCACTGTATCTGGGTGTATTTTACTTCACTGGAATTTGTAGGTCCTGTAACTCATTTTAATATATTCATCAGAACTTCAGAATTTTGATTTTGAGGGTGATAGCCATTCATAACATGCAAGTGATGTGGATTGTCCATGAACAAAGGAATTCTTGACTGTACCAGTAGTTGTTAATGCCATATGAAATTTGAGTCTGACCATAAAATGTTTATGTTGAAGCAGGACTGATTTTGTGCTGACATTCTTTCTCTTTTAATTATGGCAAACTGATATGTGTCATTGTATTGTTAAAGTGGCGGCAACAAATCCTGTGCACCAATCCCAGTGACATCACAGTGACAACCTGCTTGAAGGTAATACCACTATAGTATGCTTCAGGTCGGCAGATGTATTTCAACTCTTCTGGTTTAAGAGGAAAGATGAAGAGCCGCCAGTGAGTATGTTCACAGAGCCCCGTAAGAGAAAAGCTCATGGAATATTCCTGAACAATCCAAGATACAACTGGGCACCTGATAACAACACCTCCAACTTCAGTATCTCTAACATTCAAGCATCCGACATGGCAAAATATTTCTGTGCCATGAATTACTGGGATTACATCAGCTTTGAAAATGGAACACCACTGACTCTCAAGGGGTAATCACACATTTTATTAGAAAGAAAAGGTTTGAACAAGTGTATCATATTGTGCGGTACTAGTTGCTGAAGCTGATGGCTGTGTTTTTTTTTTTTTTGCACATGTGGTACAGTGTGTGCACATTCACTAAATATACTTTCAATAATAGTATACACTGTATCATTCAGAAAGCACTATTTCACATTATTGCTGGTGCTATCTAAAAGAACTTAGCGATCTGGCGTGAACAGTTGCCTTTGTCTTTGCCTTTGTTTTTGTCTTTTTCTTCAGATACTGAAGGTCATTCCCACAAAACAGAGAATCACACAGGTACAAAACAAAACAAAAAAACACAGATTTAACATGCAAAGGCATAAGTTCCTTTCTAATCTACGGCACTGAACCATCAGACATATGTCTGCACCAATGTACCAATGGAGTTGCATAAATGGAACCTTACCAACACTCAAAGGTATAAGAAATTTGTTTTTTTCACCACACACAAAAATGTATATGTATTTACAAAAGATGTGTATATAATCTATTTTACATATGAACATTAATTACACTTACTAAACTGTAACAGTATTTGTTCTTACTTGAACAATATAAATGAAATTTGGTACAACAATCTCCCACTCATTGATTTGTTCTTCCCAAATCAGTCCAGATGCAGCAATGAAGAGATCCTCATGAGAGAAATTAGGCTGGATCCCAGTGACTCCTACTAAGCCACTTTTGAGTGCTGAGGAACTAAACTAAACTGTCTCAAGCAACCAAACTCAGATAGCTTTTGGCCAATGAAATCTTTCACCAGTAAAACTAAAAACAGAAGCTTTGTCATCTGAACTTTAGTGATATCATTATTTTCATCCCTTCCTGTTTCTGATAGCAGTTTCCTGTCTCTCTCAGGCCCTCAGCAGAACTGCAGTGAGCAGATGGTCTTTGCTAGTCTGGCTGTCTGCTTTCCATGCTGGAGTTATGCTGTGTGGATTTCTTGCTAATCTTCTTCAGAGGGAGGAGAACCTGAGAAGGAGAGAGGTTTGGGGTGGGGTCTGTGAGGGAGACCTGGCAGACGTGTATAAAGAGACAATGTATAATTTTGAATGAATTAAAAATCTGATGCGTTGTACTTTTTGCCAGATTTTTCTACTTCAAATTTCACCGCTTGCTGTTTTTTTCCAAATGACAACCTCTTCTTATTCTCTTTCAACCTCTTCTTATTCCCCTCTCATTTGGATTTCACACATCTGCATATGTTAAACAATTACAGTTGTAAAAAGGAATGATGTTTATTAATGAATTTAATAAAAAATGTAGCAGACTAGCACACATCATAATATGATGTTTAAAAACTGCATAGAACCTAAATATACAAGAATCTAAAATAGCATGGCCAATCAATATCTGCAACATTGTCTTCACTGTCTCCTTGCTAATGGGGTTTCATCTTTCAGAGGGCAGCATTATTAATATGCATTCAAACAATAAAGAATGTAAAACCTGGAATAGTATGGCCAGTTTTTAGTAATTTTGTCAGGTATGAGACAGCACAAACTGTCCTTTTGCTTACTTTTGGTTGAAAAGAAATATGGTCATGTTCACACAATGATTCTCAGAAAGCAATACATGAAAGTATATCAGTTTTAAATAAGCTTTTAGAATGCTCTAATTTTAATAGGTTAGTAGTTAGTAGAAAAAGTAAAAATCATATGTGTGTGTGTATATCAAATCCATAGTCACATTGTTCAAACAAGAGTGTGATATGATACATATGAATATATGTTACATATGAATACATTTGTATTGAAATTTAAATTGAAATTGAAAATGAGAAGTTGAAGTTCTCATTTTCCACTACTAAGTGGGTGCCTTTGCCGAGGCCAATCACATGGACTACAAGATGCAACTACAAAAGATTGCCCAGGAAGATGACAAGAAAATGATCTTCTTCCTGTACAATGTCACTCTGGAGTGCTACAAGGCTTTTGGACCATTTACCTTATTCTAGTTTAAGGAGACAGAAGGGGAGCCTATAGAGTGTATGGCCACACTGACAGACACAAATTATATCAAAACTCATGTGGAATTCCACAATAATCCAAGATTTACATGGACCTTCAATGACCACAGTTTCAACCTCAGCATTTCCAGCATTGGACAAACAGATATAGCCACGTATGTCTGCGCCGCATACCAGTGGAACTACCTTTGCTTTGGGAATGGAACTTTACTGAGTCTCAAAGGTAATTTCAGAATGTGCCTTATGTAGATCAATGCATTCACAAAACCATTAGCAATGGATGAAATATGTCATTTTGTTTTTTGAGAGAACATTAACAATGAGTATGTATACACAGTTAATATATATCTAATTAGATTTGCCTCTGTAATTAATATTATGCTATTACATTTTATCATGTGTACTTTCATTCCCACTTTCCTCAGGCAATGCAGATCCCTTGAGCACGACAGAGAGAACTGACACAGGCAAGTACAAATGATGACCTCCTGACTTTCTCTGAATTAAAAGCAAGCTCTACTGCCAGCATTAGAAACATTTTCTGAGAGCACAGAGGGAAAAAAATTGTCTGCTGGTAAAAGTAAGTCAACGTTGAATGAATACAGGAGCATAGGAGATGTGCATACGGAAAGGTTCAGATTAACATCCATACAGATTCATTAATTCAAAAAGCAGGGTGCCTTTGTCTCCATTCTCAGTATTTTCAGCATTGAACCATTAGATTTGGCAACATATATCTGCTCCATGAACACATGAAAAGGTACAAGTGGTTTATCTGTGCACCAAAATATTCTGTATATTTACAAAAGAAGACATTACAGAAAGTGCACAAGTGTATTTATTGTGTACTCTATCTATATCTATATAACCACATCTAAACATATTGTACATTTGATTACATTTTATTATGTGTGAAAATCTTTTATGATAATTGTATATAGCATGTAAGTGCAAATTTCACTGCAATTGATGGAATTTGACAAGTAAATAGAGAGGCAGTTGCCTGTAGTGATAACATATGTGCTTTTAAGATGTCATCATTCCCAACCCTTCCTGTTTCTTATAGCAGCTTCCTGTTTCTCTCAGGCCCTCAGCAGACCTGCAGTGAGCAGATGAGTTTGCTGATCTGGCTGTCTGTGTACTGTGCTGGAGTTATGCTGTGTAGTTTTCTGATTCTGCTAATCTTTAGAGGGAGGAGAACCTAAAAGCTGTGCATTACTGTGTGTGTGTGTGTGTGTGTGTGTGTGTGTGTGTGTGTGTGTGTGTGTGTGTGTGTGTGTGTGTGTGTGTGTGTGTGTGTGTGTGTGTGTGTGTGTGTGTGTGTGTGTGTGTGTGTGTGTGTGTGCATGTGTGTGCTTGCAGAGGGTTTAAATAAATTGTTATGCATATTAAGGTTCCAAATTTCTCTTGTGTTTTAGTGTTTGTATGAGGACCTTCAAACATTGTAACATTCTAAAAGGTATACCACAAGTAACTGTAACATGCTTCTACCTCTAAAATTTGATATATACTATATAGTTACAATGTTATGATATAAGAACATGTTTAAACAAACCCATTAGCACATGAATAGATTAATGAAACATAATTTTGGCCTTCTGTTGCAAATTTCCATCAGTTCATTATCTGCATAGTAGTGTATTTTCTTTTAATTGTGAATCCCACTTGACAGCTAAGTCCTTTTTCTTTCTCTCTCATATGTTACATATCATTTTGGTGTAGGGGACTGGGTGGCTAGGGTTCACGTCTCTGATACTTCTTGCTATTAAAAGACATTCAGTGCATAGAAAAGTGCATAGAAAACACAAACTCATACAGGTCCTGTTCCCATTCACTACTCCCATCATCATTCACAGGACTGGTGTACAGGTCAAACTTACTGAAAAGTTGAATATTTCACTGGAGTACTTCAGGTTCCGACCCTTTTTCAGGGGCACATAGCAGTGCCAGTCCTAGGGTTTGAACCTGCAACCTCTCAAAACAATTGTAGTTCACCTTTCATTACTGCATGTCACTACCTCCAGGGTCAGATTTTTTCAGTTTAATTTTTCAAATTTCATACAAAGACATGTAAGTAAGTTAAACAATGTGATGTTTTCTCTTCAGCTTCCAGTAAAATTTTGTCACAAAGAAAAATGTCATGACCAACAGTAATGCAAAAATGAATTTGTTTAAAGGGGCATTAGAATAACAGCCTTTGTCTAAATGTGTAATTTTTGTGGTATCCCATAGAGGGAAGCAAAGTGTAAGTATTATTGCTCAGCAGTCTAAGTCATATACATGCATCTGCTCACATAGAAATACATCTGCATATCTGCACATGAAAACGTATGCACATGTGTGCATGTATGTATATGAATCTGGATATGCTTGTAGTGTAGTTTGTAGTAACCATTTTTGACAAAGAATTTGCTGCCATCTGTTTGCATGCATTTTTATGCATGTGTGATTTTACATATGTGTTTGCATTTGTTTGAATGTGTGTGTGTGTGTGCGTGCGTGCGTGTGTGTGTGCGCGCACGTGCATTTCACTGAGACAGTACATTATCGAAATTGCAATACATTCGTGCTGGGAAGATGGTCCACACTTGACTCGGCTCAGGTAATCAGGTGCATGCAAACATAAGCAAGCAAGCTTATTATTGTATGTCACAAGTACATTATATGTTTGTGTATGCCATCATAACAATGCTTTATTGTAATGGAAATATTTGGTTGTTGTCTGTGTCTAGTGTGGAAAGACATTTGCTTTTTTTGTCTTGTTGTGCAGTTATTTTTAACGTTCTAGTTTCACCCACTCTCTGTAGCTGCCTGCAGGCTCATGGTGGTTTTCTCTCAGGCCTGGGGCAGAGGGGCCACCACATCACTTTGGTCAAGTACACTGGCCTTTTGCTTGCTTAAAACCAAGCCCACTGTTTGTGTGGTTTTCCACAGGATGCACCTCTATTCACTGAGCACTTTTATTCATGCTGAAATCAGACAAAGCACAGTGCTTCGTTGAATCCTCTAAAATGAGTGAATGCTAATGATGTATGCTGTATGATTTGTGTGCGGGTCACTGTTAGTCCTTTGTCTTTTAATTGATGAACACTAGAATATATGAATTGCAGGGATTTACTTTTGCCTGAACCTTGAGATATCATGTGTGTGGTGATCCTGCAGTAGGCTTAGGCTTACTGCATAATTAAAGTGTATTCTGTGCATATAGGTATAATATGTGTGTTCAGATACATTCATGTGTTTGTAGGTGTGTTGTGCACACTGTATTGTGATATACTTGTGCATCTGTATTTATATGTGTGCAGATGTGTTCTGAACGGAAATCAAAATTTCTGTCTGCAAGTGTATTTGATGGGTGCCAGTGATCAAATGCATTTTATGGATGATAGCATTGTCTGTCATCACTCTCTCATCCTCATAAACTTTGTAAAAGAAGATCCGACCCGCAAGCGTTTCGCATGCCTCCGTAGTTGATCAGCCTCCTTTCCTACTACTATTGTGAGACTAGCCCGTGTAAATTCGGTGATTCCGAGTGCAACCGCAACAGAGCGATAACGAGCAGCGCATGGTACACGTGGACTGAATAAACTTTTACTTCAACAGTGAAAATAAAATTAATGTACTGTAATTGCTAGGAATTGCAAACATACAGCGGCACTTCGACACCAAACACACGGGTTTCAATGCCAACTTCCCACCCACTTCTGAGGTACGTAAAGGTTGAATTGACTCTGTTACAACCCATCAGTGCTCAGACAATCATATGCTCAAAATCACGCGACGGCCGCGTCTCTCCAAAGCAAAAAACCTTAAAATTGGTGAAGACGTGTGCAATGGATATGCTAACTGAGGTGCTTAGTCATGACCATGAACAAAAAACACAGTCACAGAACAAACAAACATCAGACAAATACCTTAGTCAGATTAATTCATTTATTATTATATTATATTATATTATATTATATTATATTATATTATATTATATTATATTATATTATATTATATTATATTATATTATATTATATTATATTATATTATTATATGCTTGTGTCCAACTGGCCCATCACTCTATTCACAGATGTAAAAGTGGCCCCACAAAAATATTGAATAACATAAACTATATACATTCAATATTTAGCTGTGATAATTTATAGAGACACCTTGTGGTGACACAGGCAGCATGTACCAACTTCTAAACTTCTAAGGGACCCCAGTCTACAATGACTACCTGTTTGTTTCTGGTGCAAGGTTTGAAAATGAACCTGAACATATGCATGACCATAATGTTGCCCAATCGACAGCATGATCACATGAATATTCTATCTAAAGCCTATTACTTAAGCAGCACAGGACACATGGAAACTCACCAGCACCATTTGATTTCATTCTGTGCTGTGGTTCTGAGGGAATAGATTAACCGTCACGCCCCTGTAGTGTACACAGAAAGCCAGCTGTGATGTTTTGTGCTTTATGCATGTGAAGTGCATTAATCTTCTGAAAGTCTTTGTGTACCCATGAAAAAAGAAATCACAATCTCAAACCAATCTCAATGTCAGACACTTTAAAAGATGCTGAATATTTGTTACCTGTAACATAGGTCTAACTGGTGCACTGATTAGTTTAGCTGTGTTCTGTAATGTTGCCCTTGCCATCTATTAAAGCACATGTACATCTTTCTCAGTTGTAGACTCAGGGCCAAGCCCAAATAGCTAAAAGTCTGTGGTCATGTTAACAGTCTCTGCTCATGTTCACGAAATGTTAACACAACAATAATAATCCAAGCAACAATCAACAAGGTTTTGTCCCTATAACTAGCTCTGTTATAGGAGCTCATATTGTCTGTCCAAGCCATTACTCTCTATAGGTCTCATCTCTTTATCTGTTGTGGATGGATAGCACCACCTTCTGGGGAAATGCTTAGTGTACACAAAAATAAAGTGGTTTATTTATGCGAAGCTTGTCCATTGTAGATGACTTGTCCGCTCATTTCTCTACATCTGCTGGATATAGCATGCATTTGGAACTATGACAGCTTTTTGACATCTAAAAGTGAGGTATGATGTAATCATAGTTGAGTATTTTCTCTTGGCGTTAATAATAATAATAATATAAGGATTCATAGTTATAAAATCATATTCTTGTACCCAGTCCTGCTTCATTTGGAGACATTTCTTACAGCAATAAAAACTCACAAAAGACAAGAAATAGAGAGAAATTTTTTTAATAATGGGCTTCACATACAAGACTTGCAATGTGTTTGAAAAAAGAAATGAAACCCTTTATTAGGTTCACTTTATCAAAGTTAAAGGCATTTTAAAAAATTGTGCTTTTTTATTAAAGACTGGAAAGTGTTATAATTCTGGAAGAGGGTATACATTTTACCCCAAACCCTGTCCAGCTTTCCACTGATAAATGAAGGTTTACATGATTTCTGACCATCTACAAAGGTGAAAACAACATCCTGCTAACAGCCTCACAAATTTTTGCCAATACAATTTTCATTCATCACACATATTTTGCATTTTTAAACCTCAATGTAATTTGATACTGAATAGCCGAATCTAGCTGTAATGTTCTGTCCCTTAGAGTTACTTAACAGCTCTGCATCTGACTTGTCAATGCATCTGCAGACAGCTGTGGTCTGAGATCACATGTGAAAAGACCCAGATGAAATGCAGCAGGTGATACAATTTAAGGTTCACTTGGTTGAGTTGGGACTGGATGGGAAAATAAAGGTAGTAACATGCAGCAAATCCCTCTGAAATCAAGTATGGTTCAATCACACTGTCTATGCTATCAGAAGAATGTGTCAACTGAATCAATATATGTTCAGTTAAAAAACTAGAGTACCTGGCTGGCTAAGTTACCAAACAGCAATTAGACTGATGAGTTCAACCAGTTCACCAATTATTTTACCCAGGCAAGACTGAGTCAATTATTTCCTTGACAATATGCACATCAGGCCATGGCCAGAAGTTCAGAGGCTCAAACTCCCATTAGGAAGCACATCTGTATGGAAAGCATGTGCATTAGCTAGTGCACCATCCAAAGGCAGCAGTTAAGAAAGCAGTTGCCTCCTGTCCCAGTGGCGCATGGTTCTATCCTTGTATGTAATACTCTTGGTTTGTGTGTGAGGTCTACCAAAGGAACTTTTAGGCATTGGTCACAGCATGTTATCATACAATAAAAAGACACTCAGCAGAAGACACCATCCCCCTCGCTGAAACCCACGATCTTATGCAGGACAGGGCATACACAAACACCCCATTCCAACTGCTGGGTATTAAAGTCACAAGTCAATGAGACACAACAAGACTGTACACCCAATTTTCACCTCCCAGCCCTTCTTTATTTCCCTTTTCACCACTCACACTACACAGCCCTAGTCCTTCTACCCTTCTCCTGCTCCCCCCATCTCTCACTCTCTGAGCCACTGTAAGTCTCCCTCAATGCCTCCATCCCTCTTTTTCTCTACCTTCATTACCACCGCATCACTATTATCTTCTACCATCTTTCTCTTCATCTGTCTCTTTATTTTCAATGTACACTGCCTGGTTAAATACAGGTCACATATAAAAATCCCTCCTGCCTTTATGCCATTTTAACAAATCTCCCATGATCTTCAAGCTCCAAATAAGTGTATTTACAAGGTAAGCCCTATGGTGCAGAGCACATCCTTTCTGCTGCAGCTCTATCCAGACATACATACAAATACACCGCATTCACTGGCCTCCTCTTCAACCAATGGGATTCCATTTAATTAAGTCCTAAATAGGGGGCATTTAGCTGCAGTCAGACCCAGTAACAACATTCAGAAAGTTTAATTCATATGCATTGACAGTCATCAAAACCATCCAAAATACTACATCAAAATAAATAATTTAAGACAAAACCCTGTAACAGAGCTCTTTTCACAAAGCAGGATTTACAATTGAAGAACTGACAGACAATCAGATAAAAATTGTCTATAATCACACATAAGATATTCAAGTACAACTAACAATCTACAAGCACAAAAATGACCTAACAGTATGACAAGCAGTCTAAAATCACATTATGTTGTGCTGGTCTTAATTTTACATCCGTCATCTCATAGCTAAGAACCTCCTGTGTGCTGGTGTGTAGACTTTGGTTGAACCATCCTACTCTTGATTCACAACCTAGATTCCCTCAGGTGTTCTGAAATCCAGCCACTAAACAAACAAGCAACATTTGCCAGCTTCCAAAACATCATAACACCACCCACCCTGTTCATTTGTGTAGTGTCTTCACTCTATACACTGCCAACCCCCTGGAACTGCCCAGCTAACAATAACACCGCCCTCTGATTTAGCTTCTCATGAATTAGGGTAGATGACTGCAAATAAAAGAATCAAACACAACAGTCCTACCATACGCTCTGTGACATGACAGAACTTTCTCTTCAACCTGATCTGGCTCCACAAATTGTCTGCCTATACTCAGGAAACATCAGTGTATGTGCCTAGAACATGTATCTGTACTAAAATTTTAATCAAGCTGATTGTTATTACTGTGGTTACATGTGGAAACACCCTGAGATTTTATTAGACATATTGTCAATTGCTGCAGGAAATCCTGGCTACACAAAACACATCCTAATGAGATTAAAAGCATCAGAGAATAAGGAAGCTAACACTGGAAGACATGATGTCTAATTATATCTTATTGCCCAACAAGTAACAGCAACAGAAATCATTTGTCAAAGTTGTCATGTAAAACCGAGGCTTTTTTAGTTAAATCCATAGACTAGCTTTTCAATTGCCTGGTCAACAACATTTTATCCAGGTTTCCAATTTGACAAACCGAAAAGAATCCATTAAGTTTGAAAGAGACAGCCAGAGAGAATAAGCTGATATGAAACAGAAGCCAGAGATGTTTAAAAATTACATCTTACAAGCATTCATGTTTTGCTGGGCTACCTGATACTCATAATGAAGCACACTTTTACCTAAATTTGAGGCCGAAAGTGATCTCACAGAAAAAAATTATGGATAAAATTACAGTGCAACAAAAATCATCCAATTTCCAAATTATGACTGAACTCATGGATGTTTAAGACTGACCAAAGTCAAATTGCCTGTTATTTTAATTGCCTCGATAAAATATAAAAAAAAAAACATTCAGTGTTTTTTGTAACTAGGATGGATTTTGTCCTCTTAAAAATGTTCCATAATTGTAAAGGAATTGAAACTTTAGGGTCAGTCAACATGATCAGAGATTTCAGCCTCCATCGCCGTGGCCTTTCTCTTTGGCTGTTAGATGGGTCTGTTAGCATGTCTGAAGCAACTGTGCCATAAATTGTGCCATAAATTGAGAGTGTCGGTGATGTCAATAATTGCACAGGAATATGGCATTACCAAAGGATCAAGTGCATAACCATTTCCTCTTTGCAACTTGCAGCTGTCACATGCATACTTTTCTCAATTACATACACAGTTGGCTTCAGACATATAAATAGCAGGTTTAACTAGGCTGATCTGACTCACAATTCAGTGAAGCGGATGTCATACCTATCTCAAATGATTTCTCCCATATGAGCAAACAAACAGACCACATTATTATGTTATTAACACAATTTTGAGGGTAAACAAAACAATTAGATTCCCTTTTCCTTGTCCAAATCAACCAAAACATGAATCCATACAGTATCTAAACTGATGGTGCAGTAGCGCACTATCTCCACATGAGGGCAAAAATAGCAATGAGTGACAGGAGAGGAAGCAGACATGCAGTCGGCTGGGTGACGCCTGAACTCACACGGCCCCCGTGACCTTGGTTGGGCCGTGTCCACTTTGGGCCAGATCTGTCCCGGATACGAGGAGGCTTGTTTGGGCCAGATGGATTACGTGGGGGTTTTCCATAAGGTGGAGAGTAGGGCCCATAGCCTGGCCAATCATCATTGTATCTCTCTCCACCAACTCCACCCCCCGATCCACTGCCTTCCTCACCTACACGTAGAGGAAAGAGGATCAGTTTGTGTGTAAGAAATATATAATCAATTATTATTAGGAAAGATCCATACATTTTTCATTTCCCAAAGTCATTCCCAGTGTGCTCTTCTGTTTACCCTTTTCAAATACATTGAAATAATTATTATATGCATAAATATGCAGTTTTCTGTGTTCGATTTCAATGTCTTAAGGTCTCTCCCTGAAATTCAATTTCAAATTGCTTTATTGGCTTGGCTACAAATTTTTAGATTGCCAAAGCACAGATACATTTACAGTCATAATGCACCATCAAAAAACAGCATAAGAGTAATGAGCTAAGAGAGCAATAAAAATAGTGATTTACAAAGCATTGAATGCCTTTGCAACATCAGGACCAGGGACAGCTCCCTGGCAATCAAAGAAAAAGATCTGGTTACAGGAGCCATGTCTTGCTTCCCGGTCCATTCAAACTCACCATGAGAATCTGAATTAAAATGCAGGTTTCTCAATTTCTTTACATGCATTTTCTCATTTCCCCTTGACCAGGAAAAACTACTGAGGGTTTTTTTGACTGATTTCACTCTGTAAATAAATCACAGTTCCCATTGTTTCCTTGTTTTCTGAGCCCACCTCACATACAACTCACCTGCCAATGAGACAGAATGGCTTTCATTTTTCACCCATCTTTTATGACTAAAGACATGTCTTTGAATGACAATATGGTTTTTTAAACTTAGAGCATAAAATATAACATGTAACATTTTTGTTAATCTTACACCTTATGTACACTTATACCTTACCCATGTAGCTCATTCTGTTTATTGGTGATCTTTTGTTAATCAGTTTATATTCAGCAAGGGTCCCAATAATTCTGGAAGTGACTGTATGTTTTTGCCAGTAAGGATCTTTAGCTTAACTGAGATCTGAAACTTAAATACTGTATGTATCTTTTCTAACTCTTCAAAACATCCTGCAGTATTCTTTAGTATTTACTGAGAAAAAAATAAGTTTGGAGTCTAATATGGCATCAAGGTACTTGTATTGAATGTATACCTTTATTTTTTAATTCATGCATATAGTTTGTTGTAAAACCTCCGTGTGTGTGTGTGTGTGTGTGTGTGTGTGTGTGTGTGTGTGTGTGTGTGTGTGTGTGTGTGTGTGTGTGTGTGTGTGTGTGTGTGTGTGTGTGTGTGTGTGTGTGTGTGTGTGTGCTTTACTCACTGTCTATAAAGTCGGTGTCCTGTCCAGTCTGCGCGTGCCTCAGTCTGTTTGTAGCAACACGGAGCTCCATGATCAGCTGACGAGTGCGCACATCTGGACGGGCGATGTCCACCTCCACCTCAGGGTTATTTATCTGACCAACCAGCCCATCCCCTGTGACATCGGGTAGGTACCTGCCAGCACACACATATACACACACACACATGAAACACTTAACTTTTGTCTCTCTTCTCCCTCTCTGCCCTGTCTTTCTTCATCCTCTCTCTTTTCTCTCCCTTTTCTCACCTTCCTCTTGTCTGTCCATTCCAGCATCTGTCTTCATTGGTGAGGTCAGCTGCCATCTTGTCATCATTGCAGAGAGTGTATGGAAGTGATACCCAGAATCCCCTCATGGGCCTTAGGCGCTCCTTCAGGTCTGAGACCTTGGTGAAGGTGGGGGGGGGGGTGGACACACACACACACACACACACATATGTCATCATTAAGACTTGAGCGTACAGACACAGACAGGATGACAGAGGCTAACCCAAAAATGGCAGACTTGCATCTGTCCTCACCAGCCGGTCCAGGTTGGTACCAGCTGCTGTGGTGGGTTTTTCTTCGGGGCTGTAGGTTCGGAAGGGCCTCCTGTTGCCTCCCTGCTCTCTGGGCGAGCGTCGAGACCTTCCTGGGGCAGGGCGAGGGCTGCCACAGCCCTGGAACACCTGGGGCACAGAGAAGTTATTAGAGAAATGGCAGTAAAAAAAATATTTTTTGTGCTATTGCACAAAATATGAAAGAATATTTATGTACAATAGTTTTCCTTACCTAAAAAGTTTACTTTGCCCCCCCTCTTTCTCATCCCATCCTCTTTCTATGTGCATCTCCCTTCCTCACTCACCTTAGTGGATATGCTGACACTGTTCTCCTGCATATGCATAATGGCCTCAGACACCTTCACAGCGATAGAGTCAACTGCCAGTTCCATGTTAAATGGCCCCTCCAACTTCTCAGATACCTGTACCAAAGCGTCTGAGTGAGACAGACAAAGACAGACAGATAGACAGACAGACAAATACAGTAAGATTTTTACTGAACTATACTGAAGATTGGAGTGAAACAATTTTTGTGGAAATTCACACAGCACACATATATACAAACCCTGTTCCAAATACCGCAACACAGATAGTTCATAAGTTGTGATATGCCAATAAATATGGAATGTTTACATGATAATACTTGAAAACCACTGTCAAGTCCTGCTTGTGAAAATGCATCTTTTTTAAAGACAATCTGCAATCCCTATTGACTGTCTAGTTGTCTGGTCAGTATGAACTTCAAAGTACAAACCCTGCAGGTGTAAATTGGCTTTTGCAAGACCAAAAAATGAAGAAATACCCCTTTTCCTTTCCCCCAGTGCTCTCGCTCCCTCCCCTCTCACCAATGAAGTTGTTCCACTCAGCGTCCAGGTCAGCCTGATTGGCCAGACAGCCCTTCATCACATTGAGGCAGAGGCCACGGCAAGGCCGCAAGGATGGTGTGCCACGACACAGGGGGCAGTACCACTGACGCATCAAAGCCCGCACACACTCTCCACCTGCACTCAACTACAGGGAGCAGGGAGAGATACAGGGGAGTCAGATTGAGGAAGAGAAAAACAGCACAAAAGGGTAAAAACAGAAGGGATAAAAAACGGGATGGATTTGCCAGGATCAAGGGTGCAGAGAAAAGACACACAAAGAACTTGAAAGTTCTGAGAAACTGCACACCGAGAGAAGCTGGTGAAGCGCAAGGAAGGGAAGGACCCCAAATGTAAGTAGCGGAAACAGTGCACAAAGCATCACAGACACACAGACAAATGCAGGGGCACCATAATTTGTTGAAATGTTGGGGGGCCAAGGGGAACTCATTTCATTCAAATTAAAAATTTTCCTTGTTACTTATTTTCTTAAGGTCCTTATTGTTGATGTGTCTGACCATGTATTATAGAAGGATATCTGATACACTAATTTAAAGAAAAAAAGATTAAGGATAAATTATTTATTCGAAATATGAAAAAACCAGCTATTGTCAGACCCAAATCCATACTCAAATTATTATAATCAATACAAATCCGTGTCATAGTATGACTTGTTGGATGAAGAACTGGGTTTAATCATTCTGAAGGACTGATAACAGTAACATAGCTACCCGATAAGTGTGACTCCTTCTTTAATGTGCTCACCATCTGCTCTAAATGTCCACCCTGCTGCCTCCTTGAAGTAACAACAGACTCAGTTCACCTCTAGACAAACAAAATTAATGAAAATGAGAAAATCAAAAAATGATGAAATTCAAGAAAGACTCAAAACATTAAGATCTGTTTAGTTGATTTGTTGCATTGTATGTGTGGAGTTAAGGTAAAACCAAAAGAAACTTGCTGAGAACTATACCTAATTTAAATACAAATTACAATATAACAACTTCTTATATTATTTACTACAATTTGGTTTGCTAACTACACTTTAGTAGGTGCACCTAATTGTTTCCTTGTCCTAAAACTTTTCATAATTTAAATAGTTAATTTGTAATATAGTTAGTTAATTAAGTTAGGTGAGTGTCAATATGTATACTGCAGAGGACTGTATGCTAGTATATGGGCAAGACCAGGATAGTATATGGGCAAGACCATTGATTGTGGGACTGATTGTGGGAAGAGGGCTTTTCATACTTCAAGCACCTTTCATTTGCTTTGTAATGAGTTTCTTGTACTATACATTTCAGGAAGATAAATCTGGCTCATCACTCATGCAGTAAAACCTAGGGCAGCAAAACAAAATGTTTGACGCTCTGTCATGGGGTTGCAAGCAAGTTGCACCATTGCTCAGGCACTTATGGACACCAATGCAATCTCACCTTGGCTGCCTTGCTGACAATCTCCCGACCAGTGGCCAGGCCTTGCACCAAAGCTCTGGAAGCAATGAAAGCTCTTGACACCTGTGAGAGACAAGTATGCACAGTTAGATCCACCTGAACATTCAGTTATTTTCACTTGGGCAGTTTGCTTCATTTACATAATTAGTCTGTCTTACCTGTATGCGCAGTTTGCGAGGCAGGTCACCGAATGGCTGCAACTGCTCTGCATGCTTGCTGACACACTCCAGGTATTCCTCACTGAATTGGTACTGTGGGTTCACCAATGAGAAGACCCTCTCCACCAGACGGGACCAGAACTCTGCCAGAACCTCCCCCAAGCTCACATTGCCCCCTTCAGGTGGACAGATGAAGCATCAGTCAGCACAGAATGTCATGTTAAATGGTTAAATTAATGTAAGGCTTGTAGCTCTCAAGTGGAGGAGTGGAGTCTGAATATATTCACTGATTTTTAAATGATCATCACAAAATGTCCAGTTTACTGAGCCTGGTAAACTGATGATCCATGGAAAATCAATTTGCAGACCAGCAAGCCTACAGCCAAACCACAACCACAGCAGGAGATTGGTTTACATTCTTTACATTTAGCCATTTAACCAGAGCAACTTACAAACATGCATAGGAGGCTATGCAACGAGTAGAGATGGCACAAGTTATTACAGAGACCAACAGTATAATGTTAAGTGGCATAGTGACACCAGCAGTGAGTTTGAGGTTATGGAATTTTGGTCTGAGGTATAAAATGGACAGCTACTCATCTGTCCTGGCTACAGGACAAAGCTGCAGTACTTCAGTAAGGTCAATACAAGGACTTTGTTTAAGAGTCTTACTGCATTGAATTATGAAGTAGCTCCAAGAAGTATCTGTTTTAATTGTAATTCAGCCATACTGACCAGAGTAGTAGCGGCGCAGCTCAACAAAGAGGTCCTGGAAGACACGTGCATTCTGAGTGTAAAGTTTTCCATACGTCTTAGTGAACATCTGATTCATTGACTTCTCTGCCATGTCAATCAATTCACGGAAGAATTCTAAGCAAAGACAGGGGGAGAGGCTTTATGTGCAACATCTGGAGCAAAGGCCATGTCATTGAGGTCCTCCAAGGACCCAGCAAAACTTGCTTCAGGCTAACTGCCTGCTTTCCTTAAATAAAAACCTCTGGGGACAGTCCAATAAAAATCATTTTTTAATCTGTCAGATATCATAGTAACTTTAAATTCTATGCCTATTTTATCCAGTTTAGATTGAACTATTTTAAAAGTGTATTTTCTTATAAATTATTATGATGGCTACCATTGGATGAGACAAAGGATTCATGTTACAAATAACAGGTTATAAAGTAAAAGGAAAGGAAAAAATGTGATTGCTTGCTAGCTGTGCTGCATAACAAGGGACAAATACTAGAATCAGTAAAGACAAGGACGAATAAGTAATATAAATTACAGACAGACAGTAAAGAAAGAGCACAATTACTTCAAGAGTGCAAGTAGACAGTTGTTAAAAAAAACGTTTTCTTACTCTCGTCAAATGTGTTGGTTTAAAGTAGCAGCTGGTCATTTCAGCTTTTGTAAATGGTTCAACATTGAAATTTCGACTTTGAACCATAAAATCTCGCCAGCTACCTAACATTTGAGACCTATTTTAGCCATTCTAACATTAGCTAACAAGTGAGGTAACCAGTTTACAGTCTTGTGCTGGTGTGCAGCTAAAAAGACAGGAAGGAAGATTATGGTATAAATAGGGGATTTATTAGGGGTTATGTGAGTAACCATTGATTGTACTCCAAGAGATGAATGCTGATGGCAATTAAGATTCCAGTGTTCAGAAGTCACTTTGAAGAACATTGGTTATGAACTTCACTTTTACTATATTTGAAAGGGTTAAAACAATCAGTACATAATGGTCATTCACCCTGATCTTGCAAATACTCTAATAAGGTTTATAAACGATGGGACAAAAATCACAAAATATTTAGCATGTTATATTTAGAATATAATTATATTTACGGTGGTAATTGCAACAACAAAATCTATTATTTTAATTAGAAAAAAACACAAAAATGTGTAATCCAGTTGGCATAATTAAAGGTATCATATATCAGTTGACTGGACAACAGTATTCAAAGTTTAGAAGATTTAGCTCAATATTTTTTTCCTATCCTTACCATCAAATTTGCGATGCCTCAGGGTGAAAGTGGTGAGCAGGAACTGGCTGGTGTCATCGATAGCTGACAGGAAATCAACTTCACTCTTGCGGGCCAGTGCTTCCTCCATTACACTGGAACAGCAGGTATAATCCTGAGGGCACAGCCGCAGGTGTTCACCTGGACCAATCACAGGACACAGGGGCCAGAAGATCAACCAATAGAAAAGGGAAAAAAATATTCCTTATAAAGTAAAGGATACAGGATAATTTAAAGGCTCACACCAGTTATGTTTCTTTTTTTTCCTTTTTTAAAATGATATGTGATATCTTGAGGTTGGATAATTATGCACAATGATCCTTCTCTGAAAATGACAATTTCAGTCAAAGTGCATGTATTTTAGACCATATATCAAAATGTATTAAGTTCCTCTCATAATGTAATATCAAACAAAAAACCTTGGCACAGTGACCACCCGATCACGTGTTGACAGATGTCAGCTACATAATACTTTACTAACTCTAGCTACAACTGTGAAGCCTGGAATTAGACAAAAGAAAGCTTACAATTTCCACCCATTTACAAGTACAATCAAGCAATTGATTCTGAATGATAGCTAACAAGCTACCTACATTATCTACTCATGTATCAATCTAGCTCAGCACCCATTTCAACAATGTACCTACCTAATACCTTCTCCCAGTCCTCCTAGGTAACTACACTGTCATATTTCCATTTTATGATTATCTGTTTGAGAAAATGCAGGAAGAAATTCATGGGGGGAATTTAATTTTATCTCTCTATAAAACATCTAACACGTAAAAATGTTTAAATGACCGCCATGATTTTTGCTTTGATTAGAGAACATTATTTAACATGGTTATGATATTTTTATTGTAAATGTGATCTCATGTGTGGGCATGCAACTGTTAATCACTGACACAAACCTATGACACCCAGCAATTTAGGTCATCCAACAAACAGTAACATTTCAGAGAGCTACAAGTTTGTTGAGCCCTGTGAAGTAAAACATGGTATTCCATTATTTAGAAACATAGAGTATGGGAGATTCTGTGAAGTGTGACCGAAGGCATACCATCAACTCTGGAATGGCCCAATGACAGACTGACTAAATGTCTAAATGACTAAATGTGAGCTTTAAAGTTGTTTTCATGTTAGATGATGGGGCTTGAAATGATGGGGATCATTTTTGAATGCAAAATCACCTTTATACACCAGTCTGGACTTTGCTGGATTGTTGGTTCAAACACATCAATCCAGATAACTAATTTCTTAATACATGTACTGACCCATAAAAAAAGGTTTCAGGTAGTCACACAATTTATATTAATCTGAAAGCTACAGTACAGAAAATACATCCACTATCAAAATTTCTGAAGGTGGAAAGATGACCCTTACGTACACATCTTCAACACTTGCAGAACATCTCTGAAGCCTACTGCAATTGACATGTCGCTTTAACTGAACAAAACTTTTCATCCCTTTGTGCTCCATTTATTTCAACCTCTGAGGAACTCCCAACCCCAACCTCCACCCTTCTCTTCATCCTTTTGTCCTGTCATCTCTCTCCATTTCCATTTTTAAACACCCTCTCATCATCCCTCTCTCTTTCTCTGCCATCTGCTCCCCTGACCCACGGGACAGTGCCAAAACCAAGACAGTGATTACCAGCCTCCTAAGCACACCAATGCACACACACACACACACACACACACACACACACACACACACACACACACACACACACACACACACACACACACACACACATGTACATGTACATGCACACCTACATTTAAGTAAGCACACACAAAAGGATTTATATGCCTGCATTCTCAAAAAGATAGATGCACATAGATGTGTTCAAACAAAACTTATTTGCTAAAAGAGTAAGAACTGATGGTCTATAAAAGCACACAGACACAGTGCTATCACTGACAGTCTATCACTGCACAGACAGTGCTATCACTGACAGTCTCACTGCACAGACAGACACAGTGCTATAACTGACAGTCTGTACAAGCAAATGGGACTATTACTAACACATTCTGCATATGCAGAGAAGCACAGATCTATAACGCACAAATTCTGGCAACACAAGACAGGTGCAAAGCCATTATTGACACGTTTAAGATGCACATGTTTTACTTAATATAGACATGGATTTCTCCTGTGTAAACACCATTGCAAATGTAAAAGCCTCACCAGAATGCTTAGTATACAAAGAGGTCGGTGAAACACACTAACACCCCATTACTCACACAGTATACACACATTATACCTGCTTAAAAATAAACTGACCTCTTTATGAATTACACCAAAATCAATAATTAAGACTGAGATTCATTGAGCAAACAGTGGCTGGGCTTTGTTACACAGCGGACATGGACCAGACAGACAGCCCATTGACATCCATGCATCACAAAGACAACACCTAATGCTGTCCTATGCTTTGTTCATCTCTCTCCCATTCACTGCTCCTGTTGTATGATTATTAATATAAATGAGTAACGGAGCAACAAAATATGCAATATGCAAATGTTTTCAAAGATAATTTATTTGGTATATACGTTCCTGATTTTACAACAATCTTACCTGAGATCTGTGTCAACGGAGCCGTGTTGAGGTTATAGCCTTTTTCTGCATATACCTGTCGACTCTCAGTGCAACTCCGACCCGTCGTTACCGGTCGCAAAGTCACTCCAAGGAAAGCCAATGCACAGAACAACGCCGGTGGGTACCGGCCAGGACATAGCCGGGAAAACATCATTCCTTTAACTTCGTATAGCTGCGAAAGTAGTCTCCACCACCACCGCTGTTGGGAGTACTCTGAGCGAATCACTGAATAAATTAAATCAATAATGCATGCGAAACACGCGCACAAATCCTAAATAAATAACATGAGTATAGCGCGACAAATATGCTATTATAAAGGCACCCAAAGAAATGTTTCTCAATGCAAAATCTTATTTTTTAACAACCTGATTTCTCCATATTTTGCGCACAGACAATACCTTGCGTTTACACTAGGTTCAGCATCACATTATTTCAGTAGCAAATACTGCCCGATTAACGATAGCCTCTTGCTAATTTTCCTTGCCGTTTCTTTGTTGCCAACCTTTGCATGAGTGTGAGCGAATGGGACAGATCCCAGGTCTGTTGAATATGCCTTAGCCGCCGCCGTCGGCCCCCCCTGCCATGCGATCGGTCTCGGAACAATGAGCTTTGCAGCACGAGGACCGAAGGGGGCTTTAGGTGTGGGAGTGGAAGCGAGGGGGGTCCTCCGGGTCCTAAATTCGTAGCGGTTTTGGCTTGACTAAGCCAAATAATTAGTATTCTAATGTGCTGATCGAATTCTCTTCTTATCACCAACGACCCCCATCCCTTAATGTTTTCCTTTTTGTCCTATATTTCTGCTTCTGTATTGTACTCCTATTCAGCCTATATTTATTAAATTTATTTATATTTGTGAGTTTTACAATATCTCGCTGACATAATTACAAATGCAAGTAATTGCATTATTCATTAAATAATTTGGATTTTGAATCGGTTTTGGTTCCGTTAACGGTTGGTGTAGTCTAACTGATGGTTATGACCTTAATCTATATTCAATGCCTTTGGCCATGGTCAGAGAACGTGCGGATAGATTAAACTTTTAAGAAGTTGGAAAATGAAATCATGACCCACGTTTAGCCCTAATGTGGAGAGGTTTGCTTCATATCAGCTTTCTCTAGCGGCTGACATGTAGGCTATGTTAGGTGAGTGATTATTCTTAAGTGATCTTTAAGTGAACTTTTTCAGTATATTTACTTTGCGGACAATATTGGGCTACATTGTTATTAACATGGATATTAATTGGAGCAACCGGGAAACTATGGTGTAGGCGAACTCGTGCCCCACACAGAAATGAAACCTGCAGAATGTCGGTGGCAGATAGTTAAGCTGTGGCAAACTACTTTGCATTAAAGCAGGGTTGTGTGTGAAACACACTTGTACGTTATGATATTGATACTAGACGAATGGGCATTTAATACGGATAAAGACACGCAACAATGAAATCCTGTGAACAAAAAGTTGCCCGATCGAACCTTAGTCCAAACAACTTTTTTTCTCTCCTTTGATCATCATCTGGCTTAAGCCTGTTCAGTTACACAAACCGGAATTTGGCTATGCGTCGCCGGTCCGTCGCGCGTGTGAAACAGCTGTCATGCTCCCTAGATTTCCCAAAGGCGTTCCATATCGGATCTGCAATCCACACCAGCATCGATCTAGGCGGTTGACTCTAAATTACAGCGATAACAGAGGAGACAGTACGAATAGGGGTGGACGCGATGGGTGACTTGGGTGCAGAAGTCAACAAAAAGCAATTATCCTCTAATTGGAAACCTCAAAATTAGTAACGTTAAAAAAAAGAAAGCGCAGTATTCATTAAATGTGTGGCTCCCTGTCCGTAGTGTAGTGCAACGGTACAGCGTTTTGTAGCCTAATAGAACTTTTTAAACGAATTAGCAATGAAATTATAAACTATTTGTCATAGCTTAATACAGTATACATATTCACAGAAAATATAAATTACATTGATACAGTCATTGGAAAATGTAATATAGCATGTCAATCATTCATTATAGGAGGAGTTTATGTGCGTCGCTTCACTTTGGTACGCAATTATGCGTGGGTCTACTTGCGAAAATATAAATGGGTGATTGAATTCTAAAAGTATGTTTGTCTCTAATTACATTGACATTTTCAAATGCGTTACGAAATGTTAGTTTTTAGTAAGGTAATTTTAGTTGATTACCACTGCACACTGCCATGTTTCTTTCAGAAGAATTTGAACTTTATTTATAATTTACCTTCCCTTCGCCTCAAAACCTGCCACTTTCTGTTACTAACCAGAACAGCAACGAAAAACGAATCACAATGCAATTAATAAAGCCAATCACTTTTCAGGCAAGTTCTTTCATACAACCAATCACGTTGTGGATTTGCTAGTTGCTTTTTCGCGCCATGATATCGTTCACAATCGTTTCTGTCATTTCTGACAGAAAGAAACAGGGGCAATGCCTTATTAGCATGTGAAGTTATAGCTGAGAAATATTTCGAAGTAGCATCTAGTAAATCAACGATTTTAAAGGTGGCAGCAAGCGTTCAACTGGCCAAGTGTCAAGAAGGAAGGGCTTTTGGCAGGTAAAGATAATTGCACAGGGCATCCGGCCATGGTATCAATTATTTGAGGGGCATCGTCTGGTAACTACCGCAATGTTTTAATAGCTATCAGTACCAAGTTACGTACTGTACTTGTTATCGCCTGTTTGGTCGGAGAGAGTTACCTGGTTTACCCAAATTTAGCTTTACATCGAGGCCTGGTGTTTCTAAAAAAAGTTGCCTGCGGGTAAATTTATGGTATGAATTAATCTCAGGACATAATCTGCTAGTTATCTAGAAAAATCGCTAAATGTTTGGTCGGTAACCAGCCAGCAGCTGGCAAAGATAGCTACCTTCTCAGCTAATTTTCAAGGACAGGGTTGTAAAACTAAGTTTTTTCTGGTCTGTGACAAATGTTTTGTCGAACGTTAGTTACCTACACGACTAACATTAATGTCACAGCAACGTTACCTCGTAAAACAGGGATGTCAAACAGGGTATAATGATTCTAACTTCAAGGTTAATTTCCACTGAGAATAACTGTTCAGAACTAAAAAGATAACTTTTCAAATGGGTACAGTTTTAATAGTGACCGTACTGGCAGCAACCAGCACTTTGTCAACGCTCGGGTATCTGTCCAATATCATTTCTCTTAGTTTCCGCAGAAGTTTACCATGGACCAATCAGAGGAGAGAGACCTTGACAGGTAAGGGAAGAAGCATAAGTTGTTTTCATTTATAAAGACCAGGTTTTTCATGGTAATTTCTGTACCTCTCCTTAATGTCTTCCTCCCCATTTATCCTAGTTTGGAAGAGATGGACAATTCAGATTTAGACAGTGACTTTGAAGTCCAGCAAAAGTCTCATAAGAGGAGACCTTTGAAGGCAGCTCTGGGAACCCCAGTAAGTTTAGCTGTTCAGCAATGTTGAGTTTTCAGACATGCTTTGTTAACCTACTACCTCCTGATACACTGAAACTTTCTTTCTACAGCCTCCAAAGCGCCCACAGCGGAGAACTGCTGCTCGGTCTCTGTCTAATCCTTTGGGGGTTTCGCCCAAAGTCACTTCCCCTTCCTTCTCACGCCGCAACCCCCCGAGGGTATCACACGAGGCATCCTCAGGCCAGAGGCGAGAGAGAAGTCAGACCACTGCAGGACATCTGTATGAGGCTGTGAGGTCCGGAAAAAGTGCTATCATGGTGAGCAAGGGAGAGAAAGAGGGGTCTATGGGAGGGAGAAGTGGAAAGTGGTGAAAGGCAGGGAAAAGATAGGAAAAGAGGTGGAGGGGACTTTTTTCATATATCTAACTGACCATTCCTTGTTATCACAGTTTATAGTAGAATAACACTAAAGAATGTGTTCTTAATGTGGATAAGAAGGTTTGTCATTGGTTTTGATGTAGCTATATGATATAAAAAAAAGGAAAAATATGTAAGTGAACCAGTCATTATTGTAGTTTTTTATTGCTACATATTCTAGTAGAAATGTATATATTTAGGGTATTTATGTAAATTAATGTTTTAGGATCTACAGGGAGTAGGAGGGCTGTTAAGGTAGAGAGGAAGAAAAAATAAAATGCAAAGGAGAAACCAAGAAAGATATGACAGGGAGTAGTAAAGCAGGAAGGGTATAGTTTGCAGTTCTGCACCTCCTGTCATGATGAAAAGCTTACCTCCTCTCCTAATTTGTGATTGGTTGTTGCCCTCCCCCTGTTTCCACCCCAGACTGTGGTTGACGAGTGGCTGGACAGCTACAAAAAGGAGAAGGGGGCGGGGCTCCTGGAGCTCATCAACTTCATTGTGCAGTGTTGTGGCTGTAAAGGTCAGGCCTCATCGATGGTGGGGGGTTGTGCATCAGAGGTTGAGGGCATAGGTCATGCATTAATCATCCAAGCTGATCACTTGCAGTTATCAACCCTGGGGCAGTCCTGGTACCTATCGATCCTTGAGACTGCAAAGAGATGCAGAACCTCTACTGCTATCGGTATACCAGGTAGCAAAGCACAGCTCTTGACTAGATGATTTGTGGGTTTCAGCCCACCTAAGGATTGGCCCTTTTAGTGAAATATTCTGCAGTGGAAAGTTTACATACAACTGCTGTGCCTTGGGATGTTTATTCACTGTGGTCATCAGTATGGAAATACCCCATGCATTATTAGGTGAGATGATATGAGTGTGAAACAGGGGTTTCGGCATTTGCTTCCGGCATAGTGAAGTCTGTGTATCTGTGTGCAAGTGAAGGTTTGTGTGTTTTTCAGTCCTAGTGATTTATGTAAGTCTCCCAGAGCCACACAAACACACACCATACCTCAAAAACACTTGCATAGTCTTGCACTTCCTCTCTCATACACACACAAACATGTAGGTAAGGCAATGGAGATATTCTGATTTAGGCCCTGCAGCTCAAGGGCACACTCTACATGCACCCAGGGGTTCCGTTAACTGAGAATTTTCAGTACAGGTATGTGCCGCATAACATTTATTCTGGCAACATCCAACCACATGTACATCCGTGGTCCCATAAGGTTATAATAGTCCCGATCGGACAATGGGATGTAGCAGACATAACCTATTTAACCCATATATTACCTTGCCATATATTACCTGGCTGAAGTACAGTACTATTTGTGTACAGTATCTTGGCTATTTAAGCAATACAGGTACACTACAGTATCCTATAGCTTTGAGAATATGGTGTTAACACAATGCTGTTAGCAGTTGGCCATACAATATCTAGCTGGTCTTTGTTGCTGATCATTTGAAAATCAATTAACCCAATTATCAACAGACTAGTGAGCAGCCATAAGCAGGGAAGTCTGACCGCAATCTGGGAATACAGCAGGGAAGGAGTGCCTTAATGTTAGCAAAGACATAGATGTACCTAGCCATAATTTTTTTGGTTAATGATAGAACTTTGTTTTATGTTCTCAGGCAGTCTGTGTATAGGATTAGTTGCTGTGGCTGTAAGTGAGCCATAAATGGGCTGACTTCCATTGTATGGCAGTGTAAGAGCATGTTTGTGTGTTGCAGACCCTATCCTGTAGGTGTGTTTTTTTTTTTAAGAGTGTAAGACATGGACACATAAGCTGTCTTTATTTTGGAATGGTATACAAGGCAAATTTCAGTTTGGGGCAGTTTCTTCCAGTAGGGATTTATGAGGAAAAGTCAAACCCAGAAGAGAATGGACAGAGAAAATTATCTGATGTTCCGATAATTATTATTTGTAATTATTTTGTAATTTTTTTCAGGTGTTTGTTTTTTGTTAACTATAGAAGGAAAATTTATGTCTGTTGGTGCTCCAGGTTCAATCACCCCTTGACAACTTTATAAACTATTGAAAAATCCTTTACTGCTGCTGTAGCAGTGTTGATGTAACTTGCTGCTGAGGGAGGTTTTGCTGAAAAAGGTGACACCAGAAAGCCATGATGCAACTTTGTGAGGTGTGTTTTTTTTTTTTTTCCTGTGTTCTTAGGAGTTGTGACCAGAGAGATGTTCGATAGCATGCAGAATGCTGAGATAATCAGCGTATTGACCAAAGAGTTCAATGAGGTGAGGGTATGGGTGTGCATGGGTAGGGGTTTTACACAGTACTGTGCAGAAGTTTTAGGCACCCTAGATATTTTATGTAAATTTTTTCACAGATGTTTGTTTTTTGTTTTATACATAGATCACTTTTCAGATAAAAACTTGATTACTGCTTAGGTATTCAGCCTGGTGCATGATTAAACAAAGATAACAAATGCATGCTAATGATCAATGACAATAAGGTAGAGGGAATCAAACTGGGTTGATGGGGGCCATTCTGCATCAACAAAGTCATTTCCAAGCAGAAATCTGTGGCCGATAGGAGGTTGTGCAGCCCAAGTTCTTCTGAAGAGGCACAAGAAACAAGCAAGAATGAGGCTGCTGTGGACAGCCACAGAGACTGAGTGCAGCAGACGAGAGATGTATCAAACTGATGTCCCTTCAAAATTGGAAGAAGTCCAGTGTTATTGCTAGCTCTGAACTCATTTGAAATCTTTGAGTCAAACAGGTGGTAGTTTGTCTGTAGAGGAGCTGAAGAGTGTTATAAGTGGCTGCAGCCAACAGTTGCTCCATGCAAGTTTGGGGCAGCATTTCAAAAAATGGAGTTGTTTGATCCGGTTTGAATTAGTGGAATCCTTAATGCTGAAAGGTACAAGCAGATTGTCATTCATCACGTCGTATCATCAGGGAGGTTTGATTGGTCCCAACTTAATTCTGCAACAGGACAATGATCCTAAACACTTGGCCAAGGTCATGAAGATTTCAGTTCAAAAAAAAAAAAGTATGAGGAATTCTGGAACAAATGGTATGGCCTCCATAAAGCCCTGATTGCAATATTATTGAGGCTATTTGCAATTACCTGAATAGATGGAACCAAACGAGACAGCCAAAGTGTGCAGTAGAACTGTGACAAGTCCTCCATGATGCTTAGAACAACCTGTCAGCCGATTTTCAAATAACTTCCATGAAAGTGTACCTAAGAAAATTAATGCAGCTTTAAAGGTAAACGGTGGGCACACCATACATTGATTCGATATAGTTTACTGCTCATAATTAATGTTTTGATATTTAGAAATGTTTCATTATTTCAGAAAGCATATTTGCCTAAAATATTTTTTTAATGTGCACAGACAGACAGAAGTTAAGAAGTTGGGGCTTTAGCACAGTACTGGTGTGTGTGTGTGTGTGTGTAGGTTTATGTGTTTCCCCTGGGAATTTATTTTGTTTTATGACATGAAAAGTTTAGGTGATTGTTAGCTCTGATAGCTGACACTATACTGTAAAACATTTTTTTGAAGGGACAGTTCCTTTTGTGTTAAACACACTCACAGACCCAGAAGCATTGTGTCATTGCCATTGGGTGATTACCATTAAAGTTTACATTGGCAATTTAACACAATATGTTGCTAAGTAAACCAGACTATTTTTCCTTCTGTGGTAATAACAAACTGTCTTGCTCTTGCTAAACAGAATTTGAAGCTAGATAGCTGCATGTGGGTATTTGAGGAACTCATAATTAACATCAGCCTGCTGACTAGTTTTCTCAAATGTTGTAAATCCTTTGAATTGAACTCTGTTTAATGGATTTTGAATTTAGCAGACCAAAGCAAATGAATAAGTGTTTAAAAAACCGCATGCATATAGTATAATCAGTAATTGTTTGCAATGTGTATTATGCACAATTATAATGATGTTGAAAAACATTTCCTAATAAATTAAAAGCTGGGTGAATTTTTCTGTTTCCTAAACTTAGGAATTTGTTGTTGGTAAAATAATTTACTTTGAATTGCTCTATATACTGTCCTAAAATTCCCTCATGACTGCTGTTGTCTCATCCTCCTCCTCCATTGCCTAAGGACTCTGTGAGGTACCCGCTGTCATCTCCAGGACCACAGTGGAGGAGGTTTCGAGTCTGTCTATGTGAGTTTGTGCGCATGCTGGTGCGCCGCTCTCAGAACAGCCTGCTCTATGATGAATACCTCTTCCCTTCCCTGCTGGCCCTACTCACCGGCCTGTCTGACTCACAAGTTCGAGCCTTCCGCCACACCAGCACTCTCATGGGTGAGGCCTGGGAAAGCTGATGTATGAGTTGTTTGCCATCCTGAAGCTGACGTTTCTACTCTCTAGTGCTGAACCTGGCGTGCATGTGTGTGTGTGTGTGTGTGTGTGCGGGCACACGCATGCGCATGTTTGTTTCCAATGACTAAAGTGTATGGTGTTGTGATTGTTTTGATCAGCGATGAAGCTGATGACGGCCATGGTGGAGGTAGCAGTAGTGGTGTTCACTCAGACAGAGATGACACATCGGCGCTATGAGGTGGAGCACGGCAAGGGTGTAGAGCGCAGAGCTCAAGAGCGGTTGGAGGAACTGCAGGCTGCTTATGCAGAGGTATAAGGTTAGCTGTAGTGAGCTTACCCAGGCTTTTTAGGATCACCACAACCTCTGTACATCATGAGACAGATGTTCACAGATTTAACACATTAAAGTAATCACTACACAAACTGCATACCACCTACACAACAGTTAGGCACCACATGTACAATTCTGATGTGCTGCTATGGCAGACTACACACTGACACACTTCCTACATACCACTTTTTGCTAAAAGCACATAACCAGAATTGTATGTATTCCATACATTTAGTAAGACAAGTACCTGAGGAATGTCATTCTGGTTTGTCCTCTCATCCTGAGTGTACATGACATGTGACCAAAGTGTCTTTCTGCCTAACTGCATACAGCTGCAGGAACATCAGGAGGAGATTCGGAGTCTAATGAATGCGGTTTTCAAGGGTGTGTTTGTGCACCGGTACCGAGATCGGGTTCCAGAGATCAGGGCCATCTGCATCGAGGAGCTTGGGGTGTGGCTGAGAGAGCACCCTGGAGCCTTTCTGAATGACGGCTACCTCAAATATCTTGGCTGGACCCTCCATGACAAGGTACACATAATATACCGGTGTATAGTCACACATGTACTCTGTTTCATACTATGAAACCAGCATGTGCATGCTCTGTGCAACATTGTGTTGTGTTTTATTTGTAAATGCAGCAGGGTACTGTGCGTATGCAGTCTGTGCGTGCACTGCAGGGCTTGTACCAGGAGAAAGACTTCATTGGTAGACTGGAACTGTTCACCAGCCGATTCAAGGTTTGTCTCCAAAACCTCCCTCCCCTCTCACCGTAATGTGTGTTAGAGTGTGCTCTGTGTATAAGGCAGAGAGCGGGTGAAAGAGGGATCATATTTTGTGTATGTTTGAGCAGTAGTATTTGTTTATGTGGTAGTATACCATGAGTGATACATTTTCCAGTAAGTTCCAGTCAGTAACTGGGCATATTTCTGCCTGGATTAATTTGAGTTGGAATTGTGCATGTGCATGTAGGAGAGGATGCTCTCCATGGTCCTGGATAAAGATGGGGATGTTGCTGTGGAGGTTATCCGGCTACTGCTCTTAATCCAACAGTAAGTGTGTGCATGTGTGTTTTGTGCAGCATTGGATTGTAGGAAAGGCAAACAAAATTCAAGCTTCCAAAGTCATATCAGTGTTAATTATTTATAACATAAACTCCTGTGTGTGCAGGTGTTCTCAGCTTCTATGTTGTACAAATGTATCTGATCTTCATTTTGTATAATTTACATATTCCTATGCTTTTGTGGTTAGCTCATCACTAATTTTTTTTCGGGGTGATTATCCTCTCGAGTGGATTGACTCCATGGTCTTGGCCCTTTTGATGTCATACTTTATTTTTTGAACACACAGCTGATTTTAGTAGAGAGTACATTACCTACATTAAAAAACCCAAGTTTTATTCAAGTAAGAAACATATTGTGGCATATCTTTTGGCAGGAAGACAGAGGAGGGTTTGTCAGAGGAGGACTGTGCGCGCGTGTATCCACTCGTCTATGTTTCTCACAGAGGGCTTGCCTGTGCTGCAGGTGACTTTCTCTACCACAAGTGAGTATCCCATATACTGTCTGTACATGCAAGATTTATTTACATGTGCAGGCCTTTGTTGTGTGATGTGTACTGCACACACACATCAATTTTTGTGTTCATGTATGAGTCTTGGGTGTTTTACATGTGTATGTGCTTTTCCTTAGGTTGTGCAGAGAGATCCAGGATCTGGAGGTGGAGAATCACAGAATCACGATTACTTTCCTCAACCTACTGATCTCCTTCTACCTACAGAGCAAGGTATGGATCCTGACTCAAAGTGTCTCTTTCTCTCTCTCAGTTTCATGGCTACTGCACAGCTATTGACAAAACAAATGGATGGCTATTATGGTCTATCTTTGCAGTGGTATGGAATCAGACAGCATCCTAAATTCTGCATGAGTAGGCCAACATCACTTCCCTACAAGTCCACTAGAAAGTCAGCCAAGTCCTGTTCATTTTATCGAATTGAAAAGGCTATTTTAGGTATTGTTCCAGAATGTCTCGTAAGTGCTCTTGTGGTTTCAGAAGGCTTGCCATATAGATAACATCAATGTTATGCTCCGCAAACCATGGGGCAAATATTCAGACAATGGGTATTACGATCTAGAAAAACACCCCTCTCTGCACCAAAGAAGTGCTTTAATATGGGGTAAAGACAATTCTGTGATGTCAGGTTATAAATTGCATCAGCTTTGTCTGCTGAAGGGTATAAGTGACCCAAAATCATACCAAGCAGGTGCAGCTCCACTGCAACCATCAACTCTTCTGTTCTATTTTTTGAAAGCACTTACCATTGATCCACAGCCTGAAGTCAAGCCTATAGCAGTTTCTGTGATGGATGGAACAATGTTTGTACAGTGTGGCTAAAAATGTATTAATCTGTTTCTTGAATGTTCTGTGAACTTTGTTTAGGTAGTTACATATTATCTAGTGACAGTATATTGTATGTTTAATTATGACTTGTTTTAGGCTGATTGCATGTGTTACTTAAATAGTTCTGAAAAACCTATTACATTTATTGTTAATGAGCAGTTGTTTAAAACAAGAAATTGGTAATTTAGATACTTAAATGGCAAACAGACAGATATGATTTTTTTTCCCCCCATTTGTACACATACTCTTTATACCACCCTAATTGTCGACAACTTTTGGCCTTGGGTTTAAACTGGCAGAATAAAAAATTACAACTGCATGATGCATTTTGATGAAATTGCTGATGCTTTAAAAATGGGAAGAGTATTTTTAAATAACGTACAAAATGCCAGTTAAAAAGAGTAATGGTTATTTTATGTCATTGGTGTCTGTGTGTTTCATTTATTATTCATCCAGTCACTCTGTGTCTCTACGTCACATACTTTCCACAGCCTGTGTTAATTCTGCTTTTTTTCTTCTTCTGCCTTTCCCCAAACTATGTCCCTTCTGTCCTTCTCTCTCGCTCACAGTTTCATGACCATGGGGCATACCTGGTGGATAGCCTGTGGGACACTGCTGGGGCAGAGCTTCGGGACTGGGAGACCATGACATCCCTACTGCTGCAGGAGAAGGGGCAGGACCAAAGTGAGAGAGGACATCACTCATATGTGGGACATGTTATCAAGCATTGTGTCACTGCTATCGCAATGCGGTGATACTGAGTTGAAAGTCTCATCTGCCTGTTAAGTTCCTTTCTGTAGACACAGCTGAAATCATAAACCTGCCAATATTTCACTTCAAATTGATCAGATTCTCCAAAGTAAAGTCCTCTGGAGGACCCTTTTATTGGCCTCCCTCTATCCAATCTCTCAATTCAAATTCCAAATTCAAATGAGCTTTATCTGCATGACACAGTCTCTCTCTCTCATTCTTTCTGTTTCTGCATCTGTCAGTTTCAAAAGCTTTACTGGCATAATTGTGTATTTGTGCATCACTTATTGCTGAAGCTTAGTGATTAGTAACAAGAAGCAGTGATCTCTGTGAATTGGGAACAGCTAATTTCTCATAGAATGTCTTTGTTTTTCAGGCCTGAAGGACGAGGAGGAGGGGGCTCTGATTGAGCTCATGATGTGTGCAGTTAGACAGGCAGCGGAGTGCCAGCCACCTGTGGGAAGGGCCCCCCCAGGCAAGAGGGTGAGTTGGGGATGAAAAGAGTAAATGAATGCATAAGGGGGAGGGAAGTGTACATCCCACATGTAAGTCAGGAATAGAAGGAGAAAGAGGGATGGTGGTGGGGTAGAAGAATTAGAGATGAATATGTCCCAAAGAGAGGGGGATAGAGTTGAAGTGGGTCAGTACACTATGCATTATAGGATATGGGCACAAAGGGATAAAGTAAACTACTCGAATACTTTTTCGTGAGATATTGTTATGTAATGATACTTTTGGGAACAGTAGTCAAACACAAAACTTTTTCAAAGCAGTTTAAATGTATTTTATGCTGTAACTTTTATTTGCATGGAAGGCATTTGTGCATATGTTTTTCAGATTCTAAGAATGAAGGACAGGAAAACCCAGGCACAGCACAGGAGACGCCTCACATCGCATTTCATTCTGGTTCTCCCACAGCTTCTGGCTAAGGTGGTGGTCGCATGTTTTAGGTGTTTAAATGTGATATATTTTGAAATGATGTTTTCTGTTTTGATATCTGCTGACACATAAAGATGTCTGTGGATGTATTAGGATGTGCATTAAATATGTTAAATACAGTACTCTGCGGATGTGGAGAAAGTGAGCAGTCTCCTCAAGGCTCCTCTGCACTTTGACCTGGAAACCTACAGCAGCACGGGCCGACTGGAAAAGGTCAGAGCATTACAGCTGTAATTGAATCTGCTGCCAATGACTACCACTGTATCCACTGCTACCTGTATCTTTAACTACCGTTGGTCTATTGTCTGTTACCTGTAAATATAACCATTACTACTCTCTACCAGTATAATAGAGCTTTAACCATTGCTGCTGTATCTGTAAGTAATTCTGCTGTTACCGTAATGCCACACACATGGCTAACCATGCTGCCACTATCCATAAGCCCCCTTTCATAATGCCACACCCCATGCCTCCAGCCCTGTTCTGTCTCAGGCCATGCTGTAGTGTGTGAGAGTCAGGAGGCTTTCCCCTGTACTCAGAGTGATGCAAATCTATTGTACAAAAACCCAAACTCTTTTCTCTCCGTTCCCTCTTTTCAATCTTTTGTTTCCTCTAATCTTCTCACTTCCTCCCCCTCTTCTCTCAGTACTTGGAGCTGCTCCTCTCACAGTTGTGCGGGATTGTGGAAAAACACACAGAGGATGGAGTGCTGGAGGCTTGTGCACTTGTTGCCTGTGCTTTGTGTTCCGACAACTACACCTTCTCTGCCCGAGCAAACCTGGCTATCAGTCAACTGCTGGATGGTCAGGTGGACAGATTCACATCCCAGCTGAATGAACTGCTTCAGGTAAGACTGATCTGAGATTTGCTTCAAGTAATAAAATAATCAAACTTCTGCCTGCAGCTAATAATTGAACGCCTTGATCAGCAACTCACTCTTTCTCTGTCACAGGTTGGCAAATGTGACTTCAAGTTTCTGCTGCCTGCACAGCTTTACGAATATAATTTGGTAGCTTTAATTTCAAAAAGCAGAGTTACTGCATCTAATGAGGTTACAAGCTAGCTAGCATATTAAACTCTGTTTGGGAGCTATCCATTGCTTATATCCTTAGCTATCCATAATTACAGACTATAAGTGGTCTACAAAATATTCCTCTGAAATCGATCCATTGGCATGCTACACAACTAAAGAGTTGTCCCATGGTATGCTATTCAAGCCGTATGCATAGGCCCACGTTCATACCCCTCTTTGCTGTTTATTGTACATTTTTAGATGCAACCAGCAGCTCTATAGGTCACTCGGCCAGTCGGTTGGTCCACAAAAATTTTCCCACCCTTTGGCGGCCACAGCAACAGAGGGTAACTAACCAACTAATGACAGAATGTTTCGCAAACTTGCTTTTATCTCTTTATTTCTTTCTCAGGGCACTGCTGACGAAGATGAGCTCTACAGTGCTTACACCACCTTGAAGAGGATTGCTGCTTTTAGCAGGTCTGGGGGGAGTGTATGCATTTCAGCATACATGAGAGGGGGAAAGCTTTAAAATTCATCAACACAGTGAACCAAAAAGTTATACCAAGAGTTATACTATGAAATCTAAACCCCTAAGCTGGATAGTCTTGGAGGTTACTAAGCAGAGCCATGTTACCATCAGTTGCCTTAATGATAGCAGGCTTAGGCCAATGCCAAGTTTCATCAATAGCATACAGTGTACAAGCTTGTACCAGAATGATTCTTGCCACACCTTCCCTACAGTTATTTTCCCATTACACCTGACAATAACCCAGACTGATGTTTATTAAATGAAAGGATGTGAAGCACAAGATTTGATCATGACATTAGAAGGATTTACATCCGTCTTTTATACTGCTCATTTTTAAAGATAAGGAAAACTTTCTGATGCTAGCTGGAAATCTGCCTCCTCTACCAACAGATGCAATTGTATGATTTTACATGGTGCTCTGAAAAAGCTTTTTGTAAGGCCTAAAGCTAATGGAAGCTGTTAATACTTGGCAAGATTTAACTCATAGACAGAAGCAGAGGTGCTCAACAAGGGCAAATCCATTTTGGGATTTCATGCCAATACCTGAGCTTATTTAATCAGCCCAGTACTTTGTTTTCTGTGGTCATTAGTCACAGCCACAGATTCCAGTGAAAATATTTTACAGTAGGCTAGTGTAGGAGTGATCCATCATTGGTGTGTTCAGACATTATAGAAAGTGAAGCCAGAATTATTGGTGGGAAGACAAAAGTGCCATATGCATGGGCCCTTGAGGAATTAAAAAACAGCTTTAGTGGCAGTACCACTGTGGTACCTTTTGTAACATGTTCATGTTGACTGATGGTTATGAGTTTTTAAGTTTGCCTTATATAAGACTTTGCATGTGTATATTTGAGTTTAATATTCAATGCTGAGAGAGAGAGTACACAGACTGATAGTCAAATTTATTGTAGATTGGTCAGTACATTTTCTAGTAGATGGATAAATCTGAACCACTGTATGTCTCAGTGCCAAGGACCTGACTGGGTGGCAGTTGTTTGACCCCTGCATCCAGGTCCTCAAGTGTGGTGTTGAGTCAACAGACATCGACAAAGAGGTAAGATACACATGCACGCATTCCCATGCACTTGTACAGAAGCACAGAAGAGTATTGTAGTTGGCTAATTCTGGATTTTGTGGCTGTTGCTGTTACAGCTGATGGTCCCTGCGCTTAAGTGTGCTACTTTCCATGTGCTGTGGAAGAAAGTGCAATTCACCAACTCCACACCCACAAAGGTACCGTATGCAACTTAAATGCACATACACAAACACTACTGTCTCTCCTTCTCATTCCCTTGTATTATTATTTTTCATTATTTCCATTATTATTTCCACTTTCCCCCTCTCTCAAATTCAAAATTGTTTAGCGGAGAATTAGCCATGATAGCCAACAGTGCACATGCTATACAACACCCAAGACAGGCTTACAGCATTCTGAATAAGAATGCTACTGCCATAATGCTCAAAAGGGCAAAGAGGTTACCTTCTGCAAACATCGTCCCATGCCTGGGGGTTGTTTCAGAAAGCAGGTTTGGCAAAAAACCCGAGTTTGTTAACTCAGACTTCAGGGAAATTTGGGGTTTTCAGCTTCAAAAAGCGAGATCAGATTAACTCTAGGTCAATTACTATGGCAATTTATGCTTTGAAGCTAACCTGCTCAGGAGCAGGTTTACTTCAACTTAAACCCAAATTACTCATCAAAACGCCTGTTGAGCCTGTGGCATTTAGGTAGAGGAGATAGATGTCAGACATGGTGAGCCCTTTTCTTGGTGATCCTGTCGACAGTGAAGCTCAAATAACTGTTAGATCTTTACGTCGTTATTAGACACCGATTAGATATGGTATCATTCCCTGGTAATTATCCTTTTGAACATTAGTTTTTCTGCAAAATTAATAATTCATGTAAGCAATATTCTCCAGCCTTGCTTTAAAATGTTAGTAATCTTGGATTCGACCTCAGTTCAGTACCAATTTTGTATGCTGCCCTTCTTTGCATTTCTTCATAACATCAGAGATTCAGACACATTAGTAAGGCAACTGTTGTTACTATTACTGTCACTCTTCTGCATTGTGAAGATCATGCAATGCTGCCCACATTATTTACAAATGTGTTGGAGCCAAATGGCCAGGTACCGTCCATAACTACTAGGGTCACCCCAGAAAGGGTATGTGACATTATTGTGCCATGCTCCATATCGCCACAATTACAGGAGTGTGACTCCCTGCCGTACAAATGATAGAGCCCAAGGAAGACCACATTTTTATATAAACATGCATTCTCCAATTAGTCCACCACCTCCCAGCAGTCATAAATCAAGACACACATTCCTTTATATTTCATTTTAAGTCTTCTGCAAATAAAAATGCTTCAATATTCTTTTTCATAATTTAACTATTAAGTAAATCCTCTATCCATGATCTTTTTAAATGTGATCGGTTTATGTGAATTGAGTAAGTAGACAACACTTTATATGTCGTCACAGTGTAAAACTTATTTCAAACTTTTTACCCATGCTGATTTGCTTCCGCTGCCTTGTTACTTTTCCTGGAAAATAAAGTCGTAGTCTGCATAACAAGACATTAATATTTCTTGAGTGAAAATGCAGAGTAACTGAATACGTGTACAAAGCTCAGGGATCAGTTTTGACTCGTTACCATTGTGCATCTAATCTGCACTCCATTGATGATGACTTCTTACTTTCACTGTGAACACAGTTCAGTCAGGTTCCACTTAGTCAGAGTTATCTGAAGTAATTCTAATCGGCTGTTCTGGAACAGAAAACCCGGGGTATCAAGTTTATGTTCAGGGTTAGTTAAACCACCTTTCTGAAATACCCACCTGGTGACCCTTCTAAATTAGCCACATATTTATAGGATGTTGCCATTTAATTAATAAAGCAGCCAGATGCAGTAACTACAAAATATTGGCAGGTTAACTAGCAACAAGTACATCAACACTGGACAAAAATGACAACATTAAGTGCAACACAAAAAGAAGTTGGCATTACAGTTGGCAGCAATAATATTAGTATTCCCAAAACATAACAGTAGATGTGTATAATGGCAGATGAGTTAACATACGCATTCCAAAATTATAATGCAAATAAATGCATGTACATATTAACGATCATGTCATTTTCAATTTCTCTGTTGAAAAAAATTCAGTTTTTATTTCTTTTTTTGATACAGTCTCTCATTCCACAAACACACATCTATCTTCCTCTGCCTCAGGTAGAGCTAAAGAGGCTGAAGCAGGAGGTTCATTCCCTTTGTCTTGTGTGTCAGAGCTGTCTGTCACTGGGCCAAGCGAATATCAGGGATCAGGTGAGGGTGTCTGCTTCATGCTGGATAACCTTTTCATCCCCAACACACACAAACAACCACTGTTTTGAACAGTGATTCCTTCCTCCCACAACAGGCTTTTGTGTTGCTGTGTGACCTGCTGCTGGTGTTCCGTGTGGGTTCAACTCAAGGACAGGTGTTGTTGTACCCAATGAACTTGTCTCTGCGTGCAGAAATGGCCTCCTTCCTCCTGGACTATATCTTCACAGAACCTGAGGATGACCCATGCAGTAATTTATATTCGCACAAACAAAAAAACTACCCATATATATTCATATACAGCAATACTTGTGTGTATATGCAAAAACATACCCACACACCCTCTGTCACATATACCCAGTGCACACAAACATTTATCTATGCTGTTTCTCTACCGTAATTTGACCCGGACTGTTTCTCCATACTGCCTTTCAACATTCTTCAGATGAGGATGAGGAGGTAGAGATGGCAAAGATTGCAGCTCTTCAGCGTCGTCGGAACCAGTTGGCTGGATACTGCAAACTTGTGATCTATGGTGTCCTAGAGCTCAGTTCTGCCTCAGACATCTTTAAATACTATAGTAAGGTAAGGGAGGCAGGGACAGTAAAGGAGTGAGGAAGGAGATGAAGAGTATGCAAGGGAGAGAAAGGGGAGGAGATATGGTAGGGAGAGCTATATAATTGTGATTGTCTATTCACAGTTCTTCAGGGACTATGGAGACATCATCAAGGAGACTCTTAGCAAATCCAAGATCATCAGTCAAATACAGAGTGCCAAGACCGTGTGTCTTAGCCTTCAGCAGGTTTGTGAACAGAACAGCTGGCTATATGCTGTTCATCCTCAAGTTGTTGAGTTTTTTGGCCTTGTTCAATTTTTGAGGAGTATTAGTGACTGCTTTTTAAACACTTTTTCCAGAATTGTACTTTATTCACCCTTGACAATGAACTAAAAAGGTTGTACAAATTAAATACACAGACAATAACCTATACATTATACACCAATGAGCAGAGATCTCTATTCTAATTGTTTTAAAAAGTTGATTATGAAAATAGTTTAATGAGATCCTTTTGTCATGCATTACCATGAACTGAAAGGAAAAGAACTGAAAATTTAAATGAATGATTGTTGATCTTAAATCAGGTAATACTACCAAAAATACATTAAAAGATACCACTTACCATGATTAGGACAATAATCAATATGTTTATTTATTTATTAATTTATTTTTGACCAGGCATCCTCTACAATTAAAAAAAAAAAAAAAGCGAAGAGTGGTATCTTTTGAGTGGTCGTGTTTAGGTCCAAAATTATGAGACATTAATATGACAGATAATCCAGTATCTAATGTTGTGCAAACCTAGTGTATATATGTATGTATGTGGAAGCATGTATGTTTGTGAGTGCTTGTTTGTGTATTTGTGTGCAGACACGCATTGTGACAGTGAAATCTCTCCTCAGCTGTTCTCTGAGTGTCCACGTACTGAAGGAAAGGTGGAGGTGGACTTGCAGGATTTGGGGGAAATTAGGGAGCTCGCCCGACGCCTGGCCATGACTTTTGGCATTGACCTGCACCGAATTCGCAAACCCCTGGTGTCACTGCATGAGTCAGTTCCTCTTCTCTTCTCCTGCCGTCTATATCTTTTTTAAGGAATTGGTTGCCATACAGCTCAGTAAGAGAATGAAAGCATTAGTTTGGTAGATTGATATGTCATGTGAATATGGGACATTTTTCTTAAGTCGCATCAGTGTCATGGCCAGAACAGATCTAGTATATTTTTTGTGTTGTAACAACATTTAATGGCGATTTAACCCTGTTTCATTCTCACTGTGCTTTGGTCTGCTCAGGGATGGAATCAGCTTTGCCTTTCGGGGATTAAGCAAGGGGGACAAGCAGCCCCCAAACCTGCTGTTCCTTGAGGTGCTGAGTGAGTTCAGCTTCAAACTACTCAGACAAGACCGCGCCCATCTGTGAGTTTCACACATATCCTTTCACTGGTTCTCCTTCAGGCAAAAATCCAAACATACAGAGGCTTGCCCTCTCAAAGACACATGCTAAATCTCCACATGGTCAAAAATTCCAATAGTCTCCCCAGAACTGTTTTGAAAGGTGACGCATCATGACTTTGAAACCTAGAAGTGGAGTTAAAATAAATAGACTTCACAACAAAAATCAAAGTCATTCGCTTTGTTAGAACTGTATGTTACAAATATAACCATTGTACTAAAAATCATTGTATTTCCATTCTGTTCAAAGAGAAAATTGTCACACTAAGAACATTTTAGGAGAACCCCAGACATACACAAAAACACACACTCACCCAATCTCTTAACGCTGCCACAATGCATATAGTCACACTGTGTGCTTGAAACGTTTGCCCGTGTCTCAACCCCTCAGGTTAGACTTCCTGAAGCGTATGTGTCCCAAACCAGTCCCAGCCTGGCAGTCCCTCACCATGTATCAGCGCTCCTTACGGGGAACAGGCAGGGAGAGAGAGGTAGAACAGCCTCGAGATGTGCCCACCCCCAAACGCAGGAGGACTGTGACTGAGGGTGAGGGACAGCTTAAATACCACCTTAAACTTGTTATCAGTTGACCTTGAAACAAACATCTCTACCTGCCTCCACACCAGGTTCGAGCTCCAGCCTGACAGAGGGGTTGTTGCTGGATAGTAGCAGTTTCCAGGGCAACTTGCCCACCCCATCCCTGACCTCCACAGCAGTGAGGCAGCCACCCAGGCCACGGCCACTGGCAGAGCTGCATCCAGAGTCTGGCACAGAGAGAATCTCTCACCCACAGTCTGAGGATGACATTATTGAGAGGTAGCTCACTGCACACTTTAACACAAAGATGCTCATTTTTAACACATTCTCATCCCAGCACATGCTCTCACTCTATCATGCAGCTGCATACACATATGCTTTCTTCTGCACACTCACCCTCTCGCTCATACACACACACACAAACATGCATATACAGGTATACACATATCAGGACCTTTTTTTCTGTGTTCAACAAAATTGTTGGAATGACACTTGCTAAAGCAAAGTGAGAACTTCCAGATAAATATCTGATCCTGTCTGTAACTTCAAGCCCAGTGATTCGTCGGAGAGCGCGTCAGCGATCTTCACATCAGATTCCCAGCCCTGCCTCTACATACAGTGACCTGGATTCCCACCTCAATCTGTGAGTGTCATAGTATTTGTCTATAGATATGTCAATGTATGTGTGTTTAAAAGCATAGCTTGGTACCATTATGTCTGAGGCAAGGGAAATGTATGTAGAATAAAGCCCATATTGAAGTTGCATTGGTTTGTCAATCACTGACTTATATTAACCAATCAAAATCAATCAACCAAACTGCAACCAATCAATCTGCAGTGACTCTGTTATGTGCTGAGATATTAAGCTATTAGTAGTGTATGGTTATTTGCTAAACAATTAAGGCATGTGATAATTTTGTGTTATGTGGTGTGTCTCTCAGACTGTCCCTGATTGAGGAAGATGAAGAGGAGGAGGAACAACCAGAAATTGAAGACTTTCCAAGTGAGGAATCTGACATGGAGACACATGTGAATGTGGTGAGATCTACTTGTTTGTCTTAATTCTGTCATCTAGTTAAGTATGCCCTGTGTTGCCCTCTTCTTTTTTCTTGCTCATTCTTATATATGCTCACACAACTTACACCCATCTTAAGTATTTCCACTCTTTTTTTTTTATTTCTTCTTTTCCTCTCCTCTACCCCGTCTCCAGCCTTCTACTCGTCAGTTCAGCAGCTACCTGGAGGGCCTGTTCGACTGATATGTTTCAGGTGGAAGAGACTGTAAAGAGCACCTGCTAAGGTTCATTCTGCAATCAGCCACCATTTACCACAGCTTAAAATCATTCAGCCACATTCTGCAGCTTCTGTTCCTATGTTATCAAGTTGTTATTGCTATCATTAAGTTATTATTATATTATAAATGAAACACTTTCATTCTCATGCTTTTTTATATATTTATTGTTATTGACTGATGTTATTGGTACTTGAATTGTCTTATGCCTGCATCAAAGCTTATTATGGTGCTCTGTAGCATTTATTACTGATGTCATACAGTTATTGTTCGGTGCAGACACACAAAAAACATTCATTTTGGAGATATTTTTAATTACTTCATGTGAATTGGACTGAATGCTTGAGTTGGGATTTCATTTCATCGAACCACTGTTCACAAGAACTCATTTTTCCTCATCTGTTCTATTATTCAGGTACTTAACTGAATTTGCAGTAAAACTTTTGAATAAAAATATTTTCTGAAAGTAGATCACTGTTATGTCTCTAACATGAGTTGACGAAATTAAATGCAGGTCCCGTCTGGCAAGACACTTGAATTGCTGATGGGCAACCTCTGTTGTGCACCCTCAAGAGCAGTGCATGTGCTTTTCCTTTCCTGCACCAGTTTAAGTTGAGTAGGATAAATCTGTCAGAAATATTTACCCAGTAATGCAACTTCACCATAATCTAATTGACTTTAATGTCCAATAATGCATGCCATTACATTTCATTTAAACCAGGTCTAATTTTATAAATATGCCGTGTTTACATAATTTATATTTTTTTTACAAATACAAATGTAATATTTCCAGCCATCAAGCTCACACTCATTTGTTACAGTTTACATTTGTAAACTGCAAACCTTCCTCTCAAAGTCTAATTTTAAAATTTAGAAAAAAAATGCTAGTTGGCCATCTCATTAAATTGACATTAAATGTTGATCTCACTCTGTGTGGACCCTTTAAAATGTAAATCATTGAATGTTTCTGAAACCTTTGTGTATGCACATGGACATTGATTCAGGCTGTCAACACATGACTTGCACTGATGTTTATTATGGTTGCATGGGCAAAGAGTTGTTTGAGATTATATTTATGCAGTAATGTAAAATATAGCTTAATGGGTCTAATCAGCATCTTCTGAACTGATGCCTTTGAAGATGAAACAGGCTTTATAACTTGCATCTGCATTTTATGAATCTTGGACCCGAAAGATCCACTGTAGTTGTATATACATAGTGTATACATATACATACTTATATCAGAATTCAATTTATGCATCATACATTACAATATTTGGTTATACACCAGAATTACTCTTTTGAGTCACTAACTGCATTGGCCCTTTGCAAGATGATAAGTTTCAATGAAGGACACATATAATGCAACATATTTTACTGGGATATAATATTTGCTTTAGGCTATGGATACCCCATTTGTGACTTTGGCAATCAGTCCCAAACTTTAATGTGCACAAATCATGCATGCACTCACTCTCCTATTAAATGTAATATAACTCTCCAGGATATATTGACTGCATGATGGTTTTGTGTTGAGCCTGAGTCCAAGATTAAGAATGAAAAATACATACATACTTGTTTGTGATCAATTGTACAGTAATTCTGTTCAAGCACCTGTTTTTAAATATATATTTCCCCGGCCACTCCTATTTTCTGTGACATTGGACCCCTCCATCATAAGGCGGTGTATGAGAAAAACCGGTATGACCACGTGATTGTCAATGTACAGCGATTTCGCGCCACTACCAAGCCCCTCCCCAAGCAGCACAGACTGTGACTTTGATTGGTCGAAAACGAAGCCGAACTCGCGCCAGTTTTCGCAGCGGGTTTCGGAGTTGGAGTAAAGGAGTCGCAAGTACTCGGGATAAAGTAATTGTGAACTAGTTGCAAATAACGCGTTTAAGAAAAATAAAAGGCACATCGCTTGATTTCTCACTCCTTGTGATTTTAAAGTGCGTTGGATCTTCCTTCGAGAAACGAAAACATGCCTCCAAAGGACTACTTGACTGAGAAGGGTAATAATGCGTTTTTATTCCTCAAGTCATTTGTAAATTGTCACTGTGTAATAAACGTGCATGAGTTTGAAACTTGTATTTTAAATCACATCCCTGAGAATTCTAGATAGGCTAAATGACACCGCTAGCAACTGTAATTCTCTAAGTATGTGTAATTAAAAACACCGCTTTTCGTGGCACTACAACTAGTTTTTGTCCCTCTGAAATTTTTTTCAGAAGCCACTTGTTAGCTGAGGGCAAGATGGAGCTTTCCCTAAACGTTTTCAGCTGTGATATCTGCTGCTGCTTGCTTGTATCGCTGGTATGAGTCGGAGAGTAAGCAGTTGTAAATTACAAAAAAACTAGTATGAACATATGATTGACATAGTTACACTTTAAGTGGAGACCTATTTAGCTGAAATGTGTTCATGTAACTTGCAAGTATTGGTCATGATTAGCTGTCTAGCTAGCCAGGTTTGATGAAACTAACCTATCGCTAACAAGCGCACTGGTGTTAATGTAGCGTTTGGCAAAATAAAGTTTAGTTGGGTATCAGTCTGACTCGATCGGTTTCTGCTTGCTGCTGTGCATTATGAATAGCGCGTAGTTGGTTTGCTAACTAAATTTCCCTTGGTTCCAGTATTATATCTGGGCAATATGGCCTGCATGACCCGGATGGAGCTTGTTGGAGACAAAGAATTACGCGCGACGAGCACATGGCACGGGGGGAGGGGCGAACATTTAAACCATGTTAACTTAATGTTGCATTTACTGAGTGCTATATTGTAATGTTTTTTTATCCTTATAACCTAAATCATCAATTTTTTGTTACGGATGCTACTGTCAGGGGCTACTTAATCCGCAGTTTCGCCTTGTTTATAGAAAAAAACTCGTACACTGGCTGTACGTGTTCCCCATTGCTAGTGTGAGTTACTTTCTTCCTTTCACACAGTACTGAGCTGCGGATGCATATGTGTGGTTCAGTGCAATTTAGACACGTAAATATATGTGAACACCTGAACGTCGCAGCCGTAGAACTAGTGAAATCCACCTGTCGAGGATATGAAGAAAACAATAGTGGAATACGTTATAAACAAATGCAGGGGTTTGAGCTAGCTGCCTGATTAGTCGTGATGACGAGCAACTAAGAAGGAATGTTAATTGTTTGAGAGGTTAGCAAAGAGCCTAGCTGTGTGTAACGTTATTTCGTGTCTCTTGGTAATATTGGTGTGTCTGAAGTTAAGGTTATGTGAAGCAGCTATCAGGTAATACACGTTAAGTACCTTTACATTTCAAGCAGTGCTATTGTGAGAAGAGGGTCACCATTTACGCCACGAGTATTAATTTGATGTGTGTATATTTGATTTTGTCGGTTGATTCTAATGTGATTTCAGCATGGCAGGGATTGGTATTTAGTGGGCAGTGGTGTAACTTAATATATAAGACGTTTGATCAGTTCAGTGGAACTGAGGAATTGACCCATTTACATGTAATTTGCTAGCTAACCCAAGTACCTCAAGGATGCGAGTTTGCATACTGACTTTCAGCATTTTTCCTGTATAGTAATAATAATAGTATATTTCAGCACTGTTGCACTTCACATGTGTACCGGAGATGGTTTTGCGGATAAATACTTAATCCCCAATACGCGAATGATAAATTTCGGGACTATGAGCAAGGTGACATGTAAATTATGAGCAGGCGAAATTTAAAGTTAGTCGGACCGTCTGTTTTAAACAACAGTTTACACCCGGAAGTGATGTTTATGATCGGAGTGTGTACAGGCCACAGATGTATATCTTGTATGGATGCGATGGCGCACACAGCACACGCATAAGTGTACGTGGGAAGAGCGGGCCGCTTTCCATTCGGACTTACGGGCCTTGTAACAAGGTGGGAGCGTCACAAGCATGGCTACATCCGCCTTTAGCGCCCAACTGTTAAAACTTGTTTGGAACCTTTGGGTAGATTTGATGTTTTTAAAACGCATGGTTTTTTAACAACAGTAATATACTTTTTCACAGTTCAGCTGTTCCAGACGTGTCATCTTGTGCACTACATGTGAAAAGGTGTATCTCAAGTCAGAGTTCTATTTGGTGAGCGGAGGGATAGCGGGAGGCCTTGGGGGGGGTGACGAGGCTGAGGAGCCATGTGCTTCTTTGTTTACAAAAACAGCATTGACTTGAGAATTTGGTGAAGAAGGTGAGATGCAGACTTTACTTTGCGGTGAAACGGGGAGTAAAGTGGAACTGTTTCAAGGCACGCAAGCAGCAGAAGTGCCGTCTGACTTGATTGGGGTTTGACTGAGTCTCTCAAAGTAAGAGGTAGTATGTTAGCCGTTTCTTTGCCATAGCAACAAGACGAGCGAATCGCCTTTTCTGTTTAGCTAAAGGTTTGTTTTCGACCTAAACAACAGAATCATTCTATTGACCACGAATCTTAACATGTGTAATTCATAGTTTTAGCTCCATTCTCGCGATGCGGGATGAAAACCACTCTATATTGAGTTTATCATATCTTTGCTAGCAAACCAAGGGGTCGCTCACCTAACAAAGGGACTAAAGATAGGGGCATTGTTGTTGTTTTCATATGGGTTCAGTAATTTACTATAGTCTGTTTAAACTCAAATAGCCAATTTCTAGTTTGTCTTAGCGCATCAGTGTTCTCAGAATTATGTGGTTTTATGTTTGTGTGAAGATTGACTCCTGTTTTACTTAAACCGAAAGTAAAGGGGAATGTGGTGTTTTATTTCTCAAGCTGACTATTTGTGTATGAGTGTTTACAATGTGAGGACGTATGAAAGAAATCGAGTGAAAAATTTTGAACCAATCCATTTAATATTTTTACCATTTATTTTTTTTACTAACCGTTAGTTGTTGTGGTGTACATTACCTGATGCAGTGACATTGTTCTTGTAATCTAACTTGATTTGCATTGATAGGGCTACCCTCAACACCCCCACCCACTTGGGTAATCGTAAAGGTTGAGGTTTGTTTATACACACAGTTCAATGCTGTAGCCCTGAAACAAACATAGCTGCTGTCACTCCAGGCTTAGTGTTTGTAAGCAGTGTTGCTGAACATATTAAAAGCATGCATTAAAACATGAAGTGATTAAGATACCTTTGCATCTGCCCTCTCTATTACTGAATCAATCTTCTGATGTCCTGCCTACCCTTTGATTGGCCAAATTTGATTTGACGGCTAATGTAGTGTCATGTTTGTGTTGTGAGACTATGTATAGCTTCCCTGGTGACTTAGGGGGACAGTCACTTATTAGATTAAAAGATTAAATTGTCCGTAGCCCTCCATTAGTTACTCTTAGTGACTGTCCAAAGTTGGCTTGCTCATTGTTGGAAAGATGTTGAGCAACTGAAAAACAGTGATGGTGTGCTCATTAAATTTCAAGTAGTTATGATTTTTCTCAGAGACTTTATCAGATTTTATATTAACTCATTAACTTCTTTCTTCCAAGGTGATGGGCCCTTTTCTAGTTTTATAAATATTTAACATGTCTGTAGTTCCTCCATTCATACTCTGTACTTATTTGATGTACTGCTAAATTCCTTATGCATTGTAAATGACATTGAAGTAGGGTTCTTTGCAGATTGTTTTCATTGGTGACTATTTGTGTTCACAGCTATTGCAAGAAGTTAGCTGATATGTGACTATTCAAAAATCCTGTTTGCTAAATGAATTGCCTGTGTTCCATCAGATCAAATTTTTGAATATAGTTTGCAATCTAACCGAAGCCCTTAACAGTATTACATAAGGAACTTTTTAGTATCCGTTTTTTCCCATCGATTTATCATTCAATGTGGACTGATCATATTTCTGTGCATGGATAATTTGGATTAACAGCAACTATCTACTGTCATCAAGAGAAGTCAACATCAGCACCATATCAAAGGGGAAGGCTGTGTTCAGCATCCACAACTTGGTTGTGCCTTTTTCATTGTTGTAATGTCCTTCATCCTGTTGCTCTGATTCTCTCATAGCATAGTCCTTGTTTTACCCTCGTTTAGCAGTACCTTAAGTTCCCCATTGTCTGTTTCTATTCTCAGAGAAGTGTAAGAAATTCCTCCAGGAGTTCTACTCTGAGGATGAATCTGGGAAAAAGGTCTTCAAATATGGAGCCCAGCTGGTGAGAATGAGACTATGAATATAACTGCCTATGACACCCCCATAAATGGAGAACTAGTGTGTAAGTAAGGTCAGGGTTGTGATTGACACATTGGCACTAAACTGGAATTAAGCAGCACTTTTTTTTTTTTTTTTTTTTTTTTTTAAATGGTATGTTTTTGTCTGGTTTAGTAACAGAAAGAAAATCTATAATTAGGTCATTTTATTAATCCTGTAATGTAATGATGTAGTAAGGCTGGAGTGGCGTGTAACAGTGTGACTGTGTGTTTTGGATCAGGTGTTTCTGGCCCACAGGGAGCAGGTTAGTCTGGTTGTGGACCTGGACGACGTGGCAGAGGAGGATCCCGAGCTGGTGGAGAGCATCTGCGAGAACACCAAACGCTACACTGGCCTCTTTGCTGATGCCATACATGAACTTCTGCCGGAGTACAGGGAGAGAGAGGTTGGGGCAGCTGTGCGCTCATTATGTATTATGTTTTTATTTTACAGGCTGGCAAATAAGCAAACAGGGATGAGAATTAACATATATATGTTTCTAAGTGTATGTTATTTAACCAGAAAAACCCCAGTAAGGTCCGCTTTCTCAAGGAGAGCTATGCATATACATAGTAATAACCTTATTACAATGACAAAGTCTGATAACAAGCAACTGGGAAAGTCAAACTGTATACAGTGAGCAGTCAAGGATAATGTTGATACATATTTGATAAATGCAGAAACACACAAATACACATTCACTTTAGTTCCTGGCCTAAGAATTATCCCTTACTGCATGAACTGTTGGTATGTAACTGCCTCTGAGTACATGCCTGCTTCAGAATGACGTGAACGGCCATTGTATGTATGCTTTTACTGTAGTCAGTGGCGAAGGACTCCTTGGATGTGTACATAGAGCATCGTCTGATGATGGAGCAGAGAGGTCGCGATCCCAGTGACACCCGTGACCCCCGGAATCAGTACCCTCCTGAGCTGATGAGGAGATTGTGAGTGGACCCCCCATTCATCTCTGATTCATTTTGTTGCTCACAGCCCCTCAGTGTCAGCTATGAATGGGTGAAATTCATTGGGTAAACAGAATGCTTGAATTTTCTTGACATTGTAGCCGTTTATGAATTTTGACACTTCTGCACTGAAGGTATTTGACACATTTGCATTGAAATTTCAGTAGGAACCATGTTGTGAGAGGAACCAGAAAGGAAAATGTTAGTGTTTTGTCATCATTGAGGCATTGTTAGTGTCCAGGGGAAAGTGGAGGGATGCATCATCTTTGGTTCCTTAGACTCATCATGATCAACTCCTCCATCCCACAGCGAGGTGTACTTCCGCCCTCCAAGCACTTCCAAGCCTCGGGTGGTGCGTGACATCCGGGCAGACAGCATCGGGCATCTTGTCACTGTGCGTGGCATTGTGACCCGGGCCACAGAAGTCAAACCCATGATGGCTGTTGCCACCTACACTTGTGACCAGTGTGGTGCTGAGACGTACCAGCCGGTGAGATTGGAAAGGCTGGCTCTCCTTTCTGCATATTTTGAAAAGCCTAGACATGTTAAAAATTACATAAATAATAACAAAAAAAAAAATCTGTCTCAAAAAAAACTTCTTACATTTTTCCTGGTACACAGCACTGTCAGGATTTTTCTGGACTTTCCCTCTCATTTGGTCCTTCTACCTTTCCCCAGATCCAGTCCACCTCTTTCATGCCCCTCATTATGTGCCCCAGCCAGGAGTGTGTCACCAACAAGTCAGGCGGCAGACTGTACCTTCAGACTCGAGGGTCGAAGTTCATCAAGTTCCAGGAACTGCGTATACAAGAACATGTACGAATGCCTGTTTTTGTGTGCCTGTGCATTTGAGTGGAGTGTGGCCATGTCACCCTTTCAGAAATCTATGTGGATCATTGCCATGAAAGACTGCCCTGACCTGCTCCCGCACACCTATGTTCTCCTGATCTGTCTCTGTGTGTGTGTGTGTGTGTGTGTGTGTGTGTGTGTGTGTGTGTGTGTGTGTGTGTGTGTGTGTGTGTGTGTGTGTGTGTGTGTGTGTGTGTGTGTGTGTGTGTGTGTGTGTGTGTGTGTGTGATGCAAGGCTGACCACAACGCTGATATATTCTGTGCTTTTCAAATAATTGATATCAAGTATTTTGAGAGCTTTTTTTTTTAGTTTAAAAACATACATTTTCTCTTCCTGAAAGTATGTAATTACACAAAAGACAAGTCTAGACAATGGGAAATGAACTGAAAGTGCATCAGTACATGGAATATAAATCCTTCACCACTTAGTAAAATATCAAATGCTGGGAATGAATTTACTCGAAATTGTATAAAACCCAGAACGCAGGAAACATCAGCTGGAAAAAGAGAAACAAGTGAATAAGGTGTTTAAAAGCAGAACGTTTCCAGGTTATTGGGTGCATTTAAGTTAGAGGGTGGATTATATGACCAGCTCTGTGTAGTGTCAGGGAGGACCAGTCTTTGGAGGGCTAAGATGACATACCTCTTTTCCTGTTCTGTTCCCTTGTCAGAGTGACCAGGTGCCAGTGGGTAACATCCCTCGCAGCATGACCATATACGCTCGTGGTGAGAACACTCGTCTGGCTCAGCCCGGCGACCATGTGAGCATATCGGGTGTCTTCCTGCCCCTGCTCCGCACTGGCTTCAGGCAGGCTGTACAGGTGAGTGTCTGTGTCCTTTCTGCCGCAGGCAAAGGCTGTTTTCCGCATCTGTGTCATGATCAGTTGATGTTGGAGCATTTTCCCAATTCTCAATCAAGAAATGCAGAGGAAGCACAGGGCATTTGCAGCTGATTTGATTTTGCGTGACTGGAGTCATGCATCCATGCCTCTGACTACGATGTGATCACAGTTCATGTTGGCTGCTGGTATAGAACCCTCTGTGCTACACCCCTAGGGCTTGCTGTCTGAGACGTACCTGGAAGCCCACTGCATTACCCTGATGAACAAGACCGAAGATGATGAGCTGGGGGCACAAGAGCTGAGTGAGGAAGAGCTGCGACAGATCACAGGTACAGGGCCTGGGCTTTCAGGCCCTTTGTGAGAGAACTTAGCAGAAAATGGCCTTGTGAAATTTGTAAAATGTAAATTTCATGGCCATTTCCTTTCCAGAGGAGGATTTCTATGAGAAGCTGGCGGGATCCATTGCGCCAGAGATCTTTGGCCATGAGGATGTGAAGAAGGCTTTGCTCCTGCTGCTGGTGGGAGGGGTGCAGCAGGCCCCCCGCGGCATGAAGATTAGGGGTAAATAATGAAAGGAGTACAGGGGTGGAGAACTTCCATCAGGCAGCATTGTGGGGTTCAATGGTGGTACATGTGTAGATGGTGTATGGTTAGCAAAACTGAAAAGCAAATGAGGAACCATAGTTTACTACTAGGAATATGCATTAAGGTGATATAAATGCTGTGAAAAGAAAGTGACAGGCAGCTGGGAAAAGACTTCACTGTCGTGAATATCCTGTCTCTCTCCAACAGGAAACATTAACATTTGCCTAATGGGTGACCCAGGAGTGGCAAAATCTCAGCTTCTCTCTTACATTGACCGGCTGGCTCCTCGCAGTAAGTGACAACCTCAGGACAACCTCCCCCTACTCCTTCTGTCCAGTTATTTCCATCACCTCCAAATTTCAGATCTGCCTCTTGTTCCTTTTTGCCTCTGATCTCCTTTCACGCATGCATCTTTTATTGATGCAACTGTGTACCATCTTTGGAGGCTCAAGCACTTTTAAGCCATCTCCTTTGTTGGCTATTTCTGTTATTTGAAATACCATTTTATTGACATTCCTTTATGTTGACATGATTTCAGAAATTAATAATTTACCACGTTTACATGTGTGACGATGTAGTGGACTAAAACGAAAGTGTCTTGTTGATCATCACCCTTGCCGTTCCCAAGGTCAGTACACGACGGGTCGTGGCTCATCTGGGGTTGGGTTGACTGCAGCTGTGATGCGGGACCCTCTCACGGGGGAGATGACCCTAGAGGGCGGAGCTTTGGTGCTGGCTGATCTGGGAGTGTGCTGCATTGATGAGTTTGACAAGATGGCTGACGCAGACCGCACGGCCATTCACGAGGTTATGGAGCAGCAGACGATCTCCATTGCCAAGGTGAGGCTTCAGGACTGTCCCTGTATGTTTATGCTTAAAGTTTTCCTGAGAAAAAATGCATACTACAGATGGCAGGGCCAAAAGTACATCCTGCACATCTGGTATGAATTGTTCTCTTAAACCTTTCGCTACAGTTCACACTTGCTGGTCAGTTTTGACCCCCCCCTTTCTGAAGTTGAAAAGTTTGTACTTTAGTGAACAAGTATGTGTACTTTTGATTCTTTCTTCAACATTGAAAAGCATGTAAGGCATACCTGAATAAGAATTTTTTTTCCTTCATTGTAACCTGTGCAGTGTCTTTTGGAGGATGGTGTCAGTTGGGGTTTGTAGACTTGAGATTTATAATTGGTGCTGTAGAATTGAGAATGGCCTGTAGGTTCTTTGAAGTAACATCAGGCTACAGTATGACTGACCTTCATTGCTGGCACAAGTTTGAGTTCTGTGCTGATACACCTTTGAGCAAGATGTGAATGTGTGGCTAATAATAGTGTCTGCGCTGGCTCCTTTAGGCTGGGATAATGACGTCCCTGAACGCCCGGTGTTCCATCCTGGCTGCGGCAAACCCTGCATATGGGCGCTACAACCCCAGAAAGACTGTGGAGCAGAACATCCAGCTCCCTGCCGCGCTGCTGTCCCGATTCGACCTGCTTTGGCTCATCCAGGACCGGCCCGACCCAGACGCAGACCTGAGGCTCGCCCAGCACATCACCTATGTGCACCAGCACTGCCGCCAGCCGCCCACACACTTCACCCCCATCGACATGAAGCTCATGAGGTGAGCCTGCCCTGTCTGACTGCATCTGCATCCCCTCTGCCCTCCTGAGGTGGTCAGCCAGATCCCACTGCATTCAAATAAAATGCTGTCTCATGTTTGCACCTGGCTGAAATATTGAGCCATCATGATCAGGTAGCCCTGGTGTTGTAGTTACACAAGATGTAGTCAGGCCCCAGCAGCAGGGAGGTTATCACTGTTATCCCTGAAATAAGAGAGGGGGGAAAAAAGGGGATCTATGGCATGTCAATTTTGTGAACAGAGTGTACCTACTTGCTGTGTGTTTACAGCAGTGTGCCACATTGGTGAAATTCCTGAACTACAGTGTGAGCCACAGATGTATCCATGAGCACCTAGTTCGTTTGAACTTGTAGTCCATATTTGAAAATTTAGAAATGAAGGTTGTTGCTGTAAGAACTGCTATATGCTGAAGTTGTTCTTGCTGTGGTATGAAATGGTTTTTCTGTTTTTTTTCCTTGTGCACTTTCTGCAGGCGGTATATTGCGCTGTGTCAGCGCAGACAGCCCATAGTTCCGGAGTCTCTGGCTGACTACATCACTGCTGCCTATGTGGAGATGAGGAAGGAGGCACGAGTCAGCAAAGATACCACCTTCACCTCTGCCCGCACATTGCTCTCCATCCTGCGTCTGTCAACTGCTCTGGTGAGCCATGCCAGACCTCTATCCCGTACAGCTCCCGAGTCCGCTAAATGCACTGTCCTAGCATTCTGCCTGCATGGCACATGTCCATTTCAGTTCACTGTTGCATGTCCACTGCTGATCTGGGCCCTTGATATTCCCCCACCCCCCCCACTAATAAATTACCCATGCATACATTTTCTCATGCATTCCCCAAACAAGGTACCAGTAAAGACATTTGACACAGGGTACAAGAAATCAAGAGCATACACCAGGGTGGGAAATTGGCACCAGCCAAGTGCCGGTAAAATAAGTGGCTGGTAGATTTCGGGCACAAAATAAAGATTTACTGTTGAGTGGCTGGTAAATGTTCAAAATTTTACAAGGTAATTTCCCATCCTGGTGTATACCCAACATGTGCTATTAGGTGAAGTTTCATTGCTCTGCTTAGAGCTGAAAGCTGTTTGTGTGTGTGTGTGGATCAGTGCTGTTCAGCACTGCTTTAACACTGAGTGTTTTTATTTTATTTATTTTTTTTAACGGGTTGCTGACACCAAAAGCCAAGTATACTGACTGCTGCGATGAAGTGACGCAGTGCAGTTCTGTGTGCGCTAAAGTGCTTACAGTGCAGGTAGTGATGATGTGCAGCCTACTGCAGTGTGAGCACTTCTTTCCCACGCTGGACACAGGGCAACAAAAAATTACCATCCATTGGAGATCACAGGCTAAAAACTGTAACTCCTGTATTTCCTCCAGGGATGGAATGTTTGCTTCAGTATGTTCCTTTCTGGCCATCAGGCCTCTGTGTTTCCAAAGTGCTGTTTGTGCAGGTAGCATATGCATGAGTCCTACTGCAAAACCAGCACTTCATGACACACAGAGTGTACTGCCTTCCACTGCATGCCTTATCTACTAGAGGACGGCTTTTCCATGGATTTGGACTGAAGTTCCTCACCTGATTGCTAGACTGCATGTTGTCCACCAGAGGGAGCCAAATTCCTTGAAGGGGCATATTATTGAGTTGACTTCATTTTCTGCAGAAACATCTTCCCTTTTATGTTTTGATATAGAATGAGAATTTGCTTTGCATCTTTCATGGTCCTCCAAATGTCCTGCTGCTATTTCCTTTTGTGTTTTATCCTGATTGCCACTAACTGCATAGTAGTGTCTGTTGTGGTATGCAACAGACAAGAGACTGTCACCAGTTGCAGGCAGCTTTGCGGGGTCGGCAGTCAGCCTGTGTGTGTCGGAGTCGCTGTGCAAACCCATGCAAAACTGACTGCTGCTGGATCAAACCACTCAGGTCTTTATTGGAACCAATATATCAAGCAAGCCAGTGACGTATTGCAGTGTGATTTGTAACGTTCGGTCGGCGATTGAAAAAGATGGCTGATAAGTGCCTACCTCAGCCACTGAAAAGACTAGCTGGTGTTGAGAGGCGGAGACTTGGGCAATTGCTGCCAATCCCAAAGGGCATTGCACTTGTCTCGGTCTGACAGTGCCGGCACAGCTCAGCTTCTGGGGTGGACAGGAAGTCATAAAATACAACTCTGGAGAAATGGCATTGGTCTGCATTTCAAAATCAAAATATGTAGTCATTTTTGACAAATGCTTAGTAAATGTTCCATCAATGTGTTAGTTTAGTGCTGACTGGCTTCCTTTAATGGTACTATTTTGAAAATGTGAATGGGCAAGTGGCTTTGACTGTGAAGTTGGAGTTCATACCTTTGCACATTTGCTTGTCCCTTCTTAACGTAATACTCTCCCATGCCCCTCCCAGGCCCGTCTGCGTTTGGTGGATGTAGTAGAGAAGGAAGATGTGAATGAGGCCATGCGACTCATGGAGATGTCCAAGGACTCCCTGCAAGCAGACAAATCAAATATCACCAGGTCAGAGCTGGATTACATGCATGTACTTAGGGGTTTCACACAGATACACCACATCAGTGTTGTCTCATACACACAGAGCCCCCTGGCTCTTTCCCTTTTTCATACACCACTCAGTACTGGTCATCTCTGCTGCTGTGATATCCACAACCAAATCCAATTACGGGCCACGCTCTTACTTGCTTGTCCCATCCCATCTCAAAAGTCAGAGTTTACCATTACAAAAACATCTTGTGTCTATACACTGTGACTCCAGCCATTGTGCACAACCTGTCATTATACTTGGTTTATTCTACTGGTAACCTTTTTTTTCATGTTTTCCCCCAGGGCTCAGCGGCCAGCAGATGTGATCTTCTCCCTCTTGCGGGAGTTGGCAAGCGAGGGAGTGAAAGGCAGGGGCGGGGCAGGGGGTGTGGTTCGGATGGCTGAGGCCGAGCAGAGGTGCGTTTCCCGCGGCTTTACCCCTGCCCAGTTCCAGGCTGCACTGGACGAGTATGAGGAGCTGAGTGTGTGGCAGGTCAACCAGGCACGTACTAGGATCACATTTGTCTGAAGTTGTATTGGGATAGTGGGGGATTTTTGACTGTAAGTTTTCAGTAGGGTCTGAATTATTGTGTGCCATCCTTACAGTAGGTGTGGCATGAACTTGATGTGAAGAGGGAGTATAGCAGCCACTGTGCTCATCCTCACATTGTGGTTTCAACTTTGGGTAGATTGGCAATCCTTTTTTTTTCTACAGAAATTAAAACCATTGTAAATACATTAAATATTCTGTTGCATTTTTTCTTCTGTCTTTGTACAAAGTGTTTAAGAATTTATGATGAAACTATGGGAGGCCTTGATGGTAGTGTTGAGTTTGAAGTCAGACATCTTAAGTTTGTCACTTCAGAATGCAAACCAGTAATGCAGAATTAGATGGCTTAAGTGCTGCTTTTAATGTCCTAATTTCATTCATCCGACTAGATTTGTGAAAATCCATTGTATGTTCTTTGCTATGTTCTGTACCTTAAATGGGCAATAAAATAACCTTTTCAACAGTCTCTTCTATTTTTTGTTAAAGCTTTACCTTGTTTTCCTTTCATGGGGGAGTGAGAGTATGATGGTCGTCTGGAATGAAGTGTCTCTCTTTGTAAGTCATGGAAATTTGGCAGTTAATGACCCTGATTACCTAACAACACAACCAACACAGGATGGATCTCAACAGGCTTTGGGTGCAACCTGTCTATTTAGCTGTAACTTGTTGGTATTTAGATGCATGCTTAATTTTTGCCATAATACATATTGATATTCATTGTATTTTAACACCTGTGTTCGCAAGGTCTTCACTGGCTTTCTATCAAGCCAAACCCTGTCTTTGAAAACAAATTGGAATAAATAATTGTTACATTTGCAAGAGCTGCAAAAATTGAGCTAGTGCAGGTGAGACAATGTTGGACACATGGATTATGAGTCATGTTCATTTGAGTGTGGTCTGTCAGATGCAACTGCATAGAACTCATATTACATGGGTACAGTCAGGGAAAAGGTGGTTCAACAGAGATTCTTCGCTATTAATCCTCGGGTAACTGTTCTTGGTACTGTATAGAGCAATTAATGAATCATTACTCAACCACTTGGTTATCTGGAGTACCAGATTGTTAATAGTGAGTCAATGGTTCTTCAAAAAAGCATAGGTAAAAGCAAAGAACCTTCAGTGAAATTTGGAATAGTTTTTAGCGTAGTTCTTTACACCACATGTTATTCGTAATCAAGGAATACACCAGATAAAATGAATTGGTTTTATTTTTCCTTAGCTTCTTCAGTGAATTATTTTGTGACATACAAGGATAATTTGTTTTCTGTACAATCCTACGCAAAAAAACTACTGCCACACATGTCCGTAACCTCCGCGGCTTTCATTTACAGTTTAACATGAATGAGTGATAAAATGTTTATCTAAGGAACTGAATTCATTTGACTTTGATTTTGAAAAGGTAGGGCACCATTAGGAATCAAGTCAATAGTTTGTGCAGTCGTTATTGACTCTTTTTGGTCTTTTTGTGTACATCACATGCATTTCAATTCAGAGACTCGTGTTTTTCAAAGTGTAATCCTAAAGCATTTTCTGAAAGCAGCCAACTCATAGGCATTGTAATTTTTAACAGGCGATCACTTTTTTCTCGTCTTAGAGAAACGAGTTCGGTAATTTCCAAGACAGCTATTTGTTTTCCACTGGAGGCAAAAAAATATCCGACATCACTAGACTATTGTGAATCACCCAAGGGGTAGGATTGTATCGTTCGAAGCTCCTACTGGTTTTACTAGAGCGCTTGGGACACAGCACATCTACAAGTAGGCTTTGTATTGTGTCAAAAGGGAATTGTTGAAATGTTTTGTTGTTTGGCACTTTGTCTTCACTGAATTCTTTGGGAATTACCTTCATAGAAATATAATTACGGTTTTATTATTTTGACATGATTTTCAAATTATTCTTTTCCGTCTTCAGCGTCCATTAGGTCAAGAAGCGGTCTTGTTCGAAGAACAAATGTGTGAATAGTAAGAATGTGCTGTTCTGGTTTGTCTTGAAGTTTCATTTATTTGTTTCACACATGTAGAAACAAAATCACAGCTGTTTCCTAACTCAAAGGGTTTAATTTGGTTGGTTAACAGGGTTGTTGTTGAGAAAGGGTTATTATGGGTCTACATGTTTTAAATGCTCGAAAACATGTACATAAACGAAACAAATGTACAATGTTGTTTAATAACTTATTTGCTGCTTAATCATTTCCTCTTCTTCCAGATGTTTGATAAAATATTTAAAGCATAAATCATGAATAGCTATATAGATATAACGCATTTAAACAAACAATGTAGGTTATGAAACATTTCAAAGTAAAGAGTTTACTGAGGAGAGAATAAATTGGATGTGTGGCCCCTTCTCACCATTGGCACCTTTCAAATTTTACTGTGTCTCTCTGTTCTCAGCGGGACTCTTCCTCTCAGATTTTTATCGCTGGGTTTCATTAGAAGTATGTTTTTTTATATTGTTTTTTTCCCCTGAGCTTAGCAGGTATTTGGAAATCTATAATTAACACCAGCGGAGTTCAGCCTGTTGATCTAGAGGAAAAGAGGAAGGATATAGGCGAGGATATTGGAGGGAACGTACTTTATCCAATGGCACACTGTATTGAAGTTGATTGATAGATGGCCAAGTATTTAGCTCACCTGTTCCTTCTACTTGACAGTAAAGAGAACGTCGCAGAGTGGGTAAGTAACGGTTTAAGCTTGTATTTTGTGTTTATGGAGATAACATTAAAAAGCGAACTCTTAGTTTTCATATATATTTGAAATGTTCGCTGACTTATTTAACCAATGAAATTAAGAGTTTCTAGCTAAACGAAGGATATTGGTAATTAGTCTCGCAACATTATTTTAGGAAAAAATACGACTTGAAGCAGCAATGCATTCATGTCTTGAAATTGTATCGTTTAAAAAGTTTATCTGAGCATATTATGTGTTGAGAGTGAACACTTTAAAACATGTAACCCTGTCTAAATTTCTAACTGCAGTCTGTAGTCGTTTTTGTTACTGATACTGACAGATATCGCGAATGATAAATACCATCGTGTGGGTCGACCATGTTGAAATGTTATGAATATGGTTTTTGGCATATGATCTGAAACATTACATATAAGGAACAGGAACCATCTTCTTTATCATCCACCCAGTAATATCAACCCATATTCAATACTTTCATAATAACAGTATGTAAAATGGTTTGGCTGCCAATACCTAAGCAGATATCTCTGCCATATTTTAATTAAATACAACAGAATTTATAAATTACTATTAATTTGAAAGTGTGTTTTACTTCTGAAAATGTTATGCGCCTGCAAATTAATTTTGTATCAATTTCAGCTCTTTTATCAACTGAGCATCAGTAGTAAAATAGTGCTCGTAAAACCACTGAGGCACACACAATTGAAACTATACAGACACATAAAAGGAGTTAACAGTGAGAAAAAACAGATTGAAATCCTGGGACGAATTCGGTTAATACAGACTGAGCTTCCATGAAGATGATGAAAAGATGAGAGAGGGGTATAGATGTCCTTGTTATTGTGGTGGAGGGGGTTCTCCAATATTCTATAACATTACAGAAAAATGTATACAAGTTGAAACTCCAACATGAACAATAATGATGTAAATGGGAAGATACTGTGCATCAGCAACATTCCACCACATTCTCAAATGAAATGAAAAATGAACTATATTAATTTTAAAAATGTGGTGTTGCACTGACCATCTGACTGCAGGTGAAGAGGATGATGTCTCAGATTTGCATGTTGGGGGCACTGTGCTCCCTGATGCTATTGCCAGGTAAGTCTAAGCCCTCTTTTCATGTTTTAAACACTATTGTGTACCACATATCTTGGCAGTGGGTTTCAATAACAACATGTATGAATATAGGTATGATTACCATACTTTCAAGGACGCTAGTCATGTAGTGGCTGTATGATTTAAGAATAACAGAAAGGGTATGCATTGTAGAAAATATGCAGTTCTCCATTTTCCTCTCTCTACATCCTTCTTTCTCTCAGGTTTTTTGGAGGCCACATCTCTGATGAAAATCATAAAACAGGACGGTAACAAAAGCACACCTGTTTCTTCTCTCACATTCTCATTCTTTCTCCCTTGCTTTTAAGAAAGATTTTAAATGAGCAGATAAACCAACATGTGATGTATTAACAGCAACTGCTTGGGATGTTTGTGTGTGAGTGCCATGTAACTGGTGTGTCTTGCATATTATTGAAAGAGCAGATATTGAGTAATAGTGTCTCACAGTGTCTGACTACCTTAACCTGCCCACCACCAGAGCCAGCTGCAGTGAGCCCCATCAGCATCGACTCAATCCAGGCAAATGAATTTCTGTACCACTCTCGGCCCAAACGGAACATAGACCCACGGTGGTACCGCAACAGCCCTGACTTCCAGGCCTACTACCGCTACTACAACAGCATCGGGCATGTGGAGGGGGTAAGAGAGCCAGTCATAGGATGTGGACTTGCTGCAGGGTGAAGTCTCTGGTTTAGGCATCCATACCATATCCATGTAGCTTTGAGGAGGTGGCCTATGAAAAGAGGTGAACCACTTCGCTACCACTGACAGTGGGTAGGTGGTGGAGAGAGAGGGAGTAAAATTGAAAAAAAATATTTAAAAAATTGTAACATGACGTTTATGGAGAGGGGAGGAGGAAGATGATGGTTTGGAAAGAGTGTGTGGGGGAGGGGGTGGTTGAGATCTGTGCTCTAACAGTATGTCTTACACTGGCCTTCCCCGTCTTTGCCCAATTACTCTCATTTTCTCTGCTACCCATTAATCTCTGTCCTCCAGCTATACGAGATTGACCGGATCAGAATGCTGTATCAGCAAATGCGGAGCCTGGAGCATGCATACGGCCCCAATGCTTCCTTCTACCAGAACACCCTGGGCATGCCACGCATGAAATGTGACCCATCCAAGGACAAGAAATGCAAAGGCCAGCAACCACCCCCACCCCCACCCCCACCTAATACCATGCCACCCCCTCCTCCACTATCTCAGGCAGATGTTATCTACTTGTGCAATACCAAAGACCCACTCTGCAAGCCGCACATTGTCTACCTACCCACAGGTGCCATCCCAGTGCTCTGTGACCCCCGTTACCATCCTGCCTGCAAACCCAAAAAAGGAGAGGCCCCTGCAGCACCTGACCCTCCCCCTCATAAAAAGTCAGCCCCTCCTCTCCCACCTCCTCCTAAAAAATCAGCCCCTCCTCCCCCTTCTAAAAAATCTGCCCCTGCACCCCCTCCTCCCCCTGCACCCATCCGCACCTACAAAAGAATGGAGTATGATTGCGACCCTTATTGGGACCCTGACTGCCTGATTGACCACCCCCCCAGGCCTGTAAAAGGGAAAACTGCCGCCTCTCTGCCCAAACCTGTCCAGGAGGAGGAGGAAGAGGAGGCTGCAGAAGATCCAGCTGAGCCTATCAAGAAAGAAAAAAAATTAACCCCTTATCCGTACTACCAGCATGAGCTGTATGACCCATACCGCTTCTCATACCCGACACCAGACAGTCAGTAAAGGCCACTCAAGAAAACAACAATTTAGGGCCTCTTGGAATTTCATTTCAAGGAACATGTAAGGGCACAACAAGGCTGCTTAAGTACAGTCTTGGAGAGCTGCAACATGCCAGATTTTACAATTGTCTTTTGAACTAAAAATGCCACCAGCACTGGGGACAGAGATAAATTTTAGTCACGACAGCTACCGTATTCCATGAAACAGTAAGAACATGGTTGGCCTGCAGCCAATTTGGCCCGATAGTTTTAAGGTCAGAAGGCCCTGATGGTCATGTTTGCTTCTAATTCTTTAGCTGTGTGTTTAATCATTTTGCTATTCAGAAATCCTGTGTATTTCAAAAATCTTTTCTTAATGTCATGTACAAAATAGAATGACACATTTATGTGTGATTCAAAATACCAGAAAGGCCTATATCATTACCCTATGTATGTGTATTTTTCTGTGAATATCTTAATCACTATTCATAACATAATCATGGTATTGTGATAGCAAGACACTATACTGGATATGGCAATGATGGTGACAATTATAATGAAAAATAAAAGGTTTTTTGTGTGTGGTTTGTTTATCCATCTCTTTTTGCTTAAGGAAGACTGTGAGTAACTGTGCGCTGTAAATTTTCAATATCCTCATATTAATTTGCGTATGTACATGACAGAGGGAAAGAAACAGTTGGTGAGACAAAGGGGCAGAAAGAGGAGGAGACTGAAGTTGAAGGCTGTATGTCATTATGTCTAAATCTACTGCTGTTAAATATCCAATAACTGTACCCCTGTTGGGCTTGTAACTGCCTTCATTTTTCCACCTTATAAAGCTTCCCATAACCTTGGACAGGCCCCAAACACTTGGGTCCAAACCACTTCAAACACTCAAGGAGTGGAACACAAGCATGCCTCTGAGGGGCACAAACTCAGACCCACACCAAGTGTTCACACAGCAGCTGTGTGCTAATTTGAAAATGGCTCTTAAAAATGTTCTGCTGTTTTAATGTGTATATCTGGGCATCCACTCTCGAAGGACAAGCAAAGAGGGGTTTAAAAAAATACACATATGTTGTGGTATAATTCTATACATTCAATACAATGTGGAAAAGGCATACAATTTAAATGTTCTTCAAAAGACACATTTACCTGTGACATTATACAAATGCCTTGACTGAACTACTGATCTACCCTGTAATCATTGTCCTGAGTCACCTTTTCTCCTGCCCAAGCAATCCCAGAGTTTTCATAGTTTCTCCAAGATACCCAGCCATGACCATTGCACATTTTCAAAACCAACAGCATATAATATATATGTAAATATTCAATTCCAATATAATGGACCTAGTAACACAAACATATAGTAAAACACACAGTAAGGCTGGTGTACATTGAAAATTGCATAGAGAAGAGACAAGTCTCTACTAGAAACTGGGGAAAGCATGTATGCTTTTGTTAGAATACATTACCTACTCACTCCACAGTTTATATTTTGTTTCTTTTAGTTGAAAAGCAATGTGGTCTCACCTTCATGCACCAGGGAGGTCTGTCCCTCCACAGTAAGCTTAAAATATTGTCTGACAGCAAAGGTAGGAGACAGTAGGTGGTGATATATTTCCAAGACAACACAAGTCAGCAGTTGTGCTCAGTTGTATTAAAAGTACGTGTCACTATATGTGAACCTCCTGGTACTTTGGACAGGTAGATCCCCACTCTTTTGTTTGATGCAGATTTTTTTGGGATACCCTCTGTTATAAGAACTCTTTGGGAGCACCTGCCCACCAACACCAAACTTTATAGGTTTTGGTCACCTTACTATTGCGAAAATCTTGTGTCTGTTATAAATTTGTGTTCCATTAAAACAGAAAACATTGTTTAGTCTTGTGTAGGAACAGCGTTTCATAATCGATATTAAACTCCAAAGCTTAACTTCTGTCCTGCTCCATGCATAAATCCCAATTACTGAAGGAAGAGCATAACGTCTGTTTGCAGTGGAACAATGATGGTGCAACAGTGTGTTCTCTGTCTCAATCATGTCTTTAATCGCAGATGTGTGTGTGTTTTATACTCTAGCTATTGTAGCAATAACTTGCTTTTACAGCTCTTAATTTTTAGAATATAACTGTTATAAGTAGCCTCAAGTAATAATTTGGGTACACCAGGAGGTCCAAAACAGCAGCAGAAATATTTATTTCCAAATCAACAAGATTCATCCAACAACAAAGGCAACCAAAACAAATCAGAGAGAATGTGTGTGCATGTGTGTCTGTATGCATGTGTGTCTGTGCTGCGTGCGCGTGCATGTGCCTGTGGCACATTTACATAACACCTGTTAATAATGGGTGAATGAACAAATAAGTGCATGTACATACACACGCAAATTATATATCTGACAATACTGCAAAGCAAATCAACATCTGCAATGAGTACAATCTCTCTCCTTCCCTGCTTTCTCTCCTCAGTTCATGCCTTCCCACCCTCAGAAAAATAGTCCCCTCATTCTGCGGCCAATTCCCTGACGGTCGTACAGGACATTAAATTTGTTGATGAACTGGTTCATGCTGTTGCAGGTCTTAGTGATGGTCCCCAGGTATGCCATGAGTCCCACATCATTACATTGCTGAGAAATGAACAGAGGGAAGAAGAGAGAGACAATAAGTCAGATTTTGGCCATCAACAAGTTACAATATTAAACAGTAGCAGTGGCATTTCCTAAATGATGATTAAAAGTTGCAGCAAACTCTTGTAACTTGATGTGGCCAAGTACCCTCGCAATATTCTATGTGAAGCATACGAAGTCACAGATAAGTAAACTGTAATCAGGTTTGGGTGATCCTCAGGAAAATTCTCAGTTTAAATGACAAAAACATGTTCAGAACAAGTATCCATTTAAGGAATGTTATGGTCTGTGCCTGCACAATCAAACATCAGTATCATTACAATCAAGCAGAACAGCATCCTTCGTATGTTAACAGATAATTACAAATTGAAATCACACACTTGACCTGTTGAGATTTAAATTGAGCCTTGGAATAGTCATTGGCAAATTCAATCAAACACTTTCGATGGGTTCCATTTTCAAAAACACTTAAACCTACCCAGGAGAAATAAGGAGACTTGTAAGCCTCCAATTACATATGCACAATGTAAGATGAAATACATTGTTGAAGTCTTTTCTGTACAGAAATAGTGATATCCATAATGCAGTTGTAATTCACACTGGAATTCTAGAGGAAGGGGTCACTTACATCATAGAAGTCAGTCTTAAATTTAAGCGTGCTCAGAACTGGCAGCCTGTGGCAAAGAGCATTTGCCTCCCGCAGGATTTCATGGTTAAAGGGCACCTCACCTACGGAAGTACATCAGGAGAGAGGGTGGAAGAAACCAAAAGAGAAAGAACAGATTGATGACAGGGAGAGAATGAGAAGAAGTGGAGGAATTTGGAGGAGGAAGTGGAGGAGCAGAATTAAATTCAAAACCAGGGATATCATGAGACCTAGTTTAATATACAGTACAAGGAAGGAATGATTCCAATTTGATTTTGAGTATAATACAAACTATCTGCAAGGACTATACACACAAAGTTCTGGACTTCTTTCCCGATTGTTACCGGTAAAATTCTGTTTTTAGTTCTCCCCAACCTTACCTCCTTCTCTACCCTGACCCCTCACCTGCTTCCACTGCTTTGACATACTCCAGGATCACCTTCACTCTACTGTGTAGCATTTTGATGGCGCTGTGCTGAGCTATGAGGTGCTCTGCCACTGTGAGAGAGAGAGAGGGAAGGAGAGGAGAATCAAACAATAGAATGCAATAGGAAGATGGAGCAAAAAAGCAGGGGAACATAACTGATTTAGGCTGAGGCCCACAAAACAGTTAGTACAGTCAAACCCACTGAACAATGTTAAGTAAAACAGATATACCATTACTGTAAAACAAAACTATAAAACAGATTTTCTTACCAGACTGAAACCAGTATCAAAAATATACAACAAAGTGAAACAGGAGGTGAAAGGCAGCTGTGGAATCACCCCTACCTGTAGAGTTTTCCCCAGTGCCTGTGGCTGTCATTCGGGCCACATGGTCAACTCCAATCCGTTCTGCTTCCTCAGTGGCCAAAGTATAGGTAAGTTCCGCAAACAGCATAGTCGCCTGGGGAGCCAGGGAGGGAGAGCATTAAGCTGAGATTCAGACAGAACCGCAAGTGAAGAACCTTTAATCATCTGATCTACTTAATTCTCAAAAAAGTGTGAAGACTGTTATGATGAAGAAACAGAAACCGCTTGAAAATAAGTTAGCACTGTAAAAGTAGCCAAAATGTGAACTTGGTTTTGAACAGTACTGATAGATTGAATTATGAATTATGGTTCTGAAGTTAATCTCAAATTTTCAGTGATTAACCATGATATGATCTGATGAGTCCCCTTTTACTCTTTTTCCTGCATTGGGATTGACTTTAATTTACAGAAAGACAAAGAAAGCCCTCAACCCATAATGATAATGATGACCAAATGTTAAATATAATGGTGGATCTGTATCAGTGTATTTGGTGGGCCTCCAGATTCGGAATGTCTTATGGCTAGTTATTGTATCAAGTGGTGTTTTTTTTATTGAAGTAACCCCTCATACACCTAAAATACCTCATATATTTGTAATTATGAACCTCCAAACAGCATTTGAAATTATCTTTGTTACCTTTCAAAGTTATGCATACATTTGGCAAACTCAGTACTAAAGAAGACACCATGGCTGCAGACTGAACAATGAGAGACCCTTCATGTGATGTTTTCTGTGGACCTATATCCTATTCCATATGCTATGTGAGACCCCCAAAAATGGCATTTTGGCAGATCTTTTATGTGTGAGCATATATTTCACAAGCTCCTTCAGGCAGATCTTGGTTAGATGTTGCACTGCATAATAAAATTGATGGTACATGTTATATTTATGGAGGATAGAAAAAAAGAACCAGATCATTACCTCCCCATTGATGATATCAATGACCGACTCATACACGCTGACAGGGAGCTGAAAAAAGACATGAGATAGAAGATGCATTAAATATTTTACCACATTTTATTTTATATATATATTTTTTTACTACATTTTATTGTGATCAGATAAATTAGCATAGGAACAGCATTATGCCTCAGCACATATGTTCATTTGACAAATTCTATAGTACAGGCTTTTTACTAGTAGACGGCAAAAAAAAAAAAAAAAAAAAGTCAGTTACTGTCCAAGAAAAATGCATGGAAAGACAAGGGTATGTAATAAAGTAGAAACTCACATCAGTGTGTTTAGTCATGGGGTTCAGCTTGAGGAACAGAGGGCTTTCAATGATCTCACACACCTACAGGCAACAGGAGATGGATGAGACTACAAATCAGTCAAGTATGACGCATCCCTCAAAAACAGCGATATGGCCCATACAATTTACACTGTGATTAATTACATTGCAAGTGTTAGCCATGTCCTCCGTGAATGCTCTTTGGATGGTATTAACACACATGTTCCACTCTACCCACCTGCTTGTGAATATGGATATCTGACTGGTCGGGGGGGCCACCTGTTGTGTACCAGCCCAGGAATTCCATATCTTTAAAAACCTGCTTGACTGAGAAAGAGACAAACAGAGAGACGGAAGAAGGAAGAGATGGCAGGAGGTTCAATTGTTTACATGAATGGAGCAGGAACACACAGATATACAGTCGGCCCACCCTATCCATGGGTATTGGTTCCAGGACCTCTGTGGATGTGCAAAAACCATGGATACTCAGGACACTTACATAAAATGATGTAATTTTACCGTATACGTGTTCATAACTTGAAACCCCACCTATATGTACCACTAAGAACTGCTAAAACTCAAATCATACTGATGACAGTATTCTAGCATATGCTAGACATGGGAATTTCAAATGTTCTTTTTTGAGAGTATTCTGGATTTTTTTTTACATTTTCGAACCGCGGTTGGCCAACACCGCAGATGCCGAACCCACGGCAGGCCGACTGTACAAAGAACACAGCTACACACAGGAAGACATAAACTGTATAGACTCACTAGACAACAGCAAAGATACAGGCAAAAGTAAACCAAATGTATATCAGCACTCACATTGCTCTTCCTTTGTGTAATAGTACTCCTTGTCAATATGTGTCCTGTCATCCACTGAGTGGGAAAGAAGCTCAAAAGAGTTCATCACTTCAATGTTCCTGCCCTCCTGTTTTCCAATCAAGGCTCCAATCACTGTGGAGGGACAGACAGTCATATGAACACAAGAATGAGAATAAATAATAATGAGATCAGGTCAAGAAAGAATCAAGAAAGAGTGTTTTATCATCTGTGTACTTCTTGATATCAATTTCAATTTCCATCCATGATCGCTTATTTTCCTGACAGACAAGTCATTAAGTTGACTTTGTTAATTAATTTTAAAATCTTTAAAAAATCTTCAATCAAACCCCCCTTTTATCATCCTTTTGCTAAGTCTGAACAGATTCTGTGTTGCAGGTCTTTCCCTGTAACTTTTGCATTTCATAACTGATGTCTATATTGATATGTTATTTTACATTCTATTATATGTTTCTATGTTTACCATGGGGTGCCTTGAAATACATCCAAAACGTGAGGTCTAACAAAGGCCTTGTATAACAACAGTGTTCCTTAATGCTGACATGAATACATGCTGTGGTGCATATGCAAGGAGTGAAAACTATTTCTACTTGTGCATACTCCCTCTGACCATTCACACCCCCACGGAATCACAGTCAGACACATGCACACCAGTGGTCCATAATGTCTGCACAATAACTTGGCACCACAAACAATGGACACAGCTTCAGTACCCTGCATGGGCCTGCCTTCCTGAGATCGAATCCGGATCCAGTGGTCTGAGATGTTAAGGATGACAAGGGGATGAAGGGCCACTGAAACACTCCCAGTCACCCCTGATGCCATCACGCTGGGACCAGCTGTCAGAGCAAAATTAGCAAGATGATTGTTTCTGGAGTCATTTTTATGCAGGACATACAAAGGTAATTTAGTAAATTATTTACTGAAGATGCCCCATGATTTTTTTCCATTGGGTAACTTCAAAAGAGCAATTATTACAATAAAAGTGAACCCATATTATGAATTAAATCACTATGATTTTATTTCCTAATTCCTAAAAAGTCCATATTTAAGCCCTACCCAGACTTAATCAAGACTTCGAATCTGTTTGGACCACTACGTGATCTAAAAAGATACCCAGTGAATGAATCGGGGGTTGTAGTCCTACTCAAATTGTTGACGATTCGTTTTGAATCCCGACAAATTACAAGCTACCTACAGCTGTACATGACATCAATCAAAAATCACCAACCTCGGCCCCGTGGTCCACGGGGAAACTCACGGCTTCACTGACAATTTCTGAAATCTTATGTTCGCCATGTACCGACCTGTATCCAGCCAAATAACTGACTGTGGCTTCAACCGCTTACTGACGGCATAAACAAGACCAACCCAATCTGAATTGTTACCCAGCTAGATTAGCTCACTGTCTACAATCCACAAATCTACCATACCACTACTTTTAGCCATAATCTTAAACAGGTAACATTTCCAGACGATGTCGAGCATTTGATAGCAACTACAAAAATCTACGGCTATCTAGTGGTGACAGCATTTGTCTTACGGCTTAATGGGTAAATTGTGATGTTGAGGCTTATGAGCGTCTCTATGAGCCAATCGAAACTTTCCGTTTCATTTAAGGGCGGGAGCTGAACTGTATTGGGCCAATTGTCAAAGAGAAAGAGTGTAAAGCGCTAGCTCGGTGACTATAAACCGGCCGGACATTGTTCTGAATAACATCTTTAAATAACTTATTCAGTAACTTTTATATGCCTGAAACAAATGGGTTTTCAAATACGTTCAATATGTGAATGAAAGTAAATGTATTGTACAATTAGGCTAACCTGCACCGTCCACTTCCATTCCGCCACCATTGCTAGTCGCCATCTTCTCCAGTGCAAAGCTTTCTCTGTCTGCGCATGAGCACTGGGTCATTTCTCATAGGGCTAACTGTCATCGGGTGCGTTCCAATACTTTTTCTCGTCTCCTCCTGTTTCCATTTGTTTCATCCCCTCCTTTCCTACCCCGGAAATATGTGGAGGAAAGGAGGAGATGAAACCAGGAAGCAAGTGGAGGAGGCGAGATTTTATTTCTTGGTCTTTTGGAACAGTGGAGGGAAAGAAGACACATAGATCAGTTTCTGGGGCACGGAGGAAAGGAGTGGACAAATTTGAGTATTGCAACATACCCATCTTCTTCTTGTTGTTTATTGGCTTTGGGACACTACCTTTTAGGTGCATTACCGCCACCTACTGAACTGGAGTGTAAATCGAGGACATCTCTCACATTCTCACAAAAAAAAAAAAAAAAAAAACAGCACGGTTACGTTTTCATGTTAAGGTTTTCTTAAATATCCTCAACATTTCTCAAACCGACAACATTAAAATGTCCTTGGTAATTCAACAATACGATAGGTTAATGTTATGGCCATCAGTTTTAATTATTTCTCCTTCGATTATGAGAAATAAGGAATCAATCCTCACACGACTGACTTCAGTGTCCAGGTTACACTACTTGCAAGATTGGGTTGTGGTTGGATTACATGTAAAGCATAAAAATGGTGTTTGAGCACAAGTATACCCTAATTCTGTTTCTTAAATCATATAGCTTAATGAAATATTTTACACTTAAGATGGAACACGGGGTGGATACATTTATTACTTTCTTGCATTTAGTCGTTATTTTTATTATATGTTCAGACGTTGTTAACATTACGTCAAACCATAGCCCCAAAAATGTAAATGTAGACACCTTCTCCAAACTTTCCCAATATATGGTCAGCTTTATTATGTTTTAGGGCTGTCTGATGACTTTGTCCTGTCTTAAAGGAGCATTTCACTTTGATAAGATGTAGCTTGATGAACCATGAATGTTTTATCATTGAACTAATAGTTCACATACAAAATGAATACTGGTAAAATAAATATACAACCATCTTTTCGTGCTCAGCCATGCAAAGTCATGTGGCTTCATACATATGTTTGTGCAATCATCTTTGCTCACCAAAATAACATTTATAATACTTAGCATGTTCATATTGATATATATTTACAATAGATCACATTACATGCATTTAGCAGGCACACTTATGTAGAAAGGCCCTGCAAACAAAGCATTTAGCAAGTGGGGATTATAAAACCAGGCCTAAGGCATACAAAATTGTCTTGGTTACTGATAAGGGAACAACTTAATAAAAGGTGTGTAACAGTTCTCAGGGAACACTTGGCTTACAAAATGGGTAATAGAGGCTGCTCTGCATAATCAACATAATTTAGACAACCATAACTTAATAGAAATGTCACTTTTCATGGTGTTGTGGATGAGCATTGGCCACAGAGTGATGAAACACTGGCGGTAGGTTTTACAACTCATGTAGTAAAACTAAAAAATGACAAGCATCAAAAAAGAGCCAGCCTTTCTCTCCACACCGTGAACATCATGTCCCCTGCATGAATGACTGTGGTACTTAGCTTACAAATACGTTTAAAATGAACAAGCGTTCAAGCTATCCAGCTAGCTATTGCAGCCCTGCTACTGTAAAGAACAAAGAGCTTTTCTTATCTATACTTCAACACTTCGATGTGCCTTGCAGCAGTACATTGTGAGTAAACCACAACGCATTGGGACAATGACGTAAGATAAGTAAACCTGCGCATGACGCTCTCAAAATCGACAAGAGTTGAAGAGTGACGCCATTAATCGCTTCTTTTGTTTACAAAATGGCGGATTTCAAAACTTGCTCTATTGAGTATTTCCCTGAGAACATTTTAATTGACATTTTATCGTATTTAAGCGTTCGAGAGCTCGTCAGAACTGGCAGGTAAATAAGTTCCTGTATGGGCTTTCCAAGTTAGCTGTACCATTCTGGGTACATAGTTTGCTAGCTATCTAGTGTTCTGTTTCATTGTTAGCCAACTTAACTGAGTTGTTTAATTCCATGACTGGAAGTAAGCAAACCTACTATTATATTTTGTGCCAATCAATGTAGCTTCCCAACAAAAAAATCATACAAGCCTATTATGATACCAGAATCGTTCAATTAATCAGTTGGCTTACTTTACTCGTGTTGGCTAATCGCTATTCATTGTACCGAACGGTAACGTTCTGTTTCGCCAGTTAGGGTAAACTAATGAATGATTTCCTTACTGTGTGACGTTAGCTATCTGAATGTTCTTATCAGTAAACCTGACTGTCTTGTCACGATTAGCCTGTTAGTAAGTCAGTTACTTTCTTTGCGGAACTTCCTGTTGGAGAACTTGCTGTACTTTGAAAAATGTTTAGCGTTACATTCTAAAAAAAAAAAAAACTGCAGGTACAGTAGTTGTAGCCATCGCTTATGAATATCTTACAACAGACTGCTGTGTTCTCCTCATAACATTGTATCACGATCTTTCATTATAAACATAAGCTGTCATACGGTATTTTAGATTATCTATTCTGCCAGTCGTGAACCTTGGTTGAAATGAGATTGATGATTCACCCTAGTCGTTTTAATCGGACCAAATACGTGTAAAGCTTGCGAGTACCTAAACATGAGGAAATTTAATTCTGGAGAGGAAAAAAAAACATATAAACATACAATTTCAGCAAACAATATTTACCAAGAAATGTCAAAAAAGAATATGGTCAGACAAGATTTTTCTAAATTTTTAAACATAATCTAAACCTGTTACTTTAATGTATTGCACTTTGTTCTTCTCTGTTTGCCTGTCTCTATGTAGGGTATGTAAACGATGGAGACGGCTGGTTAAAGACCAGAGACTGTGGCGAACTGTGGACCTCACAGAATGGAAAGGGGTGAGAACAGCATCTTTTACTCTCGAATGAAATAGAATAAAATGTAACCCATGATGTGATATTTACAGTCTGACTACTTTTTTTATTGTTGAGTGACTCTCTTCCTTTCATTCCTTCCCTGGTGTGGTGATGTTGGTCAGGTGACTTCACGCACACTGTGGGTTCTGCTCAGGCAGTATTTGGGCTGTGGCCTGCGCTGCTTGCGTCTGCGGGGCCTGTTGCTGTCTGCCCGGGCTGGGGCTTTCCTATCTGAGTCTTGGCTGCAGGCTCTGGCAGCCCGATGCCCACGTCTGCGCAGACTCTCCTTGCTGCATGCAGACCTGCGGGCATTGCGTAGCTGCCTGCTCCTGCCTCACACACTGCAAGTTCTTGAACTGCGCGGCTGTGAGCTACCGCAAGGTTTTTTCGCCCAGAACTCCTCTTCCTTCTCCTGTGGCAGCGATGGTGGGATGCGGACAGGAGGAAGGGTTGGGAGGCAGACCTCAGGCAGCAGTGTGTGCCAGGTTGGAAAGGGGTCGATGATGTCCATGCCGGGTTCTTCAACTGGAATTGCAATTGAGACCCTGGTCTTGGAAAATGTGCCCTCTTTTACCGACCAACACCTACAGAGCCTGTGTTCCTGGGAGCGGCTGTACCGCCTGGAGCTACGAGATGTAATCCGTGTGACTGCGGCTGGCCTACGGGGTTGTGCAGCCCGGGTGGAGATCTCTGGGCAAGGGCAGGATGCTGTGGGTGGACTGTCCAGGCTTCGGGCCCTTGAGCTGGGCAACTCAGGGCGGCCAGGCTCACAGACGCAGATGGCCTCACTTGGTCTGGGTGAGGGTTGGGCTGGGCTGGAGGAGCTGACTCTGGGTGGGAGGGAGGTTGGGCCAGGCCTTCTGTGTGTGAGTCGACTACGGGACTTGCAGCGGCTTCGTCTACGAGGATGTCCACTTAGCGAGGTGCAGGTCCTGCGCAGCTGCAGAGGATTGCGGGGGCTGCGCTGGATAGAATTCTGTGAGGTCACCTTTCAGGGCCATCACAGGAGGCAAGAAAATGGGGAAGAGGAAGAGGATGGCAGTGGTGGGGGTGATGAAGGAAAAGATGAAAAAGAGAACCCCATGCCAACTCTGCAGCATTCTCTAGCAGCCCTGCTGCCTCGCTGCTCACTGGTTTTTACCCAATGCTCTGTGAATGTGCCCACTGACTGACATAAACGCATTCATAAGCAGACACACATACAAACACTCACTTAAATCATGTGCCATGTATCACACAAAGTCTTGCATAACGATTTTACGTAAAATTCCTGTATAATATCCAAGAGCTAAACACTTTGTTAATCAAGGACGTGGCACATACTTAAGCTTATGTGCATACAAATGCAAGCATGCTACTGGTTACTACAACAACACACTCACAAGGAAGATGCAGTCAGTTGCCATATGAATCTGAACACTTACTGCCACTTGAACACATACATACTGCCCATGCAACACAGAGATATTAGCAGAAGGGAAATAGAGCAAAAAATTTGTTTGGTGATTTCACACCCTGCAACAAAACTGACGTTATTACACGGACATTGGGTGGGGTGTCTGAGAAAGCAATTGGGCAGTTCAGGAACCTGTATGGTTTGGGCTGTGCGTTATACTATAGTGAAATAACTAAACAATATTTATTTGCCTGTAATAAAATGTGTTTTATTTATATATATATATATATATATATATATATATATATATATATATATATATATATATATATTAGTTTGAACTACAAAAACACATCTCCTGTGTGTTCATTTTACTAAGGGACTTGCCTGAACTGTACAGCAGAAGCTTAAGCAATATTATTCTGATCAGGCCCCTTACTCTTGGTAATGATGCTGCCATGTTAAATTCCACATGTCTCATTTGCACAGTTAACCAGGGAAAATGTACATGCACGAGACTGCATTGTGAGGATTTGGTGCTACATATAATTATTAAATGTGGGATTCCAGTGGGATTGTTCTGAAGTTGTGTGGGTGTTTCATTTTTTGATTACAGCACATAGTAAATTTGATTACTACTTTATACAGTAGTGTAAAGTCAAAATACAAGTTGTGGTTATAATGTAAATGCATACAAGTATTGTATGATGTGACATTGTGTCTTTGCCATAAAAATCTTTTGCTCCTCTGTTTAAACGATGTTGTCACTAATTCTAGAATGTGCAATGGGCTTGCTTTAGCCATTGTCCATTCTTGGGAGGTTCATGTTCAATTGACTATACTGTCCAAGTGAAGTGTGGCTCAGCAGGGTTTTGTATGGTAGCGTGGCCGAGCGGTCTAAGGCGCTGGATTTAGGCTCCAGTCTCTCTGGAGGCGTGGGTTCGAATCCCACCGCTGCCAAGATGTCAGTTTTCACACTTCTTTCCCCAACAACGAAGATGTTTGGCTGGCATACATTGTAATTCAATTCGGGTAAATATGTAAAATGAGCATATAAAATAATGCTCATGATAATGGCATGCATTTTCTTTATTGTTGTATTCTGAAGACAGCGTGTATAGGTATTTTAAAATTTAAAGTAGTAGATGTTACTGTGTACATGGGGTATCAAAGAGCAAGGTGAAACATGCGTGGATCTTCCCAGTAAGTAGATCCATCGTTTTCCCTCTAGTTAACATTTTGAAGAGATACTCGTACAAAAGAGGACGCTTAATGCAAGACAAGTAGTTGGTTGCAAGGGACAACAAAACGTCCATGTTGAAGTATCTACACACGTGTGTCATCATCTGAAGGAGGGAGGCATAACTTCTGACAGCCACCATCCTCGTATCGAGCCAATCAGACGTCACTTTGTCTATTTTATTTTTGTAAATTAAGTAAATCATATTATTTATTATTTTAAAACGTATTTATTGTTGACATTTGGTGAAATGGTACATTTTCCCATTAGGCAGGAGAGAACTAGGCCTATTAGCCGAATCCAAAAGTAGTACGATATCAATATCAATACGGTCTAAACGACACCCATCCCGAATAATTACTGTTCTTCTATGTAAAGGTATACACGTGTACTCTAAACCTGACTCTTTCAGGTTATGATTATATGAATAAGATGTTTGTGTGACACATGAGATTTAACGTTGCAACACAAAACTGGTACCAATGTTTTAGTTTTTAATATTTTCTAGTGAACCTGGCGAGCTGGAATATGTCCATAATGGTTATATGGACAATGGTCATTTAAAGAAGTTACGAAAGCTTTATTTTTGTTATTGTATGTTATCAAGTAAAATAATTTGAAAATGTACTCAGACAATAACTACACGCGTGAGTTTGTCAGAACGACTGAAAATTCAAGCTCATCTTTGTTTACCCAACTGACGCCTTTGACGTAAGATGTATTTCAATTTTTTGTCCGCATGGGGGCAATAAATGGCCACTTAATGTAGTAGCCTGTACCAAGGCCAAAGTTTATATAGGTATGATCTGGATTCTACAGATTGTATGTTGTCTGTGCATAACATCGTGTATGTATGTTCATGTGTTTTTGTATGAAACGTATCTGATTTTGCGTTCGGTTCGAATTGCTGAACACCGTTGTTAAAGTATATGAAAGGTGGGTCATTTGGAATATAGGTAAAAGGCACCGCTGGGATTCGAACCCAGGATCTCCTGTTTACTAGACAGGCGCTTTAACCAACTAAGCCACGGCGCCAGTTAGGATTTCCAGGAAGATATAAGTGGTTATCTTAGTATTGTCATGTCATAACAATTATTAATGTTCGGCATACGGCACAAAGCATAATTTCATAATACTGTTTGCTACCGCGGGGTGCCATCTGATTTTATCGACCAGTAATGTCACCCTCCGTACTCAGACAAATTTCGTTCTGTTAACATTATTAATGCGGTGAAGTACATAGTCTATGGTTTAAAGCGATCTCAATTTATCAATTCAAAACGACGAGGATGGGATTCGAACCCACGCGTGCAGAGCACAATGGATTAGCAGTCCATCGCCTTAACCACTCGGCCACCTCGTCCGGATAAGAAAGGTAATGACATGTCTAATTGGGTGTGGTATAAATCAAAAAGACAAGTTAAAAAAAAAGAACAGCTCAACAAAGATCACTTCTGATGCAGCATGGTACAGCAAAGAAGGGTTGCACAGTAATTTGAAGGCCCTGTGTCTGTGCTGCACTACCTAGTTGGAAGTTTTTATACAGGTTAAATGTTTAGTAGGGTTCTGAAGGCTACAGCACAGGGACTTGTCCATATTTTTATATAGTTTGTCCTTGAACACATGCAAAACATCATCTTTAATACCTGCATATCCTATTCTGGTATTTCCCAGTAACTTTATTTTCCGGCGTTAGTAGTGTTTGCAGGTTTTTTTTTAATGATGTGGGAACTTTTTTGAGACTTGTACATAGTTTTCAGAAATCAATGCACACAAAATTCATAGGGGCTTGTAGACCCATGGATTAAAAGACAGAGGCATGACAAACTGGTACCTGTTTTTCCTGCATGTCTGGTGTCTGGACACCAGAGGAGGCTGGTCCATAGAGGTAAGGGAGGATATTACTCCCCTATTTCTTGAGGGGAAATAGGAAGACTGTGAAACAACAATGTACTTGAAATGTCGGAAAAATCTCTAGCTAACTAATACAGAAGATAGTAACATTTATGTAATTATTTTCATTGCTTATTTTCATAAATTATGATATTTTTTATATTACATACCAAGTATTTTTTGCAAACCCAATAAAAAAAAATAAAGGGAAATCAAAGTTTAAAGGTATCATTCCTCATCAGGACATTCCTGCTGATCCAATCCTAGTTAGACAAAGTTGGTCTTATATCAAGGAAATGACATAAACTTCCAATATCTTGCAAGGTTCCTGGTTCACTGCTTTTCCGTGCCTCCTGGACCACTACCTACCATTGCCTGGAAAAATGGGTGCAATTCCAACATGAATTCAGGAAAAAAAACAATTTAAGAAAAGAAATAATTAAATTATATAATCTGCATGATTTATGCTACCACTGACAGTACAGCAGCCATAGGGGTTTTTATATAGTAATGTATAAGAATTGTACAATACACTCAGTTTCCACATGTATGACTGGAACAACAAAAAACTGTTTTTTTTTTTTTTTTGGATACATTTTACTCAGCTACAATGTACTTGGATACATTGTCCTCCATCTCTTGGATATTGGAACCAGACTATAAGACAGTAGGTTAATGGAACATTTTGACAATCTAATTTGAACAAAGTGTTAAAATACAGCTGTTACAATTGTTCTTAGTATGGAACAGTATGTATGTATACAACAGTAAAGACTGATCTGGATACAGTATAATTTTGTGTATTAATGGCAACAGTATAAAATGGAGCCGCATAACTTTGTGTTCTGGTTCCATGTTCAATATGGGTCTTTTCTTTGCTCTATGTTGTCCCCCCTAATAACCTCCATTTTGTTTCAGGTTATGAAATACATTATAAAAAACACTAGAGTGTTTTTGTTCTTCATCCCCCAAGTTTCCCGTGTGATATTGTGGATTTTCAGAATTTGAATATCTGGATTTACATGCTAGACAATCTTGTTTCTTACAGATACAAACTAACCCTTAATTGTTGCATGACTGTCTGTCTGGGTAATTTCTGTGAGCAAAATACTGTTTCTGACTCATTCGTTCAATGTTTTAGCTAAGGTGCTGTGAGAAGAGCAGCAATCTGGATTAATACTGAGTAAGGGCCCTTCAAAGGTTCTTTGCATTATACGTAAATTGCTCTTGGTAAAGTGTCTGCTAAATGCCTATAATATAGCTTTCTATGTTTCTTTATTGGATAGATACATTTTATGTTTTCATACATTTTATTCAAATATTTTAAGATTAAAAAGTGGTGTGGGTGTGTTGCAGTTTTGGTAAAACCTAAAATTTATTTCTCTGTGTAGTTCTCATAGATGGTAACCTCATTCATTTGAAGATGTAATATTAATGCAAAAATGACCCTACTCTTGAATCAAACTTTATAGGCTAACAATTCTTGGGAAACAATCCAATGTGCTTCAAAATCCCATGAAACAAATGAAAATTGTTTCTTTTCCCTTACATTTTTAATGTCACAATTTCCTAAACTTTATTTGCTTTGACGCTCTACTGCTTAGCCCTACTCCTCACAGCTGTCCTCCCCAAATTTTTGAGTCACCAGCTGCCACTGCTGGACACCATGTAGAGAATGCCATTACACATGATCATACTATACTTTTGTGAGAAGAAATGAACAAGACATAAAATTGAAAGCATCTATTCTTCAGCTCTGTTATCTAGGTTTCTATGGCTTCATTTGACACCTGTGAAAGGAAAGCTAGAGGGCTCTGTAACAAAAACATGTCAGAGTTTCCACCCTGCTACCACTCCTCCTATTTCTTGTGACTGATGCGAGTCACTGGTATACTTGAAACTGTTGGTCAGATTCAGATACACATAAGAGGTGGACTGTGAGCATGAGCGGTGGTGTGAAGAGGCTGAGTGAATCTCATCTGAGTGAACACTGTCCATGATGATGAGATTTGCTGCAGGTATGGAACACTTTCCTCTCCTTTGCAAGTGTGTGGGAATCAGAATTGTAATAGCATGTGTTGCATTCTTTCAGTTTCTCTAACTTGCCATTTCTGAATAGTGGCCCTGAAATATATAAACTTGCAAAGTTTCAGGTAAAAAATATTTAAACTGCTAAAAATAGTTTACCGTTTAAACTACTGTCAAAACAATTAATTCATATTTTAGGTGTATTGGTATTGTGGATAATTATGGCATTAAATTATTAAGCAATTATTAAGCAACTGCCATCATTCTTTTATTGTAAGTTCCCTTTCTTCTGAAATGGTTAGTATTACATTGACACATAATTTACACTGACTGCTTTGCTCCATGCGTCATGGACCCATGTCTTAACACGGGGGTATTTTACACTGCTTCCATTTCAAGGTCAAGCATGAGTATCTAAATATTTATTGTCATTCGCATGGACAGGTTTGTGTATTTTGAAGCCCGTTCCTATAAAACAATGATCTATACAATGATTAACACTTAAACTAGAAGGCAGTGGTATGAACAACAGAGGATCTACCAAGTAATTTTGTACTGTGGTGGTAGATCTGACTACTGTGCTGAGTTATGAGTATTTCAAGAAGATAGAAATAATGGAAATTTTCTAATTTGAACTAGCCTGTTCATTTGATAATGGCTCAACTTGTTCCACTAACAAATTTCAGACTCAAAATTTGTGTCAATTCAGGCAAGAATTAAACAAACAAGCATTAAGCACATTCATGTACTTTTGTAAAAGGCCCTATTAGCCGTTTGTCCTCAAATCCAAAAACATTGCTAAAACAGTCAGCCACATGTGCTATTTGTCTGCAGAAAACATAGTTTACAAATAAATCACAATTTGGCCAGTCATTTATCAACTTCAAAACTGTTGTACATATGCACTGTATAAGATAACATCCCTACACCCTTGACAGGGTCAAAGAAAAGAGGGTGACATATAAACTTGCGGGTGATATATAAACTTTAAATTTTCAATTCAATCTTACTGCAAATTTCAGGAAACAAAATCTATTACTGAATAGCTTCATAAGAGTAGTGGAGATTTTGTGGAAAGTTTTCACAATATTTCTGTTTTATGAATATAGGGTATTTAGTTTTGGCCTCTCTCAGTGGACACAATGGGCCTCATTTATCAAACAAGAGCCGAACGAATTTGATCGTAAATCGTTCGTAAATGCATTGACGCAAAAAATGTGGGATTTAAGTTTTCATATATCAGTTTGTTCGTAGGATCCGAACAAATTTCACGAGCGCTCAACAAAAATATTTTATTTATATAATGACAACAATGATATTACTAGCACAGGATTTCAAAAACAGAACTATACACTATCACAACTGCATACAAGTTACTGCTTAATATACCTTGTATGTTCAATATGTAACCCTCTCATTAGAATCTAAAATCGGTAATTTATTTCGAGGAAATAAATACGTTAGATAGCGCAAATGTTCGTTTGCTAGCAAAAGAACTGCTTAGCTGCCAAGCAATATATACAACATGTTCACGAAAACGTGTTGCTGTTGCCAAAGATTTGTTACAGAAGGCAAATTTTATGTATTAATAATACATGAGACTGGTTATGATCTCACCTGTTGTCTTCTTCGTTACTAAAAAAAAACTTCTAAGGTACTGCTGCACCGGCAGATGCAACCTGTAGCATGTCCAAAGCAAAACTCACTGTGAAAGTTCCATTAGCCAATGAAAAGAATGCATTTGCAGGCTACAATCAAATAAGCAATAGGCAATCAAAAGTAGAGCCCCGCCGCAGACATGGAGAGGCAACACCAAATTAGACAGTTAGGAGAGAGGGCAGTGGGTAGCAGCAGTGACAGAGGTCAGGGATTCTACAAACTGGTAACCCCACCAGGAGCCTTCCATGGCTGCATAGCTACTGGGACAGCCATAGAGCATCATGCAGTCATGTGAGAGGCAATAAACCTACCCACTCATCAAGAGCCCACCCAAAGGAAAGAAGGGATCACAGCCGTTGAGGAGTGACAGTAAAGAAAGACTGAGTAGTAAATAAAGCCAAATAGTATCAGACCATACATCCTACTCATTTATAACTGTGAATTTTAATACCATTGACACATTATTCATTTTGTCTATAGGGATAAAATAAAACATGGGGTTACAAACAAAACAATTGTGTATGCACTACATGATTTCAAATGTTAATTTCATGTTTTTTTCTTCTTTTCTTCAGATATCAGAAAATGAAGAAAACCCTACTTCTTATTTTTGCTGTGGGTCTGGTTGTCTTGTATTGTGTGGGTATCCTTCTGTAAGATAACTGATATTATCTTCAGCTGTGTGAACAAAGTATGAACAAAAAGCTGAGAGTGGGGCAAGGGTGGGGCTTGTTTGGTTTGGAACTGCATGCTTTGAATGTGGTGTGAGACACCAATCAAAGGACTGAGACACCTGAATCCAAGACTGAGCAATACTTTGAATGAAAATGGTATCTTGTGGCAGGGTGCATAAATGTACGAATATCTGATAGTGCAACAATTGGAACTGGAGGACAGCTAGTACTGTACTTGCTTGTTTATTTTGATGAGTTAAAGGTTGCATTCCACTCATTCTGGCTGCCTCTAGACCACTAAACTCTATTTAAACTGTTGTATGCTCTCTTCTTACATTTATAATTAGCCATGTTAAATCCACACCATCTCATCTAATGACTTATGACTCCTCTGCAAGCTGAGACCCCAGAAAATCTCCTCAAAAGAGAGGTGTTAGATTTCAGAGGCTCTTCCTTTATCCTGCTTACCCAAGGCATCACACTTCTATAAGCATATACCTCCACCCTGTGTCCCACAGACATACACAACCCCTTTTCTACTATCACCTACATGCCCCTTCACATAGACACACATTGGCTCTATTTTTACTTAGATATATAGAGAATCACATATAACAGTAGTCCAATATCTGACTGAGCCTCAGGCAAATGATTAGTGCCACACCCTCACTAGCAGGAATATAATATATATATCTATATACTTTATATATCTCAGTTCCCTGTATTTTGAGGAACAAAGGAATCAGAACTGTGTTTAGACTCATCAAATCCTACAATAATGTTTCAGTTCCATCACTTTGAGCATTGAAGCAGCTGCATGGATTAATAACTTAGCAACTGCATGGATTAATAAATTTCGTCAACATTTCATGAAGGTTGGACAATGTCTTAGATTTTCTCACTGAGGAAAGAGAAGGGAAGCAAAATCCTCCCACTCATAAAATATGCTATATTACTGATCGGCTAGATAATAAGCATACTGATGAAAAACACTCTGAGGATTTGCTTCTCCTTCCTTTGTCTTTGTTGACTGGACTTGTGCCAGATATCTCTGTACCTCTCTTCTTACAGCACTGGATAAAACCAAGCTTGGCTCTTGTGAAGAGCCTTTCATCATAACAGATGTCTAGTAGGCTGGGCTTCACCTTTTGAAACAACATAATCAAACTCCCTTCACTTCATTATCTGGGATGGAGGATTCCAAATAAAGCTCAGATCAGGACTTTGGCTTTGATTCCTGTATGGGAGCTGCACACTCTGCCACAGATGGAACATGTGCATAGGGCAGTGGATGGTTGGCTTGCTTCTCCCCTCCATTGTGGTGTCTTAGATAACCCTGGTTATCTAGACTCTGGTGATCAGAGCCAGCCAAGTGGACCAATCAAGGGCAATGGATTTAAAGTGAGAAGGAGAGATGTCACATTGTTTCAGTAAGTTCTTACGATAGACAGGTAGTGCGAGCTCAAAGGTACCTGAAGCACTCCTAGGATGGCTGGGAGAACAGGCAGTAGCTGGGGTGGGAGGACTGTCCTTGCTGGGGAGTGATTGGGGTATTCAAGCTTGTTCCATATCTCCTCACTGGCAGCCACTAATGGTTGTCTGTGGAGGCACAAAACTGAGTACATGCAGACTTTGTTATCATCTGAGGACATTGGCAATATGTGATTGGTATTGTATCTACAGTGTGGAAAGAAGCAAGATTTGTCATTATGTGAATCAGAGGACTCACACACCTACAGCTCTCTTCTCCAGAAATTGGCAGGAAATTATATAGCAGCAGTTCAGGTCAGTTTGGGGAAAAAGGGAGAGGAAAATCAGACATAACGTTTTTGAACCCTTTGGAATTACCAGGATTTCTGCATTGATGATGCATAGAATTACTCATGTGGTCTGGTCTTGCAATTATAGACAAATACAATCTAACTGAATAAATATCACACAAGCAGCTGTATGTTTAATGTCTTTATTGAACAAATTCAGAAATTGATGCAGAAATCCTGGTAACTCCAAAGTATTTGTAAACTTTTTCTTGCACAGAAACAGCTATACATAACATGAAACAACAAGCACAGAAGTGGCAAGGTTCACCTAGATAATGATCACAAAGCAAACATTCTTTGTGCTAGAGGGACCAGTGGTACAAAATGGCCTGACTGGGTTGTTAAAATGTAACTAATTTGGGTAAACCCAAACTTGTCATATTAGAGCCAGCTGAAGGAATGACATATTGCTGCATTGGCTGGAAAGTCACGAGGTCAGCAGTGGCCTGTAGATCTGTTACTTTTTGAGTGGATTCAGATCCCTGTTTTTCAGTACACTGTGCCAATGCAACAGAATATTGATGGAAATAAGTGTAGGTACACAAACACTGAAGTGAAGAGTAACACAATACAACAAGGAAATGAGCTACAAGTATTCTACAACTGAGTCACAAATGGACACAAATCAGGTCTTCAAGAAATGGTACACCTATAGTTAGACACAGGGTTGGGGGTGCTTCACTTTCAAATTAGGATGAAAATTAACTTGTTTTTTTTCGATGTCCTGTTTAGGCATATATTTTTGAAACAACCAAAGACTCTCCAAGGCAGTACCTGTTCTTTTCAAAAAATCAGCATCATCACACAAATGTTGTTTCAGAGGTCACGCCAAGCCAGACCTTTGAAAAGGCCAACATACAGCAAAATGTAGCCCCTACAAAAGACTCTTTGATCAGCTCCAAGGAACGGACATCCCTCTTAGCAGGCCTGGACTGGCCATTGCCAAACAAAATCCTCTCCTCTATTAAAGAGTCCACTGACCCAACAAAATGCTCCTATGAGGTCATCAATCTCCAAGAAAACTACACTATTGGGAGCTTTGTCAATGTTTTGCTGGTTGCCAGGGATGCAAATGGGTTAGCCAAAACCCACGGCGGTGACTTCTTCCAAGCCAAGCTCTACAATTCACAGCTTAAAGCCAGTACATTTGGTATTGTGATGGACCACAATAATGGAACTTACACTGTCCAGTTCTCCCTTCTCTGGCCTGGTCCTGCCCATGTCTCAATTCGGCTAGTTCATTCTAGTGAGGCAGTCCAGGTACTGTGCAAACAGAGAAGCCAAGACCCTGACAAGGTGATCTTCTACGGATATTTTGTGGATGGGAAAAAAACAGAGCAAGTTGTGTGTAATGCTCTACAGAGCCCCTGGCTTGTTGGGAACAGTAAGAGCTGCTGCTGCAAGTACACAGATCCAGTCACTGGGGAGTCCTGGTTCTGCCGTCGACCCAACTCGCTGCCGTGCCATGCACTTTCCCATCACAGCATGGGCAAGTACCAGGCCAGACTGTCCAGCCTTGAATCCAGCCTTCTCTATGCGTAAGTCCCACGAGTAATGGTAGAATCACCACAACCATTAGAGTAAGTGGTATAATTTCCATTACATAATAGAGTAGGTATGGGAACAACCCAATACAAAAAAGGTGACAAAATAATATACCTAACTAATACGGTTTGAAAATGTGTGTTGATGATTCTTTTGCTATGGGAAATGTTAAGGCCATGTCGAGCCAGCTAAAAACTAGCTCACTAGCTAGGTTAATTTCTCCAATTAAATGCAGCCTACACCTACTTAGATGGATGTCCAGCTAGCCTTAAGAAAGTACAATGCTAAAATCATGTGTTACATAGACACTTAATTCAGGAAATTTATGATTGAGGATTGTAGCCTGTTTAGCAATGTAATGTTTGCTGCATATGTCTACCCAGCTACATAGCCACAACCAGAACTATTTAATTTGCAAGCTAGGTACACACTACAATAGTCATGGAATCTTGTTAACAAAAAAAGTGCAAAAGGTGGGTCCTATGGTGTAGTATCTATACTAATCTATACTGATCTATTGCAGACTGCAGACTGTAGCTGACAGGCCACACTTAAATGATGCCCACAATTGGCCATAGCATTACCTGGGGAGGGAGGGGTTCTCATCCACAGGCAACCCCATCTGACAATTTGTGACGTAAACCACTGGTAGACATTTTGTATTTTGGAGGAGAGTATGTGTACCTCTGTATTGGACAATGTAAATGGCCTGTATGGTGCTGATTGGGGTGTGTTGACATGGTGGGGCGGCACAGAGACTCGTAAGCACAAGAGGGTCAAGGAAAAATAAGGCACTCAGCCTGAAAAATTATGACATTGGCTGGTTTCAGGCAGTCAAATATTCACAGTTCACAGTGAAGAGTCTTTAAAGACCAGTCAGGAGTTTTGAAGGCAGGCGGCAGGTCAGCTGTACCAAAACTTGTGCTCAGCACTTTCAGGACTCAGTCCGTGCTTATGCAGAATCTGGAGAAACAAGAACAAACAGGTTGTGCATTTCCTTGACTGTGGAGAAGACAAGGTATGGGACACGACAGTTTATGTGCTGAGCCCAATCATCCCAGAGTGGTAAAGTCACTTATCCTCTTCAGGTGTGCTTGTTTACAAATCCTGGAGCCAGCTCCACTCTCTGTGGTCCTGAACTTCTGCCTGCATGCCCACCGCTGTCCTGGGTGGTGATGATTGTGTCCCATTGGCAGTTTGGGCTGTTTCCAGAAGGCGGGGTTCTGTTGTATGGAGGGACACCACTTCCCCCACTACACCTGGTACAATGAGAGTTTGGGCACTACATCTTAACAATGGCAACCTGCTTGGTAGGGTTTTTGATTGATAATATTTGATTAAACCCCATGCTCATGTCTTGGGAAGAAATTTTCAATCAGTTGATTTAAATTTACTTACCTATTTAGCCTTTCATCTCTTAGCAATGCATGGACATTATGAAACTAAAGAAGTTTCATAATGGAGTATGGAACTAAAGAAGTATACTTCTGACTAAAATGTACTTTTGACTATAGCTGCCAGCTGTCAATGTCTTTACCTTGCACTGGTAATGCTGACATTCCCAAACATAAGTTTTCTCCTGAAACATCAGCAGGTTGAGCTGTCTTCTTTAGGTTCTGCCAGCTATGACCTACTAAGCCACTAGAGTCAAAGGTTTTAGCAATGCAAGTCATAAAGGCAACCGGGCCTTGCCAGAATTATTGTATACCACCATATTCATGTGGAGACATGTTACTTGCAAAATTCATTCAATTAACTGGGTAGAAGAATCAGCTTTCATTACACTTTGTTTCACTGGTATGTTAGATATTTATGGAAACTAGAATTTTGCTTCTGTTAGGGAGCACAGAACAGTTCAAATTCCAACTATAAAAGTCTTGGTCCTCAGTTGTTTTAGACCTGTTATTGGAAATACTTACTTTGTTTGCACAATGAAGGGATAGTGGCAATGAACTTTGGTCTTGTCAGGCTTAGGTTGGTCTTCAATTATTTAACAGTCAAACAAAATTAGTTTTGCACACTTGCCTAACTTATTATGCCTTTGCCCAATCACAATTAATCTGAAGCCTACAGATGTACCACTGCTATGCAAAACCTCATGTCTGATTTTTTTCAAATCATAATGACATTTTGGTTAATGCAGTCTCATTGTTGAAATCTGTTACTTTTTGATGTTCAACATGATATAACAAAGAAACACCAATAATTTGTGAAAAAAGATACATAACTTAAACCAAATGTAATTACATGGATAATGCAAAATGATAAATGGATAATAACTTTAATTCCAAATTCATTACCAAGCAGAGGAAAAAAATAATTTCTAAATCTAGGTTCAGTTAATATCCTGTTGTAAATCTACACCACCAGATCTCTGCTTATTGAAAGACATGACATGCTGTGAGTTAAACATTATAAAAGGGAAAGGAGAATCACAACTGAATAACATTGTCCAAAAAAGAATGTAGCAAGAGTGCGCATAACAGTAAAAGGAAGACACCACCATTTTGTTTTCAATACATAATGGCCAAAAAGTGCAATTATTTTATTTTCCAGTGTCAGAAAAAAATGCAGGAAACCTGTATAGAACACAAAATTACACAAAAGCCTCCACAAATAAAAATAATATTTTTTTCAGTGTTTAGTGGATTCACCCTTCATTTTCCTTTATTATAGCTTCTGTTCTTTTTACAGACTTGCTTTGAGTTTTTCAAAGAGATCTACAGGAAAATATACTTCTTGTAAATACTTCAGTTCAGTCTTAGATGTTGGTTGCTTTCTCTGGTTCTCATGATCCAAGTAAATCCGATCATGTTGAGTTCTGGCCATTGTGGTGTCCAGTCCATTTCTCTGAGAACATAACCAGCTTCTTTTTTCATATGTGCATCCTATTATTCTTGTAGTGTGTTTGGGGTTTTTCAGGTATTTAAAAACATTTGAATGGGAACAAATTCATTCTGCAGCAAGATAATAATGTTATAACAAGGGCATTAATTCATAATACCATTGGATTCAGGGAATTGTTGTTTTTTTTAGCAAGTTACAGTGTCCCTGGCACTTTTCTCTGTGTTTAATTTGCATTTCATTGTTCTCATAAAAAAATTAAAAGGGTAAAAAAACAAGTTCAGATAATCTGGTTAACACAAAGAGCAAAGAACACAGTAATAAACCAACAATAAAGTAATCACAAACATGGCATTTCAAATTTTACTCTATCCTATTTACATATGTCAGTGCTAAAGATGCATTCCAATACATATCAATGCATAATAGTAAAAAGTGGTGGGCCAGTCCCTTTTTCTGTTAATGAAGGCAACTCACAAGCTAGTCTTGAATACATTGACTCCTCCTTGGAGACATCTAGGCAGAAGTTGGGGTTTGGGGGTTCAAAGATCAAAAGCTATTTATCCTCAGAATAACTGTAAAAATTGACCAGATTATTAGATGATCTCTATTTATTTTGTGGAGGTCATATACTAACTCTGGTTTAGTGATCAGGTAAAATGTGGACTGAGATGTAAAGCAAAGTCAGTAGATATACTCAAGAAGTGCAGCTGGTAAGGTTAGACAGTGGCTTTACCATAAGAGCAAAGATGGATATATTTGGTGAGTTTTAAAATAAAAAGACACTGCCCCAACAAAACCCCACATGTGTTATAGTAGGGTTAGTAGAGTCAAAAGCACAAAGAATACCAGCTAAATGTACTCTTGATATTAAATAACAATATTATTAGGAAACGTATGATACACCATATATGCAGGCTGAGCAAAAGGAGTGCAAGTGGTTTACTAATTCATAAAAGTGCACAACATGAAGAACTACAAAAGAATTGCAGCTTCGGTTCTGTCAGCAGAACAAGCTGACAAAAGAAATTAGTATTCTTATGTTCTAATGTTCTGAATTGTCAGATTCCATGGTAATAGCAATAATTACTTCCTCTGTTGCAGAAATAAAACAAATGTAGTTGTACCTGGAAAAGACCCTGTAATCAACGTCTTACCTCAGGACACAGCAATGCGTAAGTCAGCAAAGATCCTTTCTTAACAGACTTATCAATGTCAGTATCTATTAATGCAAAACATTTTCAGCTCTGTTACCCTCAGACCCTTATGGAGATTCTTATTGAGATTAATTTCATGTAACATCACATTTTTACATTACAGAGTTACATTATCACCACCTTTGAGCTGGTGACTATCTGTATAAAAAGAACATTTTAATGCCACACACAAGGGCTAACATTTCTGTATGGGTTAAACTACCTAATGTGTAAAGCAATCTGCATCAATATTTTTAAAAAATCTTTACCAATTTAAAAGCTTGGTACAGTGACAGATATCTCCTGGTTATGTACTTAAAGACAATCATATCAGCATAGATATTTTATTTACCTACTTTTTGTTGGTTTCTTTTTTCATGTTCTTTTTCCCACATTTCGAATGCAGAATCATACTTATGAGTCTGTCTGATAGAATGTACACATACACAGGCTATTATCCACTTTAGAGTAAAGCCACTCCATTGTATGTTTTGGGACAAAGACAATCCTTTCAATTGAAACCCTCTTTCCTTTTCTAATTATGTCCTGACCAGGACATGTCTTATATATTGCTATTCATGGACAAGAACTCTTTGCAAGCCAGGGCAGGTTGTCAGAGAGCAAGGAATCTGAGAAGTTTAACCAGCTTACCCATTATTTCACTTGAGTGAGGCTGAGCCAACCATCACTCAGCCGATGTGGATCTCCAGTAATAGCTGGCAATAGAGCTCAAATCTCACCTGTGGGACATACAACAATGCCAGGAACACATCCTCCCTCCATTCTCCACCAAAAGGCCTTAAATTTCATTTTTATTTTTCATGCTTTTTTTTTTTTTTTTTTTTTACAAGTTTGAAATATCAAAGGTGTAATGTTAAAGAAGAAGCACTTTCCTCATCACTTCACTTCAGTGCTAGTGATATTTTTGGAAAGTATCCTTCATGTGTAATGCATCACTTAAGCACAGAATTTACTGTACATGGATTTTAGGATGGTAGAGCATTATGATTAACATTTATTCTTAATACTATTTACTCATAAAAGGAGAAACCCGAAGGTGTCTGCCAGGTTTGGACACTCCAGTGCCAGCAGGGTATTACTTCCAGGACCGCTGGACCTCACTGGTGTGCAACTCACAAGCCTTTTCCTCAGCTGCACTCATATCAGCCTGCCTGAGGGACAAACAAGTTCACATGATGGGGGACTCCACCCTGCGCCAGTGGTTTGAATACTTGGAGGAGACTGTGCCCAGTAAGACCCTCAATGGCTAACGCTCTGACAGCCTTCCTGAATGCATGAGTCAACATGCCCAATGCTTTTTTATTCCAACAAAGAAATAAAAACTGTTGTCTAAACTTGAACTAGAGACCTGTAGTGGTGCATTGCTTATACATTTTAAAATATATAACTGTAAGGAAGGAGTTAATGTATGAGGGAAAGAAAGATAGGTGCATGGTCCCGTGCATGGTGCCACTTAATAATTGATTTCCACTCATACCACGTTGGAATCCATTTTTAGTCTAGGGCAACACAGGGTATCAAACCTAAAGGAAACTTAAACAATGAAACACAGACTTCTACACACACTTCCCTAGGCAGTTATCAAAGAGATAAAACAGGTGCTGACAACAGAGTGCAGGGCATGACCAGGTTTGCCCCAGGATTCAGGTCCCCAATCTAAGATATGAACACAGCGGATCTAGAACGTCAGTGACTTGCTTCGGCCTAGGCTTACACCTAGTGGCCTGCTATGTGTCTGGCCACACTCAGAGGTCGGTGACCATAGTGCAGTCTAGGCTTACACTCAGTGGTCTGCCATGCTGTCTGACTGCTCCTACAACCTAAGGGACTTGTTGCAGGGAGGAGGAGCTTGTTGAGCAATGCTTCCTGAATGTATCACAGAGCTTCCCTTCAATGCTATCCTGAGAACCCCCTTCCATTCCCCAATGTCCTTCAGTCATCCAACAGGATTCTGCCAGAAACACTCTACAACCCTTTTCCCTCTTATCCTACAGGTAGACCGCCCCCACCCCTACAGGCACAAAAGGAATTGAGGGACAATTACTCTTTCACCCTTCATCCTGAATGGATGGGAGAGTCAGCAAAATGGCAGTTGTTAGCCAATAACTTTTATGGCAGGTGTACCCTTAATTATACCCTCACCTGCTCTCCCACATCACCCAGGATGAAGTCCCTGCAGGGCTGCTCACAGGGCTATGTACATACGCACTCATTTACAGACGTGGGTTAAACAATGTAACAAATTCCCAACAACCATCAGGGACATCTGTTTCATCCTTTTACACTGAAAGCTACAGCCCATATCGTCTACATATGCCCCCAGTCTTCCCAGTGTTTATTGTTTGTACAGCATTGAAGTGGCTGCTGGGCTTTATGGCCCCACTGTAGAGTCCTCTTTGAAGACATGTGACACCCGAAGCTCTGAATTGTCCCTCTCTGTCGGTGTGTCCATCTGAGAATCCTCCTGTGGCCAGGTTGAAGTCGCCTGGAGTCCTGGGTTCCCATCCAGGCACAGAGTGGGAATAAAATTATTCTTTACATAACTATAACTAAATATATGTACAGTACATTGTTTTGTGCTGAGTGCACTTTTACTGTGTACATATAGCACTAAGTAAGAAAGCCTGAATCTGGATTACATATTGGCTCTGCTCGATATGATGACAGGGCATTGTTAGGCAATGTTCTGGGCTCAATTTCCACTGTTCAGGATGAGATATGTCAGAAAAGAAAATGGTCTATTCTGCATGCGATCACAATCATGTAATATCCAAAAGGCATATGGTGGTAGAACCTCTGCTGTGTAAGAATTATAATGAAATAAGTTTATTTAAATAGCACATAGTGTGAGATTTAAGTATGAGAACCAGTTCTTTTCTGTCATATGAATGCAAACAGTGTTTTCATCCATTTATTGAACACATGTATGACTAACTTTAAGCAAGCTGGGCAAAACAGCAGTTTTCCATCTGAACCAATGAAATTTGCAGAATTTATTATGATGTTTTAGGTTGTTGCCTGATATTGACTGATATTCCCTGATTTCAGTTCTAGTCCTCTGTAGCAGAAAACAGAAATCTGATGGTGACCTAAATGCTGTCACAAAATATGGCTTCAGAGCAGTTTCTCATACTTTATACTGTACAAAGAAAATGGGTGTCAGTTTAGAGGCGTTTCATTTAATGAGACGGATCTGTTGCATAGCATATGCACAGCAACGTCAGGAAGAGAAGAAATCTCATTTATTTTATTTTTTTTTTACAAAATCAAAGGTAGGTGTGTCAGTTTTTGTTGACTAAGTAACCTGCTTAGCTAGCAAGCTGACTAATTTTCCAAATCAAGATCATTTCACAACTGTGAATATGAATAGTTAGATTTTGTCCTAATTTAAGCAAAATTCCTTTGTTTAAACAGCCACTGAAGGAAAATCCCTTAGCTAAAACAGCTGCTGAAGGAGTCAAGTGAAGTGTGCTCCCCCCTATCTTCAGAACTGACACCTCTCTTCTTCCTTTCCCAGCACTGAAGCGCCTGAATCTGTACACTTCATCCATGTCGGGCCCTCTGGAGGCTGTTGACACTCAGAACAATTCTGTCATCCGCTGGCGGGCTCACGGAATCCCCCTCCGTACCAAAAAGACCCCGATGGCGGACCTCCACTACATTGCCAGAGAGATTGATGACATGGCTGGTGGGAAGCATACTGTCATTGTCTTCACCATCTGGGCACACTTTACCACATATCCTGTCAATATCTATATGCAGCGCATTGCCACCATCCGCAGGTCAATCCTGTCTCTGCTACAGCGGGCACCTGACACTCTGGTTGTGGTAAAGTCGGCCAATACTGGGTACAAGGATGTCTATGGAAGCGACTGGCTCTCCTGGCAGCTGGACCTCATTCTCAGAGCTATGTTCAAGGGCCTGCCTGTGGCCTTTATTGATGTTTGGCAGATGACATCCTGCCACTATTCCCCTGAAAACATCCACCCCTCTAAAGAAGTAGTTAGGAATGAGGTAGGCCTCTTCCTGTCCTTTGTCTGCCCCCAGTGAGGGAGAGAAGTTTTTGTGTATGCCTGGTCAAGGGTTGTATGCTGGCTCCTGTTTGTGTTAAATGTTTTCTACTGTAATTTGTCTTGATTTAAAACAAGGAAATCTTCATAACGCTGTCTGGATTGATGTTATACAGACTCTAATAGCGAGTTTCATTACTAGGAAAAGGTTGAGAAGGAGAGAATTTAATTAGTACATATTGATAGCCAATGTGAACAGCTTCGCTGCTGAACTGGAGTATAGTGACAGTCTCTCTCATTGTATGTTGGGGATGGTTTTAATACAAGTCTCAGAGCAAGGCCTCTCTTTCTAAGCAGAGGCATCTCCATGTTTATATATGGCCTCTGTATCTCAGGAACGGGCTACTGATTGGAGCAGAAGTTCTACCAACATATGCCTTGTGTATTTATGGCGGGGTGTTTATGTCAATGAGGTATCTAGATTTATTTTTCTAACTACAATACAAACATTTGCACTGAATTCATTTTTTTACATCAGTGTAACTTTGAGAATATAACTGTGACATTTTGCCACTGCTGCCTCAAAAAAGTTTACTGATAACGTGAGCAGTGTTGACACCACTTATACCAAACCACAGATGCTTTCCCCTTCCATAGTGTCACTGCTTTCACAGGACCAGGGTTTACAAACTTAGTTCCATTTACATGACCACCAAAAAGTGTCATGGCATTTTTATTTATATAAGTGAAAGAAGATGCAAAACTTTGTTTACACTTGAGGTTCAAAAGAAGGGCAGGGTTTTGCTAGTGACATACTGGTCAAAAATTCTTTATAATGAGTTAGACAGATTGCTGTTGAAGGCAGTGAATGCTCTGTCAAACACACTGTCAAGCAGTTTCACACCGACACAGAAGTTACTGTACATATTTACGTCACAGTCTCAGCAACACTATTCCCAAATTCAACTACTCTGGAATGTCATAATTTCTACCCATCATTTTTAATTGATTTGAACTTATACTTGAGTATGTCCTTAAATTTAAGTAAACCTCTGACCAAGCTTACAAACAGTACCTTGTGGTAGAAAAGTGGAACTTCTATTGAAATACCATTCCACAAATGGAGAAGGGATTGTTATACTGTATCAAATTACTGTGAATAAGAAAAAAAAAAAGATAATGCTTTAATAGTTTGTCTGTGTTTGTATTTATTGTATTAGACACTTAAACTATGAGTAGGTTTTAGCAGAGTGTTATCCAGTTTATTAACATAAAACCATTTATGTTCAGTTTAATCATTATGTCACGTTGAACATTGAACTTGCATTTCAGACTGTCCTGGCTGTTTGCTAAGATTGCAAAATTTATTTTTTGGTATCACAGTTTTCAGGAAGAAGGCTCTTTTCTCTTTTCAAACACTTTATTATTTATAACTCTAGATCAGAGTATATTATATACTCTATATATTATATTTTTCATTTTTCAGGGGAAAGATCTGTTTTTATTTTCAAGCAGAGGGTCAGATGTCTCCACAGTCTTTGCTCTGACTAGCCCACCATTCTGTCCTACAACACTTTATCATCTGCTTGTAACATTAGCTTAGTCTTTCACAAACCAAAATAGGATCCTTGACCTATGCCACTAACTGTGTGAGCTTGGTTCCACCTTGCAACATAATGCAAATTATTTCTGCCTTTGGCTGTGTCACTGTTCTGAACAGGATAGAATATCACTGTCTGTTTGGACTTGGATGCTCAAAACATTGCAGAATAAAGCTCTTTGAATGAGTACTATCTGTCTCACATCATTTTTTTTTCTCAATGACAGTGCTGAGAACAGATCTGCTAACATGTAGTTAAGTGACTGTCCTTTAACTAGATTTCATATTGCCACAGCCAACAACGATCAATTATTTTTGATCCACAAATAGGACATGATATTGCTGGTGGCAAAAGAACAATTTGTGTGAACAACCATTGGAATCTCAGTTGCAAGGTAAAGGTTTAGGGTACAACATGAACTGTTGTTTACAAATGACCTGAAGGGCAAGAGAGACTTTGCTCAAAATATTACCCAACATCGCCTTCTACTGGCTCCCTATTAAATGCTTAATTTTTCACGCTCTTGGTTCATCTGGTTAGCGTTAAGTTGCCCACACTAACACTGCCCACAGACAGCACTTTTTAGTTTAATGGCGTATCAACATGTCAAATGTAGGCTATGTGGCCCGATAATATATCCATATTGATGGCGGCTTCTACCGTTGTTTAATAAATATAAGAATTTGAATTTCTAAAATGCTCACAATAATTATGCCTGTTGTTTGCTAGGTTTGTCATTTGGTTATCACCAATAAATAAAAATCAATAAAAATAAAATCATTTTAAATTATCTGAGCTATTTGTAGAGGTTATTAACTTGAATTGAGTTCACTTGTAGCCTATAAATCTACATTCATTTAATGAACGAAAGATACTAAACGAATGAAGAGCTATAGACCTCTTCACTTGAATATTTTCCGGGCGTAAGTGTACACAATTAGAAAGCTCTAGCAGTGGCTAACCTTCGTAACAAATTGTGAAATGTCAAGAGAATACCTCATGCTGAAGAAATCTATAAATAACTAGGCCCTATAGGTTATAGCTACTCTCACTTCCTTGGTAATGCAGCTGCGAGTTTTATTAGCAACACGCCGTCGAAGAGAAGGCTACAGAATCCCGAGCTAATTAGCGCCTCTAGTGTGGCGTGAGAAAATTTATTTTTAACCTTAATCTCATAAAACAATGACTGGCCCACCGCATTACAATATTTGCTGGGTATCCCGCAATTACATTCATTCGTGCGCATGGAATTATAATATTTTACTGGAAACGTATTTTCTATTATTTGTTAAAGTAGAAGAATCATTACTTCGCTTAATATGCGTTTCAGTTGTTTTTCAGAGGTTGCTTGCTTTTCTCAATATTTATTGGGTCATGTTTCGCTTTATTGTGCGGCTTTGGTAGCGTGGCCGAGCGGTCTAAGGCGCTGGATTAAGGCTCCAGTCTCTTCGGGGGCGTGGGTTCGAATCCCACCGCTGCCAGGAAGTTTTTGACTTTTGCCATGTGCTGACACAATAACCTTTGGTTTTTCGCATATGTTCGTCGTGTACCAAAAGTTGTTGTTGATGAGGTTCAGTTTAATGCTGTTAAACGCTGCTGAAAAGGATGATGAATATTTTTATTTCACAGGCATCTGTTAATGCATTATTTTACTGTACAGATGACCCTCCCGTAACTCGGCTTTTCGATTTTTTGAGGGTGGCAACAAACAATGAAATGGGAATTTTTTGGGACCTTTGCGGCCTTGTGCGGGAAACCGCGTAACACTGCAGACGATGCATGTCTTAACACTTAACATATGTAGTGTATTTGGTTATATAACCTTAACATATGACCAAATACGAATCCCTAAAAATGTCCTAAAAGTAGTCAAATCTCAAAAATTTTCTCCAGGTTCCAAGGTCTTGAGTGTTCCAAAAGGTTACATCTGCTGTCTGTGTTGTTCCACACTGTAGATTTAAGGCACCAGGTGGGGAACCAGCAACATGTATATTCCCGCCTGAACGCACCTCCATGCAGAGTTAATGACCTTTTTGGTCATTTCAAGTGTACATAACATTTGGGATAACTCCCTTTTAAAATGTAATTGTCCCTTGAAGCTGACTAAGCATTTGAGCACTAGACACTGCAGAACTCCAGTCTGGTTTAAAATGCTCAGAGTCCCCGTTATGTACTATGACAATATGCATGGTAAGTCAAAAGGACTTGACAACTTGTTTTGGTTTTAACAGTGACTTGTCAACAGCATTTTGATTAACCCTGTACTATGTTAATAGCTTGTGAGAAGATGTTGGTGCAATGTCACATGCATAGGATATGTCTTGCATACTTTTGGGAAGAGAATCTACTCACCCAGAGGGGCCAAATGGTTAAAATGAGTCATGAGTAATTAATTAGAAAATGTATGCCACAAATCATATGGGCAACATCGTGCACCCAAGAGCTGTCACCACTGAAGTAGAATATGTCCAGTTTGGTATTAAGATCTTGCAGAATTGGCTGTAATACCTCCAGTTTGACATTGATGCATTTATAGTCTATGTAATTTATCTAGCCAAAGATATAAGACTTTTTAATTTTTATCCGAGCTGTCATCTGTGGTAAATGTTATTATCAACAGTTACCTGTTCTGTTCTGTTCATACTCCAACTGAGTTTTGGAAGAATAGGCTAACATTTAAACAGTCGTTACTTAAACACAAGCCATTATGTCGCCGCTGCTGGTATTTCATTGTGAGCGCCATCTGATCCAGGATCAGATAATGGCAAATGAAGCCCCTCTTACCAGCACGAACTTAAACTGATCCAAGGCCAGCGCATGGGAACAGGTGTCTTCACTTTTCACCCAGCCGTTACCCCGACAATCTTGAATTTTCCCGGATGACGATTGACGTCAATGACCCTTATTCTGGGCATCTATTTTTTATGTCTGCATGTACTTAGAGAAAGCCAAGGCTGTCTACCTTAGGTGAGACGTACATGAACAATACTTGGGCTACTTTTGCTTATAATTTTAACAAAAGAAAAACTTATCATTTTAACATGATAAAACTGTAACACTGTGAACCACTCCCCTCCTAGACACCTAGCTGGAGAAAAGCGTCGGCGATTGTTTAACGGTTACTACGACACACTACATACATTTAAATACAACTAGCTGGTGAAGTCGGATTTGCGCTAATAACACAACACAATGTGAGTATCTTTTGTTCTTTATTTATTTGAATGTGCCCTCACTCCATGTTCTTTTTTGATGACAAATTTGCTAGTGTTAATGAGTAGCAGTCCGCTCACTCGGAAACATAATCGCAAACATAAGGCGATGTTATTAAAATGGTGTTGCCAACATATACTGTCAAGATTTAATAGATTGAAATGCTCCTGTGTAACGGGGGAACGAGGGGCATTTTTCATAATGCAACACCCGAATTCAGCAGAGAGAATTAGCTGTTTCTTTAGTTGTGTTTCACCAATGAGGAAGCTTATTGCTTAGATCAACTTTGGTCAATGAGACCAGCAACAAATGGAATCGCCCAGTAGCAATATAGTTTGTTATTGTTGAACAGAATAACTAGCGCATACTTAGTTGTTGCGTCCAGTATTAAAAGGGAAATTATCATGTTTATTGTTACGAGCAGATTATAAAAAATACATTTTGTCGAATATTTTGTCCAATCTATAAGATGCTTTCTGGAAGGTTTGGCGTTTTACATTCCTCGTAAATTAAAGACAGAGTCTTATTTTAGCTATATCTTCCTCACCGAGATGCGATAGTTGAATATAAAAGTAGGCTACCTAATCGTAAAGAAATAAGATGAGACGCACCAAATGACAATGCTTCTATTTGACCAGATTGGACTGGTCTAGTTTCAATCGGTTGCCAGATACATTCCGCTTGTATCTTTTTATAAACAGGGGTGGATACAGAGTATATATCTGTCACAGTCTAACTATCAAAATTTTATGTCGCTTAATCTCTCTGTTTTATTCTGTAATGAGTGCTGGTTTCATCATATTGTCTATCTTCTACGTATATCCGCTGATCTTGCGACCAAGGATTTATTTAAAACGACTGGATTTTTAGGATATAATTCATCTTAATCCCATAACGCGTTAAACGCGCAACAGGGTCATTGGCATAGATTAGTTAAGAGATTTAAGAATTGTAGGCTAATGAAACGAACAAATTGTCATGGCAACTAAACTAATTAGATCCTGATGCGTTAGAGACAACATCTAATAATATACGTAAATACGTTAAAAATTAGCCAGTATATTTATAAGTATTCATTATTTTTCACAAAATATGCGTATACTTAGCACTAATAACCAAGTAACATAGCTGCATCTAGACATTTTGAAACGTCTGAAGAACCTCATTGTGGCTTTATTGTACGGAAGTAGAATTCACCAAAAGCAAATTATCTACGTATTAACTATCCATGCAAGACAGGACGTCAATAATACTCATTTTATAAACAAAAAAGTACTCTTTGAAAAGCTTTTTCTTTAAAGGTAAAGTAGGAGATTTTGATTCATGAAATATAACTAAAAAAACATACTAGGTAGCTTTCTATTGTTGTAAAAAGGTGCATTGACATGTAGACTCACACCACCTGCATTTGTTTACAATCCATAACCTTGTTTTCAATACAACAGCATGCTCATTGTTTTAATTGCCCTGGCTAATGGCATGAGAGAAAAGCGGTAACTCATCACTAACTTTACATGCGCAAAACTGTCAAGTTGTATTATCAACAATAGTGGACTTTGTGAGCAACAGACCTGTAATGCCTCCTATATCTGAACTTGTGGATCTGACTAGAACGAGAAGTCTTGGCAAAAAGACATTTTTGGAGAACATCCATGCAACTCGGTGACTTTATTCTGTGGCATATCTGGTAGTATTTCCTCTGGATGGATTCATCCCAGACTTTGTCTTTCAGAAAACTTGCAAATTTACCTCTTGTCCATTGCCACCACTAGCAAACTGGTTTTGTTCCATAGCTAAATATCCTGTCTTAGCTTGGATAATGTACAGTAGCCTACTGCGCAAGACCTGTTGCCTGACATGCTAAACTATGTTTGTATTACTTAAGCTTGTTGCATGGTATTTATGTAGCATGTTACCAAATTTACATTACATATCTTTGACAAGTTTCAGGTTCAGTAGTAATCATGATGGTTTAATCTCTTTTATTATCTTGAAAATAATAAAAGGTGTAGTAAAAGGTAAATGTGGTTTACCAATGTTTTTAGATTCTGCAATAGCATTTTTGTTTCATTATCTTTCAGTAACATATTTAATTGGTTAATTTCAAAATACTTACACAACCTACAGTGACCTCTGATTCAGTGAGCAAAAGTTTATGTTCACACAGAAGGGACAATACCCGATCTGAAGGGACAGCACCATATATGAAAGAAAGTCAAACATCTTTTTGTCCATTATTCTATGGACAAATTAACCTTAACTTTCTTGCTATTTTATAGAAACAGTACATGAAAAATGCTGGAGAAAGTCCACAAACTGTTTTGGTTGATTGGCAATATTTTGTCAGGTTTAGCTTTCCATCTACATTTTTAATTAACATAGGTTTGTTTGGCTATGAAAACAGTAGATTTCAATATGTTTTAGCTGAGGTATGAGACCACTTGGGGCTTTTTAATATTGACTCTCTTTTTAAATATTCTCTCATTAGTACTAGATAGCTTCTAAGCTATTTATCTGTCTATCTATATCTCACATTAACAAACTTATATTAGCTACACTGCAAACTTTTATTACCACCACAAGTGGCCCTGTAGAAATCATTCACTGTCATAAAGTTATGTACTTACCTGGGATCACCAGCAAGTAATGTCAGCATGAGTCCAGAAAAGGGGAGGGAAGATAGTGTTGTGGATTTAGTGGGATTGTTGATATGAGTATTTTGGCTGTCAGAGGTGTAAATGTCCATATTTAATCTTAAACAAATGTATTTTGATATGCAAATATGATATTATAATACAAATATACTGTTTTGAGCATTGATTACAACACATTACTTGTTTTTTGTTATCTCAGACAACCTTTTATGAACTGTCCAGGAGAGGTTTCCATGGAATGTTTGCTGGTAGTGTGTGAGAGTTTTGTAACACTTTCACATCTCAGTGACAGAGTAAAGAGAAATGTCTATTGAGCTATTTTCATACCAAAGCAAACTGCCAGCACTTTGTGGCATGAGGTAGAAAATTTGCCATATGTGAATTGTCAAGTCTGGCAAATGATGTAACACAAAATTTTGTTTGGAGATGAAAAAGACTTCTGTTGTGCCTGGAACGGTAACGACGATTGCACATCATGCCACAATACAAATAATACATTTTGTCCTGACATTGTTACTGATTTTTTTTTTCTATTGCTCCTTATGTTTAAATGGGTGTGTTAACTCAGCCATCAATTCCAGGTGGTGGCAGCAGCACAAGTTTAATATGTTGCAGCTAATGCAAGCAGATTTTATGTCTTGTGAATTGTCATAATTTGGCAGTTCCAGGAGGGAAAATGATAGCATTTCCTTACCAATCAGGTGTCAAAATGGCTTTGGATACAAGTCACAATTTTCATCTTTAACCTGCCAACATTTACATATGTCATCCTAATTTAAATTATATTGACAGGGTTAAGATCCATTCATCTGATCATCATGAGGAAAAAAAGTTTGTTTTCTAGCTTTGAACACATATCAATATAGAGTGAAGATAACAGAGGAATTTACATTTAAAAATGTAGCCACACAGGTGTTTTGGAATTTTATGGAATACAACTACATTTTGCATTTTAATGGGCTATGTTCTCTAACATGAGGAAGAAAGAGAACATTAAATTATGCAACAAATAAATGAACACTGGCAAATATATCATTCAGGTAATAGACATTAATTAAGCCAAATAAAAAAATTAAAACAATTACTGTTGTTACATATCCCCTTACATCATGCTTTCATTTCAGTAAGTGTAGGTAAATAGGGTGGAAGTATTTGCTTGTATTTGGAACTATTTGAAAATATTTACATTTGGTGACTGTGTAAGGAGAAATGTTTAATTTGAAAGTGCATTTCATCTACAATGGATTCCATGAGAGATTTTTTCGATCGTTAAAGTAACCCTTTGTATACAACGATAAGTGCTTTTCATCTTGGACATAGTCACAGCACACTCAATGAGTAGTTGCCACCTAGTAGGACAGTCATACATTATGTCATTTTTTTTTTTTGTTTCAGCTGTTCTGTTTGCAAAAATCCAGAATGATATTTTAAGTTAGCCAATACATGTTTGTGAATAGCATTTCACATGCTACTTCCACACAAACACAAATGCTTATTTGTGAAAATGGACAGGTCTGCCCCAGCTCCTGCTGCTACCCCTCCTTCTTCTGGGGAGGGCGACACTCCTGCTGCACCACCCCCCAACCTCACCAGCAACCGTCGCCTGCAGCAGACACAGGCCCAAGTGGATGAGGTCAGTGCACATACAAAGCATTTTAGTGAGTTTCGTAGGATTATTAGATCACTTGTCCCAAAGTAGATTTGGAACATACATAGATATGCCATCATGTGATGAAGTCCACGCTCAGTTTTCATCAACACAGTAGCGCTTAGAGCCTTATTCTTAGTACTTCAATACCTGTTATAAATGAATAATTCAGGTCATGAAAGCTGTTTGTTCAACCATTGTTTTTAGCTGAATTTCCAAGTGTAATTTTATCATAACTTCCACAGATGCCAACTGAAAAACGTATTACTCAACTGTGAAAACTACTTTGCTTACATTCGATTAAAACTTGTTATTTGTAAAGAACATTTTATTGATTGTTACTTTGATTTATTTTGTGTAGGTACTAGTTTCCTGTCCTGGGATTGTAGGGCACTCCCATCAATGAGACAAATAGCTTCCTTAGCTAACTAGTCAATAAATTGTAGGTAGTGGACTATGTAAATGATTCAGTTTCTATTTGAAATGGCCTGTCTTTTCTGACTGTAGTAGGGTATTAATGGATGCATCCTTATAAATCATATGGCACTTGAACCCGTGTTATGTTATGAACATTGCACCAACATGAGGATGACTTCCTTTTATGCCAAGCTCCCCCTACCCCACCCTTATATCCATACCATACATGGTAACATAATCTAATTTCAATTTCACTTGCGTTTCCTCACTAACTGTGTTGTGGGTCTCTCTTTTCTGTCTTAGGTTGTGGACATCATGCGCGTTAATGTGGACAAGGTCCTGGAGAGGGACCAGAAGCTGTCAGAGCTAGATGACCGGGCTGATGCACTGCAGGCAGGGGCTTCCCAGTTTGAGACCAGTGCTGCCAAGCTGAAACGCAAGTACTGGTGGAAGAATCTTAAAGTAAGGCCTGTCGCATCCGTACTGATAGAGGTTTGTTAGGCCTTCAGACATCTGGCCAGATGTGCTGTCAGTTTAGAAGGATGTAATGAGAACAATACAAGATACTACTTGATGATTGTAATAGCCATGAAATGAAACAACCAGTCAGATAAAAGCCATGTAAAGATTTGTCATCAAACATTTTTCAGTGGTAAGAGGAGATATACCACAGACATGAAAGGGGAGATGTCCAGTTATATAACAATATGATGTAGCTGCAACTTACAGCTATTAGAAGTAGCCTCCTCACAAAGCCTTTGCTGGTTTGAGGTATACAGAGTTACCAAGGTGACAAACAACTTTTACAGTGAATAATCACATTTCATTGGATTTGATTATTAACAGAAAAACTTTTGCTACACTGATTCAGTTGCTTAAAAAACTGTCTGGCGTATTTTACAACTACTCCCTGGTCATGTTAAGTGTCTTAATTAATGCTACCACCAGGCTAGACCAGCAATTTGCTGCTGAGTTTTGTCAGATTAGACTGATGACAGCACTCAGCATGCCATAGGTTATAGAACCGTATGTTTCCAAGGCTGGCGTTTGGCAAATATTCTGACCTTATATATTCCCATAAACGTTCCTCAGGCACCTTATTAAACCATTTTGTCTCTGGTGAAAAGGCCACTTTGCCATTACATCTATCTGCTGATCTTGTTGGACCTAGCTTGCATAGTTAAAGTTGCTAAAAGTTGATTGAACGATTGCTCTGTCAATCAGTGATTTAGCTAAATGTTAATTGCTGAAATATAAGATGATCTGATTACCATTTAAGGATATTTATTCATTGTTAAAGTTGTGTTGCTTTTTATGTTGTTGCTAGCAACTGAATGTGCTATACACGAATATAAACTAATCTGTTTATTTAGTTAAGTTAGTTGTCTTGTTCATGAATTTCATCTGGTTGGTATTCAAACAGTAGACTAAATTATCGATGGTATTTATAAGTATGACCTTCATAGGGACGGCTTCAACAAATACTGTTTCCCAGAACTCACTGACTCACAAGATGAAACCTTACTCCTCAGCAGTGACTTACCTTTAAGTGTCACTCTCATACAATTTTTAAGCCACACCAGACAACATATTGCAGTTATAAAATTGGGGTTACTGCAGCGCTGAGTTCAGCAGAGGCCATTTTGCTGTATGTGCAGTAGAGGATATGCAGCAGTAAATCGGGACATAAAAGCATATTCTCACATACCTCTTTTTTGCTTCATTCTATTCAGATGATGATAATTCTTGGGGTGATATGTGCAATCATCCTCATCATCATCATTGGTAAGGAAATTGTTTGTTGCTGTTTGACAAAATAAAACATCTCTTGCCCCCATGTTACTGCACTATTAAGTAGTAGGAGCTGTTACTCCAATTTTGTCTCACCCTCATTTCTTTCCCATTTATTCCCCATCTAATATCTTATTCCTCCCTCTTTTCCTGTCTTTCTTGGGTCTAAAATGTTTTCATCTTTCTTTTCTTTCTCACCTCCCAACCTTTACTTCATGAAAAAGTGTAATGACACATTTATTTTGTTTTAGTCACAAGGCTCCTTTTTAATCTCTTCATCTCCAAACCTGAACTTATTATTTGAAGCTTTTTCCACACAAACCAGCAAAGTATGATGACAGTAAGGCACTGTTTGTTCTTACATGCTTTATATTTTAAGTGTTCTCTGTGTTGCTGTCACTTTCCTTTTTCCACTGCTTGTTCTTCTTTTGCTAACTACTAAGTAAAGAGTATATATATGACCCTTTCTGTCTCTTTGCAGTGTACTTCAGCTCCTAAAAGAGACACTACTTCCACATTTGCCTACAATCAAGAATGCTCACTTTTCAACAACAGAAAACCCCAATACAAAGGAAAAACAATGACCCATGGACTTACTGCAAACTCTTCGCCTGTGACTTCTTGAAAATGTTCTTTGTAAATATGTCCTAGCTTTTATAATCTACATTGAATATTATGACTCCTGTTGCTGTTGTCACAACCAAAATACTTATGAAACAAAAGAAACCTTGACTAGTTCCATGGTGACTGGTAGATTAGCAGATGTGAAGTCCTGTAGTATTTCAGAGATGTCTTTTGTAGGTTGTATGGTTGTGTGAAGGGATGTGCTTGTGCCTTTTTATGGTAACTATGTCTCTGCCTTTGAATTTTTTAAATTTCTGCTTTCTGTCCTTAATCCTGCCTTCCTTGCACAAATCAATTTTTGTCTGTCTCTCTGGGAATTTTTCTCTGTCTTTGCACAATGGATTGTAACTCCTACACCTGAAGTCTTTCTGATGATAACTATTCTTAACTGTTGTCATCTGACTTTTTTGCAGATGTACAGTGGTGTACATTTTCATTGTCATTTTCAAGTTTTCATTTAACATTTGAAAAGGGTTTCTACTCTCTTTCTTGGTCTTAAATATTGTTTTTAGCTGCAGTAAATTTATTTTCTAGAAAGTAATTTACTGTATTCAGATTGGTTGTCTGGTTTCTTATTAATGTAATATTGCGTCAAATAGTGAAGCTATGCTGTCTGTAATTAGATGTGTGTTTTATTCAGAGGAAGGGGAGTTGAATATTAATTATTTGAGAATGGCCAAGAATGATCCCTTGAAAACCATTTTGGTGGTTAAAGTCTGCTCAATATTTACAAATTTCCTTGTATGATCAGCATAGCCACACAAATAACTTCTGCAAATCATGAAGTACGTAATTATCCTCAAAGCAGAAGTTGAAACACAATCACCTCTGCCTCTCAATATACAGTACCAATATTCATTTTTCATTGAATTGATTGAATATGTAACTTTCCCTTTTCTACTCCTCTTTCTTTGTGAATTGAATTGTAGCTTTTGTTTTACAGTATTGGCCTTCTGTTGCATTTTCACCATTGGTCTTGGAGGTGTATCCAAAGTATTATGTTGCTGATTAACAGGAAACAAAGTGCTAGGGGTTGGTTCTCACCTTCAAATCCTGGAACTTACCACTTTTGCTGGATGTACTTCTACCTGCAAGGATCTGGAAATGGCACCAACCCAAACCCATCTGTCTCTGACTAGAGCTGACTTTACCCTTAACATGAGACACAATGAGTAGCAATCCATTTTGAATAACCCCTTATCTGTTATCCTTTTGTTTAGCCATGCCACTGCTTCAAAAATTGTCTATATTTCTAAAGCACAACAGCACAATGCCCAATTATTTTCTTTCTTTTAATCTTTCTTTCCCCCACCCTGGCAAGAGTTCAGTACCTTGGAGAAAAAAAAAATTAGCAAAGTATAATAGGCAAATTATTTTCTGGTGCTGTATGCTGTTACAATCAAGTTTTCAGTACTATCACATGATGTACAATATTTGATTCACATCCACATTATGAGAGCCTTTGCTTTAAGTGTCCAGTGATCTGTTATTAATGTTCTCTCATACTATAAAAATAGCTGGATTTATGAAATTCATAATCAAGGCAAAAGATATTACAGACTGAAATGGCAACAGAAATCATAGTAACAATAATAATATGTAGTAATAATACAAAGACAGAATGGGGTACAAGATTCAGGTTTACCCTATATCTCAGGATGAAAATTGCTTTCATTTGAAAAAAAAAAAAAAAAAGTTAAGTTCTTATTTGGATGAAATATGGTTCAACTCTACTCTGGAACTTGTGTGTGTTTTTCTGTGATACTTGAAAACAAATTAAATTAAAACTGTTCAATAATATGAAATATTGAACATTGTTCAAACAAAGTGACACAGAAATGTTTTGTATGTTTTTCAGAGGATGCCAAAGCGAGGGTAAAAAGGCAATTTTCCAGGTAGTCATAACAAATGAAATATGACATGAAAAACAAATTTGAATAATTGCAAAACCAATACAATTAAATCTTTGTTACATAAATGTGTTTCTGAGACCTAGCAACGCTGCTAACGATGATGTTGTCTTTATTACCAGTGACTCTGCCTACTCTGTTAATTTTGAACTAAAAACTAGCTATTAACAGTTTTACATCAGATGTCGTGGACAACTGTAAGAGAACCACGGTGCAAAGTATTGTTTAACGACGAGGGCCTTGTAATCTTTGAAGTTTACGGACCCGTTCTGATTGTGTAGCCATGTGAAGGATTTTCGTTTTAAATTATGTCCTTTATATTTGAGGTATTATGGTCAGGGAAAGGTATAAGGTAGCTGCTTTTTTGCTGCTACGAAGTGTAGAAGCAGCAATGTGACTTTAAAGACCAGTGTAACATAGCGCCGCCTCAGTACTTCAATAAATGGACCGCTCTGGAAGTTCAGACGGAGACGGGGGCTGCGTTCCAATACTTTTTCTCGTCTCCTCCTTTCCTCCCCTCCTTTCCTTTCCTACCCCGGAAGTATGCCGGAAATATATGGAGGAATGGAGGGGAGGAAACGAGTGGAGGAAAGGAGGAGATGAATCGAATATTGGAACAACTAATCCGATTCGCCCGTCATCAAAGTCGACGTCGGCTATTGATGAAGTAATAATTTCGACTGACTCTGACGATACCAAAGCCAATCAAAATATTCAGTGGGATGGTCTTTTAATCTGACTGGTCGTGAGCACAATGATGTCACGCAGAAAGGTGAAAAGACTTCCGCGGTAGGATACATCGATGTATCCTCCGTTTGGAGGAAACGAAAAAGGAGGAAAGGAGGAAAGGAGGAGGCGAGATTGCACTTTGGAACAGTGGAGGAAAGGAGGACACATAATCAGCTTCCGGGGCACGGAGGAAAGGAGGGAAGGAAAGGAGGAGACAAAATTGAGTATTGGAACGCAGCCTTATTGTGCAAGGACCAATGGTTACTGTGCACAGCGTATGACGCAAAAGCAGGTGTAGTTCTGTGCAGTTGTGGGTAGGCAATAAAATACATATTAATCCGATGGAGACAGGTTAAATGGATATTCAGATTTACCTATTAAGATACTTAATAGGACTGACCAGTGTCAGTCTAGAAACGGTTTAATTGAAAAGCGTCATGTTGCACATAAAAACGATCCTGAGGTTGCACATAAAACGCGAGGAAAAAGTACAGTTAGAAAAGTATCTACGTTAGATACTATAGCGGGATAGGTTTAGGCAAAACTAAAACACAGGTCCACGTCAAACATTGACAGTTCAGATTCGATTCAAGATACAGCTGAACTGAAATATCGAATGATTGACCGATTTAACTGGTGGATTCAAGCAGCGAGGTATCTCCTCAGTGTTTTCATAATTATGTAGACTTCATTTTCAACAGCCGGTATTTAATAGACTATATGAAAAAATAGTTATCTTAACTTGAATCAAAAATGGATGTCTAAATTGTATTGATTATTTTAGTCACATCCTGATGCTGCAGTGTTATGGAATTTCCACAAGAGGGAGTATGAAAGAGCTCGATAGAGCAATAGTGAGCTCATTTGCGAACTTAATGTGTTATTTTTCACTTCCTATATCGCAGCAGCTGAAGACAAAGATAAAACAATATCAACAAAGTGCAAGCTTGTATGCATGATGGCTGGCAGCTCAGTGTACGCTAAAATGTGTTTTGGTGTCACTGCGATGGCAAGACGCTTACCAATGACGCAAATGCGTCATTGCAGGTCCTCGAGTGATTCTTCTCACTCCGTTTCTGCGCCAAACTGACTACATTTAACTTAACCTGCGTCCCAAATCACACTACTTACTCCACACTATTGTGTATAAACTGTGCACTTCTCCAGAACGTGCACGTTTTCACTATGTAGCGTACGAGAGGTCACACACTTGAGAATAATTTACTATCCGGAAGTACGTCACCAGTGTAGATGGCGACGCTTCAGGTACTAGTTAGTACACATATCAAGTACGGAAGTTAATGGTCACCTGATCAAGTGCGTCCCAAACTCAAGTATGCATCCGAGCAAGTACGCATAGAATTCAGGGTTTTGGTTTCTAAGGCATAAGGTATGTCTCGTCTAGCCTATGCTGCTCAGTCTATATATGTTGATAATTCACTGTAACATAATGTATCAATGTAAATCCATTGATAGGATGCTAGGCAATTTCTTATGGAAAGACAAAACTCACTATATGCGAAAATCTGTAATTCTGAATACATACGAAAATGGTGGGCTAAGCTTTATTGATTTCAGCTCTCTGAACAATTAATTCAAAATGAACTAGATCAAATGATATCCAGAAAACCCTTCTTCTGTATGGAATTTCATCTCTCATCATGTCTTTTCACATTTAGGTGGCCTGAAATTCATTTGTCTTTGCAATTATAGTATTCAAAAAATCCCAATTAAACTTTCAAATTTTCATCAACAGGTTCTTTTGGCATGGGCGCTGTTTTACAAGCACAATTTCTCTGCAGAGAGTGAGTTACATTTGGAACAACTGTAATATTTGTAAGAACAAGTCATTATTTTATGATAAGTGGTTTAACAATGGTATTATAGTTGTGATACAGTTGTTAAATAATCGAGGACTACTGTATAACTACTCAGAAACTATTGCCAGGTACAATAAACCGATAACCCCAAAATAATTTTTCATAGTTTTTGACGTTATTCCATCTGGTTTATACATATTATTTAGAAACATTGACTACTCTCTGCCCCTGTCAGTGTTGCCTCATGGCACAATTCAATTTACATTGGCAAGGTGTTTTTCTTTTTAATACAGGTATGAACTCCACAATAAGAGCTTTGTTTCAGGACAGCATGGTTTCTACTCCTCCAGCCGCATGTTATTGGAGTAATTTTGTTCTTAATATTGACTCAAAAAAAGTTTGGTCCTTACCACAAAAGTTCCTTCAAACAAGTAAGTTAAAAGAAGTTTCATTTAAGTTGATCCATAGGTTTTATCCAGTGAAACATTTCTTACAAAAGCTAAAGAGTGACATTGACATACATTGTTCTTTCTGTGACTTACATCCTGAGACTTGCTCTCATTTGTTTTGATCTTTTAATTTGACTTATGAACTGTGGAGAGATGTTAATAATTTTATAGTTGAAAACATTTTCTCAGATTTAGCCCTTTATTATAGAAATATCATTTTTGGATTCTATGATTATAGTGACAAAGACAGCAATGCGTTATTCCTTATTAATCTAATTTTATGTTTTTTGTGCTTTTGATGCTGTGAATACTGACTATAACATAAAACAATTATAAATAAATAAAATAAAAATAAATAAATAAAAAGTATGCAGAGAATTCAACGGAAGTTTTCTTTGCATACTTGGGAGGACCAAAAAACAAAGTATGCATCTGAGCATACTTGTCCTTCCCAGTGGTTATTGCATTCTCAGAATTGACAGCGAAGAAGAATTTAAAGTTTTTGAAGAAAACTATACCACCAACCGTTCACAAAAAAATATGTACTGAGCAACATTTTTTCTGCAACAACATCGCTAGTTAGCAGTCAACTATGATTTCAGTCGCTGTTACTAGACTAGTACAGGATGAAGTCAGAAGAGATATGACATATAGTATAAGTACCTCTCAAATGAACAATACGTTTAAGTGCACTGTGTACTTGCATACTAAATATTACATACTAGTTAGTGTACTTGGAAGTATGTATTAACAAGTATGCAATTTGGGACAGAGCCTTTACTTGAAATTTTCAGTTGCAGGAGGCGCCTCCCTTCCTGTTTCGCAAGGCATTCTGGGACAATAGTGTCCACGCAAACCACACTTGGAATCGCTGCCATTGTTAGTGCATATACTTGGACTATCTTGTGCATAGTATGTGACAAAAATTAACCACACTATGTGCTACGCACTCAAAAAATGGCTGGAAATAGGACATAGTATGCTTGTGGGATGCAGCATTTGTATAATGCTAGTGCCTGCTTTTACCAGTCGTTTCCTGTGGTTTGATACAGAGAGCTGCACCTGCGTGTTGTTTGTATGTGTGAACTAATGCCGGAACTAAAAGAACTTGTGGTTTGTAAAACCACAGTGATGCACAATCTCCCACATCTGAAGCACATATCCTGTCTCTATCTGAAAAAAAAAAACATGAATAATACAGTTTATTTCAGACACAATTTACAGTATTTGCATTATGAGCTAGAAAGATGCATTATGTTTTTCCCAATGCTAATTCAACTTGAATATCATTTAATGAAATGATAATGGATTTATGCTGTATATTGCTTTTAACCTCAGGATCTCAATGTACTTTAGAGTGAAGGTGGAAAGGCCCCTAAGCCACTACCAGTGTGTAACAAATACCTTGTTCATGGATGGCAGATGAACTTTACAGAGATAGGAGCGAGTTAAGCTAGTGAGAACTTGGGAATGATAAGGTTAGGGTGATATTGTGCGTAATTTACATTGAGGGGATGAATATATTGACAGGGTGCTCAGTAAGATAAAATTGGATGTCACCATCAGAGGGCAGACTAAACAATTTTCATTCAGCCTTTTGTGGCAATTTATTGAGGCACAGAGGTGAAACTGCTTGGACCACATTTGGGAATTGTTTGCCTGAATTGCAGCTCATGAGACAGGAACTCAATTGAATGAAGTTTTTGCCTCTAAAACCATGTGAAGAGGTGTAAGAAGTTCAATCTGTAGCAACTCAATTTACAGCACCAAGAGAGCACTGCAAGGCAAACAATATCTCAAGCCAACTAAGGCAATTTATTCAATATTCATTTACAGAATTGAAGTTTTTTTTCACAGTTAATGTCTAACAACAATTTTTTCAAGGCCTGGAGCATCAGTATTTTCATGTGAAAGACTCATGTAGCTTTTCTACTTGCTTTTCTACTGGTTGTCAGCAGTTTACTGTCATCTCATTGGTTAATGTAAATTGTTTGAACATGACTGACGTGAATTATGGGTAAGGGCACACTGATGAACTCACAGATGCTATCTGCAGCTTGTCGTCACATAGCTTGATGGTTTTGAGAAGATACAGATTACCTCGCATTATATGGGTCAGCTAATGTCTGAAGCAGCTTAGCTTGATTCTGTTGACAATAGACATTAATGAGCACAAGAGAGCACTTTCCATCTTCTTTCTCAACAGCTGTGTTTTTGGAATGTCTGTTGTGTTTGTTTTATGTGAGCCTTGGAATCTTTCTTTGGTGCCCATCGTCTCCTTGATGAAGCTAAAGAGGAAATGAAGGTCATTGTGGTACAGAATGTGGGCGTGAGGAGAAGGGGGTAGTATAAAAGTCCTGAAAACTCAAGGCTGCAGTCCCTTACCCTGCATTTCTCAGAAGTTTGTACAAAAAATCGTACTAGTGGGAGCTGAAGTTGCAAGACGTGGGGGGTCCTGGGAATGGTCAGAAACAATTTGGACTGGCAACAGAGACAGGGATTTTGAAGAGGATAAGGAGTTTAACTGTTGGACCGGATGAAGGAAATTGAGTTAATCTTATTCTTTCCCGCTTCACAAAGCTAAACATAACAAATTCATGAAGAAACAAATCAAACTTTGGAACCCATGGCTGATAGAGAGGAAGTCGTTTATCTTACAATTTAATTGCTTCACTTAATTTGTAAAATTACATAATGTATGAAAAGACACATCTTAATCTTTATGGTTCATCAATTCTCTTCTTTTGCTCGTATAGAAATGGCCACTTCACTACATTGATTGAGTAAAGATTTTCAGTATTTTGTACCATATGTACTAGTCTCGAATTAGTATCAATTTGCATTCACAGTTCTGTACCTGTATTAATAAAAAAGAGTGGTTAGCATATCCTGGGTCAAGAAAATACCAGAAACCTTAGAGTGATATACTGAGAGGAACAATGAAACAATAACCTTTTTGGTAGGCCTGGCAGCATCCCTCACTCTTTTCAGTAACTGGATTTGCAGCTCCCCAAATGTAATGTAATACTTTAGCATTACCACTGGATGGAATACAAGTAATTAATGAGGGAATCCAATGTATTAGATTGCTGGCTGTGAATTGCGGCAGTACTTGTTTAAGGAAGGATTCAGGGAAAGGCTGAAGAGGCAGTAGAGAACTATGACAACTTTTTTGTTTTACCAAACCACAGCCTTATTTCTTACTGTGGTTTCAGGCAAGAGCCTTCACCAGAGCCTAAAAAAGATCATGCTGTGGTTTCTCTCTCACATACATACATACACAGAGAGACAAACAGTTGAATATGACAGGATTGTTGGGCTTTAGGTAATGTGTCATGATGAATGCAAACAAAACATTCATATAAAATGTGACCTGCCTGTATTGTGAGTGATGATGATGATGGTTATGTTGATGATGATGATAGTAGTGGGGGTGATGATGATGTTGATGATGGTGAAAAATCTACTGAGTGTATATTCCACAGCACAGTGAGTGAACAGTAATGACTGGTCAGCATTGCCAAAGCCAGTTCAGGGAGCATATTGCACTTACCATTGGATCATGTACAAATATACAAATAGATATTCCCAAATAAAAAAAAAAACCTGTGGAGACTGGAATCTAGACATTCTAACATTAGGCTTGCAACTTGGTAATTTAGCAATTCATTTCATGGGCTGAAAATGTTTTGGTTTTTTTTTTTTTTTTTTTGCTGCTTCCCTGGGGTAACAAGTTTAGAAGATGGCATGGACCACTTGGGATCCTTGATCAGTAAAATATGATTACATGAACTGTTCGGTAAGAGGGCACTGGAATGCACCCTCAGGTCAACACTGACCTTCATTGCACCTCAAGATTTTTAAACCTGTGTCATTTACTACACCGTAGTAAACAACCCCAGGTTGTTTCCCTGTTGCTTGGATAGTATGTTATACACACAATTTTTTGCATCAATGGCCATACCACGTTTCTCCCAGCAACTCTGTCCCTGTCTCTCCATCCCATAATATCCCCCAATGGCATTGACTGTCTCAGAATGTGGGCTGAAAATTATATGTTTTAAGGAAGTTTGCTTTTCAGGCCTGTGCGCTATTGCCCACTTGCAGCCAAGAGGGCAGAGAAGTGGTCATTATATTCAGTCAACACTAGCAGACTGTCTGAGACACAGGCACATACATTCAGTAATGACACGTACAATAACCTTAACACAGTCAGACACTGTCTTTACAGGAACAGACATAAGGAAGCAAATGAGAGCACAAATGTACCCATTAAAAGTTTCAGGGTTTTCTCCAATTGAGAAATTTTCTTTATTTCTTATTTTACCTTTTTGCATCTATTTCTCTGGTAAAGTTCATTTTTAATTGCCATATGGAAGAAATTAAATAAAATCGCTCCCCTTTCCTCTCTCATTCCTTTTTCTTTTCCTCTCACCCCCAACCCCCCTTAGTTTACTTTTTCACTCACTCCCACTCTCTCTCCACGCCTCTAGCTCTTCTTCGCGTCGTACTTCCCCTCTTTCTTGCTCTGTGGTTCGGTGTCTGTGCCTCTGCTGTGCAACATGAAGTGTGGGGTGCATGTGGGGGCTCAATGCCTCCTTCTGTTTGTGACAATCGGTTGGACATGGGGTCAGAGCCCCACTACACACAACACCAATTTCACAAGGTGAGTCAGAGGATGTGCATATGACATGTGTATTCTTTAGGGTATACCAGTATGTTTGTGCTTATAATCAATGTTGTTTCTGTCAATTCAGCAGTAGCTTGCAAGACATCAAAGCTATCTATGCACTTACTGTGTCTGTGTGTATGTGTGTGTGTGTGTATAAATGAATGTGGTTTTTTTTCTGTGCCCTCTCCTCTCTATATCACTGTTGTGATATTGAATAAGATGTTGGCAAGATGTATAGTGTCATTTCATGAGAGGGCAGAGTTCAGAGAAGGCTTATGGGGAAATGTGGGGCTAATATAGACAGGAGCATATGCGGCTGACCTTGGGTGGCTCGCTGTTCTCCACATCGCTGTGCTACTGTACAGCTGCTTTATTCTTGGAGCTGTGGAGGATTCCTGAGTAAATTTCCCATGTGGTTCTATCTGAATTCATTTTAGGAATGACTTTTGGAATGTGTGGCATTGTTGTGTGCCTATGGCTTTGCTTTTTTTGTATATGATGGGTCACAAATATCTGATTTGTCTGATTATACAAAAATGTTGGTAGTAAGGAAAATGTATAGAATGAAAGAATATTTTGGACTTTTGCAGAAGGTGGGGTGGAGTATTTAAATTCAGATTGGCTGGTTATGGAGTGGGAAGAATGGATGCAGTTAAGGTTGGGTATTTCATGACAGAAGGTGGTGTGTGTGCGTGTGTGTGTGTGTGAGAGAGAGAGAGAGAGATAGAGAGAGAGCAGTGGTTGGGGTAGGCAGTGTTCCAGTTTATTGACATACCAAAGGAATTTTGAAATTCGAGGGGTAATAATATTTGGATGTGATTACTACCCTTTTTAAAGCAAGTCTGCTAACTTGAGGGATTAAAAAAATATGAGCAGACAGTAACAGACACATGGTTAAGACAGAGGAGTGACAGATGGGGTAGAGGATGTTATGCTGTTATGTATTTATGTGGTGAGGTTATCTGGTGTATGCTAATTTTGGCATAATTATTGCACATATCCAATACTGCACATCTGAAAATAAGTTTATCTACAATGCAATTATCATCTTTTTTCTTCCAAAAGCATTTTGTTGTGTTAACCTCAATAGCATGAATATGACTAAAGAGTAATTCACCCTGTTAAAGCACTGTTCCAGTGTGTGGATGGGCCCTAAAGTCTTTTGCCAGTGCCAGCAGTGGGCAGACGAATGGGCTGATGCATAATTTGCTTGAGCATCCCTAAGGAAGGGAGGGATAGGCATGAAAGTCCATGTCTCTCTCTACTCTAGTGAGCCCTGCTGGTCAAGAAGGGCCTACATTCTGCCTGCAGAAAGCTGCACAAGAAGGCTTTAGCCTTCACAAAGCCTTTAGCATTTTTGTATATGCAATTTCATTGTTGTGCTTTGTGATTGGAGCAAACAAACTGGCTCACTCAATCCCATGCTCTCTTGGCATAACAAATTTACAGCCATTAAATTCTTTAGTAAATCAACCCCATGGTGCCTTCCTGTGACTTCTCAGTCCAGTTTGTGCACTGGATTATGACAAGAAGCAGCAGCTGATATTGCATGTGTGAAAAGGGAGTTTGTGCAGGACAGAAAAAGGAAAAGCGTTTAGGAAAAAAAATTAACTGAAATTAAAGTATTGCCTTTTTTGAATGAGTGTGTGCCTATCCATGTGCTGTTTCTGTATATTGGAATCCTTCTGTCATTACATAACATATTTTTCATAAATTTCCCACACAAAGTTAGCAGTTAACCAAAATGCATTGTGGGATGTCACTTTCTGTGACACCAATAAAAACATCACCATTTAACCATAAACACAACTAATTCCTTCCAATATCAGATATATTGCATTCATCTTCATTCTAAATTGGAATCTCTATTTTTATCTCAATTTTGAAGAGGAAAACCAGTGAATGGTTGATTGCAGTCAGAGTGACTGCGCTGTAAAGAATGTTAACAGTGTGTGTATATTTGCAGAAGCGTCGTTAAGTCCCAGCTTAAAGTATGTATGTGTGTGCTGAATGTGAGCTTTGAGAAATGTGAGTTTGTGTGTTTGTGTATGTATGAGGTGGGGCTAAGGGGTGGGAATATGGATGTGTCTATGTGTGAGAGCTTATGTTTACTGTGTTGATGAACATGGAGGAGGTGCCAGCATTTTAGTGTGTGTGTATGCATGTGCGCACATATGCTCATGTTTGTGCTTATGTCTGCTGATCAGAGATGTGTGTATGTGTTGGTGGGTTGGTGTCCCTATATATCCCTGTGTAGCCATAGCCCCCTGCATTCAATATTACTAAAGATGGCACAACATATCACAACTTTGGCACTAAGAAACATTGGCTGATTCTAATATTTGAGAGCAGAAATGTCTCACTGGGTCAGCCCAGTTTGGAGGGTAGACTAGCCACAGGATTCCCAGAGCTACACAGAAATGTTTTGATGACTTTCCTTAAATACTTCCCATATACATTACATTGAGTGAACTGTGTGATTGAAAAAAGAGTATAGAGTTCTTCTCATTTTCATTCAGTTTTTTTATTGTAATCTAAAATCTCAATTACTAAGTCCAGTGCCTGGCTAGGATCAAATGTTTAGACAACTGCTACTTTTTCTGTCTGCCTTATTCACTTGTAAGGGTGCGGTCACAAACACTACACTCAGACTGAGTCTGATTTGTATCTCTGACACTGAAGTTTGTGCTCTGCCACTGTGTAGGCTCTTTTTGCATCATACAACAACTAAGTCTACTTTGTGTATTGCTTCACTGTCCCACTGTTCAAAACACAGATTTTGCGTTTATTTCATAATGTGGTTTCCTCTGGTTCATGGCTGGTTAGTAATACTGGCTTGAAAATGTTTGGGGGGCTCTGGGTGTCCCACACATTAATTTGAGAAACAATCATGAAGCCTTAAACTGAGCGCTTGTGTCCCAGCCATGCCATTACCAGCTGGAGGTCTGCATTAGAAAGGGAACAAATGGCTCAACTTTGCCAGGGAAAGACAGGGGTTAAGATGGTTAAGTTTATTAGTCTCATCACTCTCTTGTGACCGCTCCTGGTCAGACAGGCACCAGTAAATTTAAAACCAAATATATGCTGACTTTTTCAGCCTTCAACAATAAAGGAATTATGTAATTGTTGGTGCATCTGCAGTATACAAAGAAGCAATGGCTTGTCATCACACAAATCTGAGGACTCACATTTTTCACTGTACCTTGTATTACTACATACATATAAAAGTCTTCCCTTCAAGATCTGAACAGCTTTTACTCTTGCAGTCACTGCCATTCAAAAAGAGATTGATTTGTTTATTATCAGTAAGTAGGTATACTTGAGATCACTATAGTCCAAGATTTGTTATAACCCTTGTTCCATTGGTTGTAGCTAGGCTAAGTTATCAGCATTCTATAAACCTATGACACCTTTTCCCCTCCTCTCTCTCCAATCAGACCAATATTTAACTGTGGTGGTCACCTGGTCTCAGATTCTGGATTTTTAGGAAGTGAGGATTTCCCCAGTTACTACAAACCCAACCGCAAATGCACCTGGTACATCACAGTAAGTTAGCACCAAAGTCATCAATACTTGACTAAAATAATATAGTTGACTGAGGTTGAGCAGACTCTTTGCCACACACCACCTATAACCTCACACATATCTCCTCTCTTTGAACTCGTTCTCCAAACCAACCTCTTTCTCAGGTTCCAGTGGACCATGTCGTCATGCTGTCCTTCCGGATCTTTGATCTGGAGGCCGACCCACGGTGTCGATACGACTATGTGGATGTATACAATGGGCATTCCTACACAGTGCAGAAGCTGGGTCGGTTCTGTGGCACCTTCCGCCCCGGTGCCCTCATCTCCACAAGTAATACCATGATGATAGAGATGGTGTCAGACTCCAGTACTGGAGGCCGGGGATTCCTGGCCTACTTCAGTGGGGGCAAACCACATGTGGACGGTGAGTGATTAGTCACAAATATGTGTACCTGTCACTTATTTCAACAAGAGTTATTAACTGCTTTTGTAAATTCATAATGTATTATAAAGAATTAGCAAATAATCTCATATTTGAAATCAGGGATATTCTTTTTGTTGCAAATGTTGCATGACACTTTTTCATATTGTTTTCCCTTCTTCCCAATTCAAACTAATGCAGGGATCTAGGCATTACATAATACACAGTTACAATATGATTTGATTTGAAATAATCTTGTAAATTGGTTAATCTCTCTCTCTCTCTCCAACTCTTTCAATCTATGTCTCACTTTTCCTCAGAGCACCAGTTCTGTGGGGGACGGCTTATGAAGCCGGAGGGTTCAGTCAAAACGCCAAACTGGCCTGAGACAAATTACCCTGCAGGCATCAGCTGCTCCTGGCACATCACTGTGGAGTCTAATATGGTTAGAGTCCACAGATCATTCAGATTAAACTCCATGTATCTCACCCTTCTGCCCCATTTCTTCATGGGAACATGGTCTCTTTGCATGTGAATATGTAACTCTGTCTCTGAGTACTAGCCCCTGGACCCCACCCACTTTTAGCATGAATGGTCCCCTTGAGTGTGTGGTATGTGTGTTTACTGTTACTGTAGGAAAAAGGGGCAGGGTGTTCTGTGCTTAATCCACTCTCCTCACATACTTTCTTTTGTCAAAATGTTTGAATTTAGAGGTAGATTTTTATTAATTTAACCACTAGTATGTAAACCTGGCTCTCTATTTGTCCATAATTCATTGTAATGAATGCACTTTTTCCTGTCCTATCATCTTGGGCGATATTTTACTCTGGCACTGGTAATGTGTCTCTGTGTCATGTGTGCTGTACATATGTATGTGTATCTGTGGTCTTACCTCTAATTTTCCAGGTAATTGAAGTGAGATTTGAGAAATTTGACTTGGAGGGTGACAGTTACTGTCGCTACGACTATGTTGCATTCTTTAATGGAGGAGAAACAGATGACTCACGACGAATTGGGAGGTACTGCGGTGATGTTGTACCAGAGTGAGTGTCCCGAGAGAATCCTCATTACTTTCATTTGAGAAACACCCTGGAAAAATGGATTTGCTCAAATGCATTGTTTCTACCCAAAGATTCACTGAACTTTCTTTCCTTTTCCAAGTACTTCAGTTGCAATACCAGCATGAAATTATTTCTGTGCCGTGTAATTGTTCAGATTTCTGTTTTCTAAAATATGACCATGCCACATTTTCTGTCATGATCTCCAGCTCTTCATATCATTCTCTTCTCCTCTTCTATCCCTCCTTTTGGGTCTCTTTTTCTCCCCCTCTCCATCTGTCTCTACCCACAGAAACATAGTGACTAATGGGAATGAGCTCCTGGTCCAGTTTGTGTCTGACCTCAGTGTGACCTCTGATGGATTCATGGCCCATTACAAAAGCATACCCCGGGGGTCCAAGCCTCCCACTGTGGCGAGTGATGTTGGACCAGGACCTCGAGTGGATGCTATTCCAACCAGCCCTGTTCGGCCCACCCCTAAACCCAAACACAGACCTGCTGCCAAACCAGCTATTAAGCCCAATACCAAACCCAGAGTCAAAGCTTCAGCTAAGCCGACATCCAGACCAAAGCCTGTCAAACCAACCCCTAAACCCAAACTTCCTCCAAAGGCTGGTTCCAAACCAACTCCTAATCCTGGAACCAAACCTATCCTGAAACCTGGTGCTAAACCTGGTACCAAGCCCACTCCAAAACCTGGTACCAAACCTGGTACCAAGCCCATCCCCAAACCTAGTGCCAAACCCAGCATTAAACCCACCCCAAAACCTGCTACAAAACCTGTGGTCAAGCCGAGTCCAAAACCTGGTACTAAACTTGTGGTCAAGCCCAGTCCAAAACCTGGCACTAAACTTGGTGCCAAACCCACCCCCAAACCTGGTGTCAAACCCACCCCAAAACCTGGCACTAAAACTGGCACTAAACTCAGCCCCAAATCTGATACTAATCCTGTCCCGAAACCTGGCTCTAAAATCAAAATCAAACCAGATCGCAAACCTAAGCCAAAAGTGACAGCAAGTATGAGCAAGCCAGGTCAGAACAGAACTGGAACAGTGGTGAAGCGACCTGGAGAACACAAGAAGCGTGAGTGAGAATGCCGCTCATCAAGTGTGCTGGTGTCAGTGAGCAGTCACTGTGCTATGTTCAGGGTTCAGCAGTTTTAATAGTGTTTGTGCTATCCTGGGTAATGTTTCCTTGATATAGGTCTTTTCATTTCTGTTTCAAAATTACTCATGGAATTTGCCACATTTACACTGAAAATGACTTCACCCTAAACCTTTATATTGTGTGGTGTGTCAGGTTCAGCAAACAATAATTGTTCTTGCAGGTGTCTTATAAACTGTGACTGGATATCTGGCATCATTGATATGTTTACTTATTTATGTTACATATTGGGTTGCACAGGCATTGAAAGACTGCCAGCAGTTCAAGAAAATTTAGTAACAACCATAAAAAATGTTTTTCTGTTCCCCAGCAAGACAGCCTTGAAATAGGATTCAATCAAGGTCTGATGGAAAGAATTTGCAGTGCCAAGCCAAAAATACACAAAGGGCAGAATCACAGAATTCATTATTTACTTAATTTGAGAGGAACAAAAAACAGATTTGACTGTTCTCTCTCCAGAAAGCAACAACTGCAAATACTGGAACAAATGGTCACCTGGAACCCAGCAGCTTTACCATCCCGTTCAAAGCGAAAGAAACAGCCAGACTTGATAGTCACACTCTATGAATTTATGCGTCCTGGAGTGAAGGAAACTAATTTATAGTCTTGCGGGGCCAAAGTAGTGACCAGTGGGCTGCTCAGCTTCCAAACATGTTCTGTCAGCCTTGACCACAGTTTCATATTTGACATTTTTGTAGTTCAATTTCTATGCACTCAGTACCTATCTAGCAAACATGCAGCAGCTCATTAGTGCTTTGTCTTCGGCATTCCTTGCGGTTCCCCAGCGCTAATTGACGTACAATTCTCCACTAGTGACAGGAGCATTAACCTACTATTTTGCCTTCTCTGATGTTAATTGAGCTTGTCCTCAACTCATCTATCTTTCCTCAGCTGTCTGGCTGTTCATTGGTTGCCTTTCCCATGTTGGGTTTATGTATGTATTTCTGTATATTGTGTGCTAATTGAGTGTGTTTCTTCCCTTTAGGGTGATTTTAATGATTCTGTGTTGTGCTCACTGTATGTGTACTGTGGTTCTTCTATGCACATGTTATGATAATTATCCCTGTCTTTTGAGCTTGTTGTGTGTGATTGTGTTTTCTGCTTTGCTACCTATGTACGTGTGTTTGGTGCTTATTGCACATATTTGATTTCAGCCATACACATGTTTCATGCACGGTCGTGTAGATGTGTGTTGCATTACCTGTGTGTGTTGTGCTTATTTTATGTGTAAGTGTGTTGTGCTGACTGTGTGTTTTTGTATTTGTGTTACAGCACCACCTCTTAACCCTGCCTGTGCTCAGGTCTGTAAGGCAAATAACACTTTCCCAACTTCCCTCTGTTCCAGCGAGTTTGGTGAGCTACACCACATTTGTGTCTCATTCTGTGGACACATAAGACTTCTTTTTAATTTACGCTGAGAACGTTTTACTTTCTGCATCAATGTCAAATATTTAATGTAAATGTCACAGACATGACAAAGTTATGATGCAAAACTTTGTAACAGCGGTTTAAGTATTAAAACAACATTTGTTTATCACAACTATACTCTGTAGCCCATCACATACTGCCTATGCTGACAAAGCAACAGAGTTGAACAAAGAGTGGTTTTACTTCAGGGCTTAAACTGCAAGCTTGCTAATCTTCCCCATCCACTCTCTCCCTCTCTGTCCTGCAGTAATCACAGGGAAGGTGACAGCACTGGCTCCTGGTTCGAAGGGCAGCGTGAACATCACAGTCTCTCTTCTCAAAGCTTTCAAAGCAGGACGTCTCAACGCTGCGCAGACGGGCAAAGCCAAGACTGTCAAACTGCTATCCATCTGCAAGAGCTGCCCCCTACTGAGAAGAGGTACTGAGACACAAGATAAAAACTCACACACTCTCACATGTATACTGACACTCATACACTCTCACTCACACATACGGTAAACCCCCGTTCAGTTTTCACGGTATTTCACGGTTTTTCTCTGTCTATTAATTTTAATATCGCTTATATTTTCACCATTTCGCGGCATTCCGCAGCATTGTTCTATTGGCCTTGCTTTCTCTCAATATCTTGTATGTGTTTAAATGAATTTCATAGCTTTTGGTTCTGTTTTATAGACTTTCAGAATGACTGGTTGACCTTTCACTTCCTCTCAGGTATGACCTACATCCTGACTGGCCATGTGGACAGTGATGGAAATGGTCACCTGGAACCCAGCAGCTTTACCACCCCCTACAAAGCAGCACAGCAGAAGCTGTTGGCCAAACTAACCAGCCAGAAATGCTGACCTCACATAACTGTCCAATCCAAGACCAGAAAAAAACAGTCTTGCTTTTTTTCATCCAGACATAAGAAAACCACACAACCACATGCATTGACAGCTAAGATCCAATGTGAGAAATCTAATGGAGCATTACAATTATTTACAGATAACAGTCATTCAATTAAAATACATTTTGAAAGGAAATTATCCCCCAAAATCTAGCCATCATTAATTAATTATTTCCTCTCATACAATTTTCCTGAACCACACAGAATTGTAATGCCAACATACACAACACTTTTACATGGTTAACCACAGCACCCATCAAATATGAAGAGGTTACCAACTGACCTAATGGCCTTTAATCATAACAATAACCCAAGACATAATACAGTGCACCAGTTTACTATGTCAGTGTCACACATTACAACTGTTCAGTGTTTAGTGGCTTTGTTTTTGTTTTCACGTTCACACACCAATATGAAATTTTGGGTTATTTTTAATTTATAGTTTACCTTAATTAAAGGATTTATAACACTGAATAGTATCTTTGCAGGTACTTCTATGGTATTATTTTCCTTTGTGTATATTCTATCACAAAATATATTTGCTGCTTTGGAAATATTATTTTATCTCCCAGAAAAAGATGATATTCTGAAACAAATTTTTGAATTACATTCCCTCTTAGACATAGTTAATTTACCATGTAGATGTATAAAAGGAAAAATGCACTAATTCCAAGATAGTAAAGAAAGCTGTGAACCATGACATATGGTTTTACTACCACTTAAGAATCTGTTCTGTTCTTAGACCACGACCATGCATTGTATTGAAAATACTGCTGTGTGTCATTGTAAAGCCACACATTTCATCACTGGGACTCACACCAGCACTCCTTCATTTTCTGAAGACTAAGAACTTCTAATTAGCATTTCTTACAGAAAGAAGTGTGGCGCCTTTTTTTTGTTTCACAATTCTCAGCAATCCAGAGCAAATTAAAAAGTTCTATACTTCACAGGAGTAACAGACATAATACAAATAACGTGGTGGGTAAATGCTGCAACTGATTTTCAAATTTAACTACAGTTGGATAATATAATTTATAAAATGAATCAAACCCCCAGGTGAACTGCTTAGCCTAATGCAGGGACCTTGATTTCAGGAGGGGGCAGCAGTGAACACGTGTCATCTCCAATTCACGTAACAGCAAGCTTACTTTAGTGCACCCTGCATAAATACCAGGAATTACATGCTGCCTATGCTGCTGGAGGATGATGAAACCAGCATATATACCAGTTCAGGGCTGTCTGACATGATATACCAGGCAGATTTTCTGAGCTGGCTGAATAAAAAAATCTCTGATAGGACAGAGGCAAAGCTGCTGTGATATTTAGAATAATCTTCTTCTATATACAAAATGCACTTGTGATTGTGGTAATTTATTTGCTATACTAATTTAATATCCAATATGTTGTTTATATTTTATGTGTTTATACTGGTTAATATTTATTAAAGCAATGGTGGTGCCTTGTACTATAGTAATGCACACACTTGGGATTCAAACCCGGTGATAATTTCCAATCTACCTGTCAAACCCTGCGTTTTTCTATAACAGTGCAACCATTAGGTAAATACATTTATTTTTGTTATTATTATTATTAGTAGTAGTATTAATATATCTTGGCAAAATGAAAACTTATTTTATTTAGTAATCTATAGAGCTTTAGACATTAGAAATAACTTTGATTTCAATACTGTGTAATTTTTTTATGGTTTTGAGCTTTACACATTTCCTTTGCTACTTTCAAAAAGCTAAAGGGGACCTCTAGTGGCATGTTATGGTACACAACATTTAAACTGGGGCTGCATGTTCCTCCTCTAAACCCCTCTGTATCTGTAAATGATCTATGCTCTGCACCTCTATAATACGGATGGCAATTTGTTCAATAAGTATGACCGTTTGAAGACATGATGCTCCTGTGGAAGTGTCCTGGGGAAATATTTGTCATTTGAGTGCCTGTTGGGAGCTTTTATTTTAATTATATTTGACTGGATAAGATATGTGGTATGGTTCACAAATGATTTAATCTGGTTGTGCAGGTTTTGAATCTAATTGCAAAGACACACACATACCCTCTTACCTATTGCAAACATACACATACTCACAGAACCATAGAAGCAAAGGGTACTGTCATCTCTTTCATTCTCTCTCACCGCACATACTCAATGAATCACCCACAACACAAGAGAAAGTGGGGGTGGGGATGGGGGTGGGGTGGGGTGGGGGTAGGCTAGGATATGAGCAGGCCAGAAAGAAAGGAGAGAGGGAAATGCGACACCCCCCTCATTCATTCTTAATCCCTTATTCCGTTACTGCAAACCTCTCCATTTCTATCTGCCCTCAGCTCTTCCTCTTTGTCTTACAATCCATCTTTCTCCTGTTTCAGAGTGGACCATGTGGTGTGTGAGTGTGTGTGTGTTTGCGTGAGTGAGAGAGACAGACAGAGAGAGAGAGAGACCAAGTGAAATAGAGAGGAGGTGAAGGAGGGTGGGGTGAACTCTGTGACATAAACCCTGTAATGGCCAGCTGCTCCTGTTACTCACCGATAAGGCACATACATGCATATACACACCCTGCAGACAAAAACACACACATACACACAGACACATATACATGTGCATGTACACAAACACAAACATGGACCACTTTTAAATGAAACTATGATACAAAATGTATAATAGAACCATAGTCATGTATAGAATCACAATTCACAGGACAATCAACAACAACAAATAATGAAACAGAGGCACTTATCTCCGATTTGTGTTAGGAGCTCAAACACATGCAAACATTCGTAAAAATTTGAATAATTCAAAACTCAGACAACATCTACCATAAAACATTGGGTTGCAAACTACAGCAGCTTTGGAGCTACACTGAACATGTCTGTCATCAATAACAAACATTAACTATTCAAGTACACAGACCACACTCAGATTTGTCTCAATTATTTCAGCCCACCATTTGATCTCATGTGAGAGAATGATCTGATCAAATCCTGAAGCCCATTAACTTTCCCTTAACCTCCGGTATTATCAAACACATACACAAACAGAAAAGGACTGCTTTATAAAACAACCAAAAACCTGATTAGAAGCACAGAGAAAAGCAAAAAAACAACAACACACAGTCTGCATCTTTCATGATTCTCATTGGTTTAATTCATTGAGTCTAGATTTAAATATTTAGCTATTACTGTGCAATATTTTCATACATACCTCAAAACAAAAAAAAGACAGAGATAAAGTATGTTTAAAAATATATGATTTCATTTTCAGATGTATTAACCTGGGATATGATCTGCTGTTTATTTTTCAGATATGTTTTTATAACAGACTCTGAGCCTGAAAATATTGAATGCTGTGCGTTTCAGATGCCACGTGGGCTCCTACGCTCCCCCTGAGTGCAATACACTGTGATCGGAGATCACAGACTCACATTCGCACTGTTTTTCAAGTCTGGTGTCCTGGCAGCACATAACAGGGACAGGGGAAAAAGAAACATTGACTGAACATTAAAAGAACACTGTGCATCTGTGGCAGGAAACCCACAGCATTACAGTCATTCAATAATCACACAAAATGTCTGGTAAAGCTATATTGCAATGGTCAGACCTTCAAAGGACCTGCTTTTAGGTGGTATCATGCAGAGCATGCTGTATACTGATGTTCGCCATGCCAAATACCACCAGGCAAATCAAGGCAATCAAGTTGGTAATATACCTATTAAACCTAAGAGTAATCAGTCATTTTAGGATTCGTAGCCAAAATTCTCTGGTCAGTAAAGAGAATGTCTTGTTGGAACCTTCAAGATTCAGATCCTTTTTAGTGTCCTCCCTGTGAAATGTGGTGCTGGGACAGCAGGAATGAACATTGATACATGAATTAATACAGCACACAAACATTGTGTGACAATCACTGGAACATATTTCAAAAAGTGATTACAGAAGCTTACAGGAACCAAACAGAAATGTGGTTAATTTTAGAGAAGTGCAATGAGGCTTGTCTGTTATGTGTGACACTTTTGATAGATCTAGTCCCTATCCAAAGTGATCTAACCAGCAACAAACATGTGCACATCTTCCCAATGCCTGATGATGAGTGAGTGAGGTTTTCTGACACCAAAAATCAGTGGACCTTTAATTTTTACTTTTTTAAATCGCTATATTTGTTTCAATTAAATGACTTTGCTCTTTAATACAAAACAAAGACTGGTTCAAAATCAATGATTTACTTTCCACCAATTTGCTGTTAATCACCTCATTTAACCATAAATAAGCTGCTCTGATATGATCAGTGAAAAAACAGAGGAACAACAGTTCTGCACATTCACATCAGACTTTTAAAAATAACCCGCACACCCTTGAATATTTATATTCACTGATCTCTCCCACAGTGCAAATAAAAAAAACAGTGACATGTTCTATTTAAAACATCAAGACATATTTTACCAATAACTCCTGTCTCATGAAAAACCAATGGCAAGTTTTAGTTTACCATAAACAAATGCACTGCAATAGTGACAAGGTTGAGGCCACTGTGTCTAAGACCAATATTAAAGGAGCGTTGAAAACAAAACTAACGTTTTCGCAGTATGACCACTTAATGACTTGGTCATAAGTGATTAATATTTGGAGGTATGTTAACATGGACAGAAGGTTGGCTTATCCTATACCATTTCAGTGCTGCTTAAGAGAGGTCACAGCACAGTAAGTGCAAAAAAGGGAGTCAGCAGCTTGTCACAAACACTATGTTTTATATATATATATGTGTGTGTGTGTGTGTGTGTGTGTGTGTGTGTGTGTGTGTGTGTGTGTGTGTGTGTGTGTGTGTGTGTGTGTGTGTGTGATATGACATAATCCAATTCTTTACAGTCCATTACTTACTCTTTGTGTCTGACAATGTGACTTCAGGCCTAATGCCTAGGTGATTAAAAAAAATTGTTACAAACATTTAGTCTCATACTCACTTAAATGTAAAGTTATAACATGACTTCTTATTCACATTTTCAGATATGAATTGAAGTTTTACAGTGAAATGGAACACTTAAAACAGACCTACTGCCTCTCTAATGCTAGCCCATCCTGACCTTTGTCTCTTCTCTTTCATCGCAATACAAAAGCCATCATATCACTTACATGTGTTTCCTTTCCAACAGTGCATTGCCAGGTCTTTTTAACAACACAAAATGACATTGTCAGACAACATTCTATAACCAACCCACAAAAGCAGAAGTCAAACTGAGTGGTGAAATTGATGTTATCAACTCAAGTACACCACTGCTTTAGGGCTCTGTTGGTACAGTCTATTTCCGTATAATGAAGAATGAGCAACGGAAAAAGCACACCACGCTGTCAAAAATTGTATAAATACCTCGACCTGCCCCAATTCTCTCTAAGCCACTTGCTTGCTCTTTTGTTCCTTTTTTCAAAAAGGATTAATTCTGCAGTAAAGCGCCATGTGCATTGTCTGCTACCTCACTTCCTGTTGCATGGTTTTGTGAGGAATTAGGGAGAAATGAGAGTGAGAGAGGAGGGGAGGGACAGCAGACAGACAGCGGGAGCAACAGAAACAGGGAGGACAGGATTAGGCGGGCAGGGTGAAAGAAGTGGGAGGAGAAGAGTGAAGGAGGAGACTGGATAGATATGGAGGTGGAGGGGAGGAGTCAATGATGTCATTTATGATTTTGATCAGCATCATCACTGCTTTGGCATTGTTTGAACAGCTGGTCCCAACAATGCCCTTTAGACTTGGACGGCTGGATGTCTTTTAATCAATTAGGTTTGACTTTGAGCACCTATTTCATATACGCTTGATTTTTTTATGTATTTTTCTAGACTCTACAACAGCTAGGTGAGCAAGTGGTTCAGCTGAGGTAGGGTAAAAATTGAAGGGTTAAAATGAAGTCAAACCCAATCAGTGAATAATCAGTCAAAAGTTCAATCCAACTCAAATTTCAGCTCAGCTGGACTGAAAGCCATCAGACAGGGTGGGAAATCATAAGGCAATGATCGATCTCTGGCTGCATTGTGAGGCACCTTTGCTGAGGGCCATCCAAACATCAGGAGTCCATGATCTAGGATTATTTTGCCTGTTGGCAAATAATGGCAATGGTTAGGATTTGAACAGACAGGGGAATCCTGATTCTAGTCAGCATTCTTCCCTGACACAGCAAGAGTACAGGCCTTGGTTTGCTCCACAGTCTCACTGCACCAATAAAAGTCCTGCCAACGCCCTATTAATTAACACATTTTTCATACCATTCTGAGAAAGCATACTCAACGTTGCTCAAAAGTCACTAAAATCTTGAGAAAATGCAACATGAAAAAGCTCAACTCGAAGACTGTCTGCTACAATAGATTAAGCTGACTGTTCACCAGTACCCTTTCTAATCAGCAGAACCAAGAGTTAAAAAAACCTCTGTCTAGACAGCTAGGCCAACTACATATCAAACATGCCCTATGCTCACTTCCACTATGAAAGAGGATCTAACATTACCTAAATAACTCTTTAACTGCTCTGCACACTCCATTGCCCCTTCCTGAGAGCTCAAAACACCCCTGGAACATGACTAGCTGAAAACGACACAACAGAAGGAACAGAGAGAAGAGAAAAGGAATTATAAAAGAGGTAGCCTGGAGGCTAGAGGGGGAGGGAGACAGTGGAGCATGGAGAAAGAAGAAGGCCTGGGGGGGAGAATGGGTTTGTACATGAAGTGTAGAAGCAAACACCCTGGAAGCACTAACATGAGGACAAGGAATTTAAAGTAAATCTAATCTGAACAACAAAAGACCAAATGAGGGGGAATAAAATCTTCATGTCGATCATCGCATGTCTGTTTTACATACAAATGGATTCTCGTTCTGCTCAGAGATAAGATCATTAATGCCCCTCAAAGAGAGATTCCCACAATCTTTTCAACCCTTAATAATTATCCAAATCTGCACCAATGAAAATAAAACTGAATTAGATGGTTATCAATCTACCAAGCCACTTACTTTTTTATCTAACTATATCCATGACTTAAAACCCTTTAAGAATGGGCCGCTCCCTGTTTCTAAAGTGGAGACTAAATAGAAGGCCTGATATGTCAAGACCTGCATTATTCAAAACTATTAATCAGTCCAAAACATTATCAAATGATAAAATGTGAAAAAGGCCTGAACTGTCCTGTACAAATTTAGTACAGCTTTGTCACTCTACGTATTTTCTTATCCCAAGACATATTTCCATTAGTGCCAGACATATCTATCCCTGACTATTTTCATTACTTCTCCCATTTGGGGAGTTTATGACCTCTGTACTCCTATGGGTGGAATGGAAGTGGTCCCTGAATCCCACAGGGGCTAAAAGGTGCTTAAATCTGCTCTTAGAACACACTAATGTACATGTAATAGTAATATGGCTCTATTCTAAATTTTAAAAAATTCTGTTTGATCTCAGCATTCCTGCCACAGAAATACCACAGGAACATCACACAACCAAAACACAAAAAATAATCTACCGAGGACCTGGCCTTGGTCCTCTGCTCAGTTCAGTTTCAGGTGCTCTTTGTGCGACTCTTTGGCGTGCCAGGCGAACCAGGAGATGATGCCAGCGATGCAGCCCTGGAGGGTGAACATCACTCCGTATGTGGAGCAGAGGGTGGGGCCGGGGATCTGCGGGTCGGGCCAGGATAGTGATGCTGGCAGGACCAAGGTGGGGCGGAGAGCCAGGGCCCGAATCTCAGCTTTAATCATGTGCAGCTCATCCAGGATGGAGAGGAAGGTGCAGCAGTGGAACCACTGGTGACTGTGGCCCCAGACATCGAAGCTCCCGGGGGACAGTCGCTCTGGAATCTTGCTGATGTTGAAGAGAGCTGACACAAAAAGCCAGAAGCAGTGCCGGTAAAAGTATGGTGCCAGGGTTCCAGAGGAGGATGGAGAAGAGGATGAGGAGATGGAGGAGGGCCGGAGCAGACGGTAAAACACTGGGGTAGAGGCGACCACAAAAGGTAGCAGGAAAACAGTGGTACGGATCACATAGCGATACTTCCTCCAGCGTTGCCTGGTGTTGCAGCAGGCCAGGGTGCAGATCAGAGCAACCAGACATGCACTGGGGATGTAGAAACTCTCAAAGAAAACATGAAACTCTGGGGAGGGGGAAGGAGAGGGTAATGATGAAGGCGAAGAGTGAGGATGAAGGGAGGGCCCCTCCATCTCTTCCCTCCCATGCTGGGTGACATTGGGGAACCCTTTGCCCATGGCCCCTGCCTGCGGGTGGATGTAGTAGAAGTAGGCCAGTGCAGACCCCACTGTGTAGGCACTGATGGTGCCATAGTCCACAAAGAAGCAGATCTCCCGGATCAGCAGAGACATGGAATTGAGCAAATGGGCCATGCTGCTGGCCATCAGCAAGCAGAATACTCCAATGAAGTAGTTCCAGAAGGGGTAGAAGAAGGGGTCACTGAATGGCAGCATGCTCTCCCACCCAAACAGCTCGAGAAAGTGGAAGGCAAAGACAAACAGAGCCAGGAAGTGGGTCCAGAAGTTTCCGGTCTCATTGGTTGGACGGAAGGCAGAAGCTAGACACTCCAGCAGACTGTAGTCGGGAAAACGGTACCCTGAGAGGATGAAGCTCTCCGTCACACGAGGGGGTACATCTGTGTGCCTGAGGAGTGGCTGGGTGGGGCGGCTACTGCACCTCAGTAACATTGTTGAAGATAATGGATGTAACTGGACTGACTGCTTGGTCTTTTTAAACATGGACTTCTTTTTCTCCCGGGGTTTCTATCCTTGACTGCACTTATTCCAGTGTAGGCCTTGTCTGATTTGCTTCTATTTTCTCAAAGCAATTTACAAAACTTTTACTAAAGATGAAAAGCTTAACTACAGCTTAACTTAACAAAAGATAACTAAGAACAATTTTCATAATAGAAATCTAGACTACTTGAGAAAAGGAATGGTTTCTAGTGAATTACAGTCAATAAGGTTGTGTTTTCACATAAATCTTAGAAAACAGATAACGGCTTCTCTTAAGCCTACTGCAGTTAAATTTACTCAATCATTTATATAGTTCACAAGCAGTTGCTCAGAGTGCAAAGGCTTCAAAATGATATATCTTCTTAGCGGTAAACCAAAGTTTAACAGTCCAACGGTCCAGCCAGTCATAGAACCAGTATTTGTATTTCTGTATTTCTTGGTGTTCCCAAGCATTGCGTAAGTCACAGTGGATCTTCAGTGGTTCACAACACTCAAAATGTCAATATTTTCGGAGAAGTGCCGATACAATAGCAATGCCACACGATCAGCAAGGTTGCTGTTCGTTTTTTTATGTCCTTCCTTTTTGCAAGTCTGATAGCTTGGATGATGTCCAAAAATAAGTTAGTATATCATCTGTATTTTCATGCTGAGTTCTAATTTGTCGTCAACATGTAACACAACAGTAAATACATCAGAAGTTACCTGTTTAGCTTAGGTACACATGCAATATTAATGCGTGTTCACTTAAATTATTACAATATTTGCATTATTTTCGTCTCCATGGAAAATGACATTGATTTAATTTACTCAGACCCAACTTTCAAAACCGGAGTAATATGCGACAATTGTTAGCAACAATGCAAACAGGTTTTAAAACTTGGATCCGCGTTATTACCTCCTTAAGTAGGTCATTTGGCTTATCTCGTGGTTTTAAATAGGGATCTTGAGCGACTGTGCATTGCATTATTTATGACCCTTCTTGCATAATTTATGCCCCAGTTTCACTTATGATGGTACGTATGAATTCCTGTTACAAGACTCCCTATTGATAACGAATAACAGAGCAGCAGTAGTATCCTTCTTACAGTCTCCTAGCAAGGTCACTTCGGTTCAGTATGGCGCTCGGGGCCAAATGGAGAATGTGTCATGCAGATAGAAGCAGTCATCTGGTTCCGTGAGATCTCTGTAGCTTAGAATGCTACAGCTTCTTTTTCAAATATATTCGCATCCTCTGCGTTTGAAACTCCTTTTCCAAATAACGTTTTCACTGCGGCACGTCGCGCAAACATTGCGATGTCTTACGGCTTATGGGAAATTCATTTATTCAGGTGACCGAGCAGAGTCCACTTTCTGTCTCGATTGGCTACCTTCCCTCTTCTCGTTTGTCCTTGACTCGAATGCCTCAGCTGATAAAGACAGACACGTCGTTAACCAGAAACAGAGGAACAAGCAACATAATGCCAATGCAGTCTACTTGCTTAGCAGAATTCAAGTCACCTCCCCCCCTACTCCACCGTCCGGTTAGAGAGAGTAATCCGCTGCTTCTACGACCATTCAGATGCACCGGCGTCCACCGGCCTCGTCTGTCAACAGTGTGTTGAAATGCTTGCTGTATCTCCACATCCGCTTGCCCGATGTTGATAAACGTCCATTTCCAACAAAACCGATTCAGCGCAAGAAGTGGTTTAGTGCAGAAAATAGGTAAAATAGAAACACAACAACAATGCATTACCCAGCCAGTGTTCTTGTAAAACCAAAAATGTGCAGATACAGCTTTCGACCTGCCGGGTTCTGTTGAGTCCTGTCGCGTGAGCAAGGGCCATTTGCCTTATCAGCGCTTTAACAGAGATCTGTCTTCAAGCACAGTCATGCAACCATCCTCCCCCCTCCCTCCCTCTCTCTCTCTCTCTCTCTCTCTCTCTCTGTCACAAACACGCTAACACCCAGGCGAGATCAGCATTGGTCTGCAGTGACCACATTTGCATGTTTTTTACTCAATTTGACGAAAGCTTTGACGAAATGAGGAAGAAAATAGTTTACACTTGTTGGTGTAAAAACCATCTGAGCAAAAGTCGCAGTATGTATACGCTACGCTACGCAGACACATATACAGTGCTTAAATTTGGTTGCCTCGCTAATAATTACTTGAGAAGTAAAAAGCTGAAAAGTTTCTGTTGCAGTGACTATATTAGAGCATATTGAATGCCTGTTACAGTTAACAAAAGCAACTTACAGAGTAGCTTATGTGATACACCAAACTATTTAAATATTTTCAAAAAACACCAAAGCATCCGAGGGGAAATGGAAGGGTTGCGCCCATATGTGCAGAACAAGGGACCACAATTTGTTAGAACTCCCTGAGTGATGTGGTCGAAAAGCTATTGACATTTTAATGTGAAAACTGTCAAAGCTTTCATTTGAATTGCAGTGCTCTTTTCATATGATGACAGTAGGTCCATTTAATTCCTAATAAATCCCTCCTAAATATATCAGTAGAAACAAAAATGATTTTTTTTTCCAGTGCACATGCAGATTTCTTGGACTATTAAGGTACTGTCATATAGAAGCTAACCTTATGGTATTCATAGGCGTACTATCATCACGGAAAAAAAACAAAGACCAATGAACCCATTTTTAAGGGAAATGAAAAATGACAGGTTTTTGATCAGCATGTTACTCCATGAACAACTGCAATAACATATAAAACTAGACATAGATATTCATCAAAACTAAACAAATACTTGCGCCCATTTATCCATATCACGTGGTCTCTGTAATGTTTGAAAACCCTGTGGGATGTAGTTGAAGATCTATTGACAATTAAACCTGAGAAACAAAATGCAAACTGTTCTTATGTTCTACACGACAAACAAAAACGCACTTTTCAAACGGTCCCCGAATGCTTGGTTCCAGTAGTCTGAGTGACAGAATTAAAATGATAAATACATTTAACATTTATTTTTTGAAAGAATACTGGGTCCAAAGAAGTCATTTAAGGTTGTGCCAAGATCCAAATGTAATGAACCTGCTGAAGAATTTGCAACCAATTGTAAATTGTAAAGTTATTATCCAAATTTATTGGAATATAAAACAATAATATACGATAGCACATGTTTTATCGCTTTACGACTCTCAACTCAACCGCAAAAGACATGGATCCAGATCAAAAACGCAGAGACAGACATCATCTTCAAATTATGCAAAGTACATCGGTTTGTGACAGGTCTCGCAAACAATTTTACAATGTATCCTTCATGAAAATATGATTAATAGGGGTAGAATAGCGTAGAATGGCCTGGATCGTATCTCATATACTTATCAATGGAATCTGGCTATTTTTGTCTCTCAGAGGTCGTAAAAGATAGGTCAGCTGATCAGCAGTGGCTTCAGTTTGTCACCCACACATATAATGTGTGACAAGCTTTGGCTGCTGTTGATCAGCTGATTTACCTTTGACGGCACCAATATCATGTGCCTTCCGAAAGCACTGCACGTCCCGAGCATCCTCCATTTTTTAAGACAAAAGTGACATCATGTGTTCACTGCGGGAACTGAAGAAATGCAATAAAGGACCGCAAATGTAAAATAAAATAAAGCGAACACTAGAAGAAAAAAATAATTTCATAATAAAAAAACAGTAAATCTAATTATTGTAATACCTATTAAACCAAGTAGTAACCCAATGAACAATACCATAGTTTACCCTTTAAAGTTTAATTTTAACATTTTTGAGAATAATTAAAAACGAAGCTTCATAGTTATGCGGACATTCAGTTCAAAGTAACATCATCAAAGGTTCAATCTTCAGTGAACATTAAAAGCATTTAACATTACACAATGAACGTGCCGCTAGTTGTTTAACATCTACAGTTGACACCTCTGTGTATATCAATATTTAAATCTGTATTTTTTATTTACTGTTGTGAGTTGGCAGTTAATATGACGATGAATTTGATCTACAATGTTGGTCATTCTGGGGTAATGTGATAGTTATAGTTTTTATAACAAGCTATGAGAATTCACAAAGAAAATCACTTTATGGCTAAGTGGTATAAAGTGTGTGTTACAGGCATATGTGTCTTTTGTGTGCTCATGCTTATTTGCGTTTGCGTGGCATGTTGCGGGCTGCCTGCTTTCTCTCTTTCCGGGTCATCTTGGATGCCTCCAGCGGCAGGTTCTGTCGCATTCCAGCTTTCTGGTTTGCTGGCAGCAACTGTTGGTCAGCCTCACTCTGTTTGAGCTGGGCAACAGGAGTACGCTGTGGACAAGTGGCAACTGGCTTGTAGATGAGGTGAAAGACAAATGCATTGGAATACCTGAACACAATATACAGGGAACAGGAGACAAGACATAAATGGAGATGAGTTAAGAGGGCATGGTGCTGTAATAATAATAATACTAATAATAATAGCAACAATCAATAAAAACCATCATCATCAAGAGAAGTCTCTCACCAGGGAAGTTTGTTGTCTCCCCTTGTAATGCGAAAAGGGCAATGAAAAGGATTGATATGAGGAGGGGAGAGGGCGCCCCCTGTGGCCACCCCCATCACTTGCTGGCTGCACATGCAGCTCAATTCACTGTCCTCACAGAAATAGGCTGGGACCTTTAGAGACTAGCAGAAACAAATTCAGTTACTGCATCATCACATGACACCACTTCCTTACCCAGGACAACATACTGTACATGTTATATGTTTTCATTTTATTTACACTTTCAGTACACCTTAATTAAAGTCAAAGTACATTTCAGTTAAGTTAGATCAGTGTGATGGAGTGACATCCTTGTATTGCTATACCTGTGGCTTCGAGCCTACTAACTCCCAGCATCTGGAAGTTACAGTTTATGAAGTTGACAAAAAATTGTGTGTTAGCAAGTTTTAGACTTGTGTAGTGTAAAGGTGTTTAGGGAGCTTACTACTGCACCACCAGAAAATTGTCTGGTTTGAAGTATTGCCTCCATCAAATTATGCTGTCAGAAGAAGCAACTAACCTCCAGTTTTGTGGAAAAGTACATATCTGGATCAATCTATCAATCTGGACTTGCTAACAGCACTGAAGGTTTATGAGCCTGTTATCTGTGGCTAGTATACCTGCAGCCTGGGTAGTGTACTGAGCCAAAAGTCATGTAGAAGAAATGCTGGTCTGAACCCTACAGAGATAAACACACACACATATGTACACATGAACATATCACTATTTGCTGATACTTTTGGGAGCAAGCTGAAGTCTTACTCTATGCAGTACATCTTACAGGTTGCAACCACAGCTGACCAATTTTTAAGCATATTTATAACAATAAGACATAAGAGAGTATCCTCACACTGCCAATAATGAACTGTCAATTGATGTGGTTTTACTGTTAGCATGTTTCAATCAAATTGTCAAGCCCCCAGGAATACCCAATGCAGACACACATGGGTCAACACATTCTCTATATAATAAAGCTTGTCTGGGTACATTACTGTCAGTATGTGGGTCCTCTCTTCTGTTTTATTGTTGTAGCTATTAACCCAGCACCTGCATTATGTTCTGTCTGGAAGTGAGTACCACCACCACAAGATTAATAAAACCATACAGTGTTTTTAATACAATTTTTTTCCCTTTCTGCCCATGTAGGATTTTATTTGAAAGACCATCACTATGCTGTCACATCTCTCATAAATTTGGGGGTGGTGCAGGCAGGCACATATGTCCTCAGAAACACATATGGCAGTGTTAAATTATTAGACAGATTCAACTAACACAAAAAACCCCACTGCCTTGGCCCCCATACGTACCAATAACCAAGTCTGGCTTCGGACCCTGCAGCATATGATAAGCTCTTCGGTAACCTTTCACTCGGATACTCCTCTTGCCCACACCATCCTCTGGGATAAAACTTGGGACCCACATGAGGCTTAATCGGCCCTCCTGGTGGGAAGGAGATCTGATCAGACACTCTGTCTATATAATTTTTCAGTATTTATTGACTTATTTTTTCCCAGTCTGAAATTTCCATTTGCAATTTCAAGATTACCTTTTTGCAGCAGCATCCTTACTTCCATACATGTGATGTGGTCAAAGGCGAGCAGGCAGATCACTTACAGTTACAGGGTTAAAGGGGAAGGGACAGACTTTGTGATGGGGTGAAAGGGGGAGGAAAAACTAACATTTTGGAGGTAAACAGAAGGGAAATTTATGTGGCAGGGTTAAAGATCTTCTCTCTACCTTCTGTTGTAGAAGAAGCTGCTGTTCATCACACTCAGGGGGCAGGTTCTCTCCAATGAACAGGAGTTCAAAGGTCACATGAGGGAGGAGCATGGCTAACTCCTACAGGGAATTAGGATGACAGACAGATATGATCATGTGATGAGGGGAATTTGACCATAAAATGATATTTTATAGATTGCTGGTCGTGTTCTGTGGCTGCTGACATTACCCAGGATGCAGAGGCGTAGACAGAAGAGGCTTAGGTCAGAGTAATAAATCAGTTAGTTTCAACCATAACTAAAGAGGGTATGCATGAGGTGTCTTACCCAGAAAACCATCACAGACTGGAATTCTCTGTTTGACTCAATGATATGGATCTTCAGAGACTTCTTCTTCAGGATGTTCAGGTCAGGAACTGAAGAGTGGTGGCATCATCGTGGTTATTCATATACTAACACTGCTTCACACAAACAAGCATAAATACACATGATGCACTCTTACAGCACTCTTACAGTCTTGTGGAACCAGGGATGTCATGATGTAGTATATGGAGAGAGGGGAGCTGAGCAGAGCCACCACTGGGGAAGAGAGACTGAGACCACGCCACTTACAGTACTGAAGCCAGGATACTGAATGAGTGAGGGAGAAAGAAAAAGAGAGCTACAGAATGGCTAGATAAAGAGATGTTGTTGCACTCAATAAGTAATTATTTAGTGTCAGCTCCAGATTACCTTCTTCAAATACGTCACAGAATGGCAACATCTAACCAAACAACAGTTCTGTTTGCAACTATAAATCCATTGAGTGCCCACCACTAGTGGTTACTAGAATGTGTCAGCAAGAGGGATCAGTCGGCCAGCTGCCAGGAGGACTGGACCACTGCGCCATTTCTTGACTTCTGTCTCCACTTAGTGTCCAACATATTAAACAGACCAAAATGCATAGATTTTACACAGTATCTACATCTACTTTGTTTCTATTATAATTTAGGCCTCTCAGTTCCTATGAGAGAGAGAGAAACTGCAACCACTCATAGCAATGCAGGATGGAGACACAGAGGGACCAAAACAACCAGCAAAAAATGCCAGGATTAGGGAGAGCTGCAGCTGTTCAAAAAAGCTAGGCTGTTCTTACCCAGTGGGGAGGTGAGGCTGGGGGCACGTGGGATGCTGCCAGAGCAAGAGAGCAAGATGTCTGACTCTACTTTTAAGGGGCCATATGGATCAGCATGACCTATATACACAAACACACACAGATCATGTCACCTTAGCTCCGACAGCTCAGTGGTCAGTGGTCTGTTTATCATGCAAAAAATACTTCCTGAAAATTGATTTGAGCAATGCCAGTTTTTGATAGACAGATAGATTTATTGTCCACAGAGAAGAAAATCACTTCCACAGCCAGTTGTACATCAAAAACATATCAAGACATGAATCAATCCTTACTTAATGCATAGGTTGCAAACATCCACTTTTCATCATACAGAGAAAAATATCATCACCTATAGCAGAGTTTGCACCCATCTGCAGATGGAACCAGGGAGGAAGACTGGTTCAATTATGCTGCAGTACTAACCATTGTAAAGTGGCATAAAATCATGCATTTAGAGTGAAAACAGAGGCAAGGTAGTTTAAGAACACACACGGACACAGACACACACACATACATTGATATATGCATATACATACATATACACATACCTGCCAGCCATGAGGGTGTATTCTCTCCAGTCTGATCCATGTTGGGATATAGCAGAAAGTTTGGGGAGTGAACCAACAGACTCCAGTGGATCCAATACCCATAGTATAACCTGTTCTGAGTCAGGAAGTGTTCCATTTCAAAGTCCTCTGTTGTAACTTCTGAAAGTAGAGAAGAATGAAAGAGGCATTACCTTTGTTTCCTTATTATATCGGTAGCATTGTTTTTACTGCAATAAATTCTACTGCTACAATAGCATTTCTTCAGGCATATATAATGTAATTCTTCAAATTGTTTTGCATTGAAAATTAATACACTGAAGTAAACTTTATAATGCTAAGTACATTTTTTGGTTGTCTAAATTTAGTGCAGAAAATTCAACCTTATTCTCACCCAATTTTCTCAAGAATTCCAGCAAGCAGCAATTTAAATTGATTTTGGTATGGGAACTACATAGAAGAAGTAATAAACATGGATAATCTATAGCACCAGAAGAATGGCATGTCAAATGAGCTCACTGCACATGTGACTTTCTCACTGACCCGCCCTGTCTACCTGCAGTGTAAGAGAAAGGCAGGTTGGACAGCTCTGCTCCTCGTTTCAAGTACTGTGCCAATTTTTTACACCAGTACTTGTGACTGGTGTCTTCGGGGCAGCGTGTCTGGTCAATCTCAGAGCATCGGTCTGAACAGTACAGAACAGCATTGCACTGAGGACTGTGGAGAAACAGAGAAATATAGAAGGGAGGGAGACAAAGACAAAATATAAAACAAAACCAAAAAGATTTATCAAAAAAGTGAAAGGGGAAGGGAAATAAGAAGAAAAGAAAGTAAAGAAAATAAGACAAAGAGAGAAAGGGGCAGCAAAGAAATGTAAACAAATTGACAATTATTATAAAAGTATGGGAGGAGAGGTGAACTTGGAAAAATGGGATGTGCAGCGGGACAGAAGAAAGAGAGACGGGAGTATTGAACAAACAAGAAATAAAATCAGATGAAATACAGGAATGTGATATTCCACAGCACAGAGGCATGTTTTGAATACACTGCAGCAAAACTGATCTCTTTCAAACAGATCATTTCTGAGGTCATTTCCAAACTGCCACCCAATTCACTAACATGAAAAACACTCGGTTCCTACAACATGATACAAACAACATATGGAATGGAACATATCTCTGTGGACATGTCTTTCAGTCTTGTTCCAAAGGCAGTCACTTTAATCCCCTACAATACTTATGTGCACACCTTTATTCCAAATGATCTAGCTTAACTCTGATGCACAAATATTTACTTTAGATGACAAGTACACATTTCAGCTCAATGACATTTCATAGAAATGCAATTGCATATGTAGTTTTAAAATAGTTCAAGGAACATTGAAAGAATTATTCTTCTACAGATTTTAGGAACTGAAAACAATTGAAAATTACCACAAACTTCAGATGTCCCTCATAACCCTGACAAGGCAAATCCTCCCTGCTCTGGCAGAATCCACCCAGTACTATACTAAGGACAGAGGACGATGCATTGTGTGGCAACACATCTCACTGCACAAACGGCTTCCTTTTCTCTTGACCCAATCCCTGCTCATTTGTTTTGTCCCTCTCCCTCCTTGCCTTACCATGGCTTCAGTTGGCAGGAAAAGGAGTGTTTCTTACACACGTGACAGTGTCGCATGACAGGCCAACGCAAGGCAAATGGCACTGCAAGCTGCCCGCCTGGTTCTGACTCCAGCTCGGTGACCCCCCAGTCATCAGCGTCATGGGATGTCAGGCTTACTCGAAGGGCAGCGAGGGCATCGGTGCTTATGCACAACAACCTGGGAGATGACACATGGGCATGATGAGGGATGGGAGAAGAAAAGATGAAACCAGACCCCTGGCATCTGATGTGGTCTGGATGGACAGCTTAAAAAGTATAAAACAATCAGACAATGCAGGACAGTGGTAATTATTCCAAAGATTCTATCATGAGGTACAAAGTATTGTTGTAGCTTACTTGTGTAGCTTCTTGTCAAGAACTCTAAGAGTTTGTGGTCGCCGTGGTGCTCCCCCGCTCAGAGGAGCCTCCATGCAGTGCCGTAGCAATACCAGGACTCTCTCTGTCATTATGCCCACACTGCTGTCCTTGGTCATCTTACCCTTAGGATTGGTTCCACCCTTAGGAATGTTCCCACCCACAGAGAAAATGTCAAAGCCCAGTGGCAGGCCAGAGCTGTCAGTCACAATCAATACAGTTTTTCCCACATGGTGCACTAAATGTCCAAGAAAATAGAGGGGGGAGAGGAAGAGAACAAAAACAAGACAGGAGAAATAAGAACTTTCAGAAAATGCAAAATATTGCTGAATTATTCTGTATCAGTGGAACAGAGACACTACTTGCTATGTTAAGAACATTAAACTGCTGTAGACACAAGCAAAGGAGGTATGGTACAGGTAATGCCTGTTTCTTCAGGTCTTGGTAGTTTCATTGGCAAGCTACAACAAGGTTCCTGCTGTAGTCATCCAGAGGGAAACAACAGTAGCTGTATCCTGATAATTCCTAGTTTATCACCTATGTTTCTTTTGCTCAGTAGCTCACCAGCCACTCTATAAATACAAATAGGGTACAATTCCTCAATTTACTAACTCTGTGCCTACTTGGAACCTATTTTACACTTACTGACTTCTGATTGGTCAATATTGACCCGGCTGAGCCAGGACTGGGCTTCAAATGGAGGTGGTGCACAGTCCAAACGATGTAGCAGCCAATGGGGAGAAGAACGATCCACTGGAAGCTTGGTAAAGGCAAAGCCCTTTCCCTTGATGTTTATGCTTTTCTGGTGGCCACCACATCTGGACCCCACCTCATAACTGCGGAACCACTGGGCCATAGCCTCACAGAATTCCATCCTTGGATCACAAGACCTTGATATTAACTCCATCTTGATGAGCGACATGGAGGATATAGAAGAAATTCAAATTAGATACAGGGGAAGAATAAATCAGAAAAGCTGGAAAAAGGACCAGAAAAGGACAATAAAATAGAACCCAAAACATATATGTTTGATAATGTACTTTAAGATTCTTCCTTTTTTTATTGGTTATATTCTGTTATTGTAGTTGCCTATATTCTGTGCTCTTTCCAACAAGAACAAGAGTAGGTGCTAATATATGAGTATATGTGTGTATATATATATATATATATATGTATATACTGAGAGAGAATATATATACGTGTCTCTCACGTTTGTAACACTTAAAGACACATACTAGTCATAAGACACTAGCATCAGAAAAATAAATTGTAACGCCTGATCATACATTAGATATTGCATAGGTAGTATAGGAAGAAATTACATTTTAGCAATTACAGATTACCAATGTAACTTTCCTATATCTTTAAATGAAGAGCAATGCGTGAAAACAGCTATGATGTCGTTATCAAATTAAATAAATGTTTGACAATATCAACCAAGACGTGTATCTGTGGTCTACGGAATGGCACAGTAAGCTGCACTATTAATTATGTTTTTACAGAAAACTTGAATAGTTACGAATACCTTTGGATAAACGTTGCACTCCTGATGTGAAAACACTTACTTCCGTTTTAGATACGTGTAACCAAGTAGGTATTATTTTTCAAAGGCCTTGTCTCCAAAGCTTGTGTATCGGTTTAAGTCAAGATTCTAAATTTGAATGAGAGTAATGACGTTACTGCTTTTTCCCGTTCTAAACTTGTTGGTTCGTTAGGCAAAATTAATGTTAATTTGTCTTTAACGCCTTCGGTAATCTGTTTGCCTTCCTGACAGAAACCCAGTTAAAGAATAATCTGAGATGAATACACTATTTTTTCATTGAATTTTACTGTGCTAGAGGCCCTCCATTGGAACAGGCGGAGAAAGCGGTCCACTTAAATTTAGGGCACAGTGCAGACTTTTAGGAGAATAATAGATATGATGACTCAGTCTCTACTGAATCGTAATGGCTTTATTTTCCAAAATAAAGTCAAGAAACGTAGAATCTCAGCCTCAATCGCACTGCAGCATATCTGCAGAGACCACAAGTGGTAAATATAGTTATGAAAGGAAGCGCGTGTGAGCGTAATAAAGCCATGCGCAAGTAATTTACCATAATCGTTCTGACCAGGAGTATTATTAAAATTTAAAACATACCATTTTGAATGAAATTTGTTACACATACATAACAAGCAGGTTCTCTCAGTAAACGTAAATGTTTGTTTTATAAGGAGAAAACACTAGAGAGGTGAAAAAAGGAATAGTCTATGGAATCTGAAAGCAAATACTCTTCCCAGGGTAGCAAGTTCAGTCTCCCAGCAGTTTAATGCAAATGAAGAAATGTTACTATTACCTTTTAACCTATATTTACTAAAATACACAATTGTTCATCTCAATTTTTAGGTCCTGCCATATTAGAAGAGGTCCCACAGTCTTTTTCTTGAATATTTTTCACATTGCAGATAGAAAGGCCTTACCTTCAGGTACAGTTATGCAGGAAGCTACAATATGCAGTGATCTTATTGTAATTATTATTTGAACAGCCATTTGGTAGAATTGCTTGCAATGGCTTCTGAGGTCTCTGAGCAGTCCCTTTCATTATTCAAGGCTAGGAAATTTTATGAGATACAACAATTGGCAAGACCTGCATATAAAAAATTTCTCAGATCATACAAAGAAAATGCTTACTCATGACTGTCACCAGTGAACACTATTCAGATTTAGATGTTATGACCAAGTGAAGAAATATATCTGAAAGTGGATATTTTCAATTGTCAATTATTGCTCATGCTCTGCTGACAAAGGCATCGTTGTGTTTAGTCTGGCAGTACCATATTTCTCTATAAAATTCACTTTTAGCACTTCTACTTCATCAACTCCAAAATTCTGGACTGTTATTATGAGCCTATCAGAGCTCTTGGACCAGGAGCACAGCTTTGACACAAAACCCATAGTAGAGCCTCCCTTAACAAAACCATTTTATTGTATTTGGTGGACATTTTTACAAAGAAAATGCTTCCATGGGGTCTCAGCTTATGTGTTCACCATAGGGCTCAGTGTGGCTGGGCTTTGGTGACTAAAATCAGTCAAATCTTTACATTTTCATTTATGTGTATGCATATGTATAATATGTTGTATGTACACAAAATCTTAACCTGCAGCAACAGTTGCCTGGGTTATGGTACAGTGTTGTTTCTTGAATATGGAAGTTCAGCCACACTAGAAACTCATTGAGATAACACTGAAAGAAGGATTACAAATCATTTTCATTTTGTTACTGTCAAACCAGTTAAGAAATAATGAACACCAAGCCAAAGAACCATGGGAAGAGAATATGTCCCAATGAATATGATACACCAGAGCCCAGCCCTGCTGTAAGTAGTGATTGAAAGCGCATTTCAGCACTTAACCATCCTTCCCCTCTTCCCCTATCCATATGTCATAATTATTGAACAATTATGCTCTAACTACAGCATCTCTTCAGGCTATTAGTTTGTTTCAACATTCTGTTTTTTTTGTAATTTATGGATATGATGTCACTACACCTTGATAAATTTATGCACCTCCTGTAAGTCACCTTGAATTCAAAGCCTCTGCTAGATTAATGCAAATACACTTCATTGTATTTTTTCTACTTTAAAATTATATTCATGGATGATATGGTCTAAATTTTTTTTTTTCTCTTTCACATAACATTTCAAGAGGAAAAGTTTGACATCAGCTTCCACTAGTGAGGACGACAGGTCCAAGACAACCATACAGTCCATACCACCTGAACTGGTAAGATACAAATTTGTTGGTACGACTTTATTAATAAAGCCAAATTAATAAAGGATAGATGAAAACATAGGAACATTGTAAAAATGCTCCATAATCCCCACTGGCAACATGTTTATTAAATCCATGCATAGTTATTGTTGGTTGAACACTTTGCCTCTTTCTTTATATTGTTGAGACATCACATGCTTGTTTACATCTTTTCCACATTCCTTTTCTCAGCTGGTGGAGATTCTGTCCATGTTGTCAGTCTGTGATGTTGTTGCCTTTGGTTCCACCTGCCATGCCTTCCACCAGCTGACCCTGGGGCACTGGACATGGCGGAGGCTTTTCCGACGGCAATCTCGTGATTGGAGGCTGAGGAATATTAAGACAATCCTGAAAGTCCTCAAAATTGTCATATCAAAGAAGGACCGAGAGAAAGAATAAAGAATTTTATTGCTCTATCCAGGGTGACTTTTATCATTTTTACTGTAAATACTGTTTATTTTGCAGCTGGAGGTTGACTGAAGTCAATGTAGACTGAAAGGTTCAAAAACACCTCAAAAGACTCAAATCCGCACCCTCTATATCATACAAAGTAGCCAAATAGATAAAGACATTAAGAATGGATCACTGGTATATGGGCTGTAGCCAATAGCCTGGCACAATATTATTTTTTGTTAATGCTTGCCATGTTGTTTTGACAGCTACCTATGAAGCACTTTTTCAGTCAGAGCAGGCACACTTACTGGATACTTCCCAGAAGTGTACAGTAAGTGCACATCAATCCAGGAAGTAATTCAGTCCTGTGACAGTAATCACAGTGACCGCAATAACACAAGTCTTCATGTAGAAAACATTTATTGACAAATTCAATACACATTGGTACCAAAAATGCTCAGATAAATGAACAACACTTTACCACAGTTAGTATAATCATACCTGAACTCAAGCTCCAACAGTTCTGCCCTGTAATTTGTTCATACTGTAACACTGCAGCATAGAATAGCATAAAACTGAGCACACTGAGACAGCAGCCACATCACTCCTATAAAAGACAGATAATTCGGCAAAGTCTTTATCCAAATTATTTGACCTGTTGCCAAGACAACAAGAACACATTAATTGTACTGTTGCAATTCCTCTTCCAAATTGTTCACTAATCAGGTATTTCTGACACTACAAATATGTGGAACAAAACCCTGTCATGGGATTGAGGCCACCCTGTATAGCGACACCTGCCCCTAATGCAAATGAAGGATGCCATCCATGTGCTGTGTTTGGCTCAGCACTGCATCGTTCTAATAGGGGGATTAGTGCCCTCATTATCACTGAGGTTGACAGGGTCTTCCCCTTCCTCCTCTTCCTCCTCCTCATCCAGCTGCAGGCTGCCGGAAGAGATACGCATACGGACCAGGGGACCAGCGTGCACCAACTTTCCAAGTGCAGGGCAGTAGTAGGGATAGAGTATGTCTGAGTCAGAGTCACTGAAGCTCCCTGAGGCACCTAGCACACAGAGGGAGGCTGGGCGGTCAGGAAGAGTAGCAGATCCCAGAGGGAGATAGGTGGGCCGGACAGGGCCTTGCCTACGGGACAGATGTGGGTAGTGTCCCAGAGGGCGGAACTCAGAGGCAGGGTTAGCAGCAGTTGGACGTAGGGACTTCACATCAGACTGGCTACGAGAGCGCCCAGGCAGGCCTGTTTGATAGCTAGAGTCATCACTGAAGTGGCCCGCTTCTACTCTGCTGAAGTCCAACTGGCTGCCATAACTGGAGCCCCTCCCACCCTGAGAGAGCCCAACCCCTGCCACGCCAAGGCCTGGCCCATTGGCCCGTGACCGCTGCCGACGCAGGGGGGACAAGGAGGAGGGGCTTGAGAAGCTAGAGGAGCGGACCACATCATCGATCAGGGCAGTGTGGCGGCCCACAGGACGATGCAGGCGCTCTTGAGATGAGGGGGCAGCCCCAGGCACAAACACTGGGGTGGCCAGTGGGAACGCGGGTAGGACAGGGTGCAGTGCCAGGTGGGGATTGTTTGGATAAAGCAGCACCAGGCCCCGTGGTCCTTCTGCCAAACCTGCACTGCCTCGTGACTGCCCTGCTCGCTGCCTCTGCTTTTGCCTCTGTGGCCCTTGGACCAGCAGCCCTGGTGTTGCCTCTGTGCCAGAGGAAGGGGATGAGCGTGATTTGGAAAGGGGGTCAGGAGCCTGGGGCAGAGACCGCTCCAACTCTGCTGCAAACACCACCTCCACCGCAGATTTACTGCGCTTCCCCAGCAAAGCTGCCGTGCCCCCTCCCTGTTCACAGCACTTCTGAACACAGCAAGCATGGGGCAGCACACAAGCCTCCTGGTACAACTGTGGAAACAACACAAACACACGCACATATGCTAACTGACTAATTCGATAAGTTTAAATGGTCTACAAAAAGGACTGATGACTTCTGCAATCTTGAAAAAATTGACATCATATATTTGTAGGTACAAAATTGCTTGTAGGCATATAACTGTACCATAACAGAAGAACTGGCTGGTTTGCAAAATAAACAGTTTGATATTATCTCTTAATTTTACCTCTTTTCTGATGGTGACAATCATGAAAATTATGCAACATTATGATCCTGAACGCAATGATGAAATGATGGAGGTACCTCTTTTGAGACATCAGTGAGGAGGTCGGGGGAAGACCTGCAGTGTCTTGTGTCGAAGTCTGTCTTGCAATGCCTCCTGCAATACACAAAAGGTGATGGATCAGGCGGTCATGCACATGAACACAGATAAAAACACAAACTGCATACACACACTTTCCCTCACCTTTCAAAGGACAAGTTTTTCTTGTCTCCCTTTCCCAAAGAGTCAAGGAGCTGTTTCTGTGTTCTGCCACTAAGACAGAAAGCAGTGGGAGAGATGGGGATACGCTATTCAGTAGACAATACTTCAGCACCACAGCAATAAGACATGAGGGGAAACAGTGTTCTGTGGACCTGATTATAGATGAATATCATTAACTTTGAGACATGACAGCATTTAAGAACTAACTATGCAAACAACTAGCAAACTCCCTGTTCCTTCTGGATACATCTACAGCTCACTCACCTTTTCTAGGCCCAATGGATTGTTAATAACAAGGATTTATTAAAACACCCCACCTTTTGAATTCATCAAGCCTCACACGCCAATAACTAAGCTCATCCTAATACCTCTCATGTCCAAACCACAATTACATTGCCTTCTCTTACCTGCAGATGCTGAATCCTCCTTAGATGCTCCTACCTGTATCTAAAACTGGAGCCCTTGCTGGACAACAGGGACTTGTGGTGGGACTTGGGCTCCTCCATCAGGCGAAAGAAGGCATGGTACTCCACACACATCCTCCAGAAGGCTTTGCACACATCTCGACTGGCCATAGTGAACTCCACTGTATCCCTGCGAGAGGGCTAGGCCATGCCCATATGACCACAGAAGGGGGACAGAATGGTGAAAGCAGCTTGGATCATCAATTTACTGCAGAATCCACTGGGAGAATCCAGATAAATGGAATGAGTACACTGGGTCTCATGACATTGCTTTATTCTCTTCAATGTCTTTATTGAGAGCTATAGGATTAATCACACCCTGGGTCTCTCATACCATTGTATTGTCTTCCCTTGATTGTCATCGTCAGTTCTACAAAACACATACAATGGAAAACCACTCACCACTATTTTTGCATGAAGTTTTATCAAAAAATGTTTCCTCTTAAAGCTCAGCTTACGGACCTTAGCCCAACTGAAGGTATTGATCTTTGTGTTGCCCTGGTCAACAGAGAGGAAGAGCAAAATGAACAGTTCCTGAATGGGGTCAATGAGAACAAATGTGTTATCAAGAAAATTTGTCACCACACTACTTTATGATTTGGTCCCTGCTTATGTGTTTGAATGGATGTATGTGTTAAGTATTATGGCATGTTGGGGAAAAATATCTTTTTCTTTGTGGAGCACCAATATGTCAATGTGCAGAGAGTTTGATTACAGAAATGTCTCAGACAGTTAATGTTTGTTTTTACATAACAGACAGGCATGATGAGGTAAATGGCAGGTGTGCACCTGAAAGACTAGCACCCCCATGTGTGTGACAGCCAGGTTGATCCTCATGCCCTCCCCATCGCTTGCCGCATGTGGGCGGATTCCGTACATGTCAAGCTTCCGCGCCACTTCCAGTAGCTGCATATCTGCTTCTGCTGGGGTTTGTCCTCTGAAACATGGTAATGAATAAATAAAACCATCAGATACTATCCATTAACACTTCACTCTTTCCCCAAAATCAGCTTCATCTGTTTACTCAAAGCATCATCCATCCAGTCCTAACTTCACAGTCAAAACCCATGCCATTTGTTCACTCGTTCACTGTAAGACCATCATCACCAAAACCTCCATTCCTTTTTGTTTTGCTCCTTAGTTTTATTTGGAAAGTGCTTTGAGCAACATACTTCATACGACATACATAGCTCTTTTTAAATAGAATGATCATTATTACTGCTATTTATAAGATACCACCTGTTTCACTCTCCATGACTTCAATTGCTACTATTAAGTACACAATTATAAAAGTAACCATAACCCAGCCACCTCTTCTCCTGAAAAATCTTTCAATCTGGAAGGTATTCAGAAACAGTAGTTAACAGGTAAGCTGCCCAGGTCGTCTGTATGGAGAGGACAGGGGTCCATATATGTAGGGTGGTGAGAGTACCTGTGTCGCTTGTGGTAGCTGATGATCTTGTGGTCCAGATACTCCTGGTTTGGGACATACTGCTTGTTTTGTAGGTGCTGCACATCTAGCTCCTCATCATAGTCCCCCAGTTCTGCTGCAGGTGAAGACAGGAGACTGTAAGGACAACCAACCCCTCACTTCATCCACCCTGCACTTGTATATACATGCATTTGATCTTTAAAGCCTGGACTTTTCTGATTAAAGCAGCACGTATTAAATAACTTTACATTTCCACTCACACTGTAAAATATGGGACACTAGCAGGGCAGCACTATTGTCGTTACAAGTGAGGCTACCATTGGACAGATCCTGCTTGATCTGCAGTGCAAAGAGGTACCTGTATAGAAAAGGAGGGAGACATAGCAGACATTGCAGGAATACACTGTGGATTATTGATATACTCAGCCCACATTCAGCAGGGACAATAAAGATCCACAGCACACCTCCGGCAGCGCAGCAGTCATACACAGAGAAAGCTCACCTAGTTAGGCCCTTCTGAAGTTGACCTGGGTCAGGGGGGAAAAACTTCACAATGAAGCGGAATGTCAGGTCAGAGGTATCTAACAAAGAGAGAGTTACATGTGTATTATACAAGTGCATACTTATGACTGTATTAAAAATGTTATTAAAGCATAATACAACAAATAAATAGCTCCAACAGATTTTTCAATTCCATATTTTATCATTGCCCATTTATGTTTTAGTCACAGGGGCTTAGATCCAAGAGTGAAATACAGAGAGAACAGCCTAATGTAACAATCTTTAAAGACTACATACAACATTGGTTTTTTAACTGATCATTTATTTACTGGCATTTTAGTTTTCATGAGCCAGGGACTGCAATTACTGAAAACTTATATTAAAATCCAAAGAAGACATTTAGCTCCACAACTCACTGTTTAAAGGCAGAGGCAATACATGACATTGAATGAACCAAAATATCAACAATTCAGAACCAGAGAAATATTCAGTCTAGTCCATTAGAATATTTTCTGTAACACAGAATTTACAGTTACCTCTGAAAATCTCTTGATGACTCAACGAATGGAAAAGAAAGACAATTGTTTATCACATTTTTATAGGTAAAACAAACAAACGTTGGATAAATTACCTGAAACTTACTTTTAACTTGCTTTGCCAGGGGTTTCAGGAGTTCCAGCCACACCTGAAATTCAGATGAGCATGAAATGAAGATTACTATCCCTTCACGAAAGGTCAGAAATTAAGAAGCTGATGTGAACAGGAATCAGTTAATCAATTAATCAAGAAATGTATCTTTGCAAACAATTAATTTGTAATATTTTTCACCATGCAAGGGGCACATCTCGTGTCACTCACGTAGCTGCCACTGTAGTGACGGAACTCCAGCCCAAAGTACTCCTTCTCCAAAAGCTTCAGATATCCACAAACTTTGTTAAAGAAGTCATTTCCCAGGATCCCCTGCTGTAAGGCAGGACATGGCAATAAAATACATAATATAATATAAATACATTAGTATACCATTTTAAGAAGCATTACATATTCAATGCACAGTTCATCTAGTGAAGGATGAAACAGGTATGTAAAGGGTCAAGATACGATGTTGGTGGCAGTAACTGTTTCACTTTTGTGCAGCTTCTGTAATTCTGAAATTGGATTCGTTGTGATGCATCCACAGTGTGCATAAGATGAACTGATGTTGAACAAAACATGGACTGGTTACATTTCTGCAATTATGGGACTGTTTTATCATACACAATTGTATGGTCATACACATTAATTAAAATTGTACATATTGTCAACATGCAGATCTATATTTTGTAACCAGCTCTGATGCTCATGGTGGCAGTGTTGCCTTTTCTGACTGCCTGATAATATATGGGAGACACATGTCCCAAAGGCATCGAACACTGAGACCAAGGGGGAAGAACACATCAATGTTTTTGGTGCAAAGTCAGAGAAGGGCTGGTAACAGATCACACCAAAAACCAAAAACTTTCATCTCATGATCTCAAAATGGTTTGCAGTGATGCGTGGAATCTCACCTGAACTGAGAGATGCACAGCTGCCATTTTTTTGCCAGAGTGCACCCCATACATTTGCTAAGGTGGCTAAGCTAAGACAGTCTGGACATTTCGCAAGGACAGTGAGGAAACCCTAAGTGCCAACAGATACTGAAGTACTAGAGTATGAACTTCAGTTTCTCACATTTTCACAATTAGAGGATCTCATATGTCATACAGGCTGAGTGTTATGGTAGATTTGGCTGAATATGGGTTGGCTTATGGACTCAGAGCAGGATACCTATGAGAGCACTGATCCCACAACTTTCTGACATCTTTCTGCACGCACGAGGAAGAGATGTGAACCTTCCACTATTAGTTATTCTTGATCGTGAAGACGCATTTCTTGAAATTATATTCAATTTCCGAAAACTCTAAACAATTGCAAAACTGGACACTCCACAAACATGAAATTTCCATGTCAAGGGCAAACTGTCAAATCAAAACCAAATAATCTTACATCTAAACCAAACTTTGCCTACAGACATTACAAAAAAGCCATCAAGCACACATACACTACAAAACGGTCATTACACACCAGTGAGATAACTCTACACACAAAAACCAAAAACATACACAAAATATCTTAAATCTCTTGCAAAAGAAAACACTTTATTTAAAACTATATAAACTCTTCAAAAAATGGTAATTTAGCTCTTTCCACATGCCAGCTACACACTGGTATTTCCTTAAACCTATGGGGTTTAAGGAAAGGAGCATATGCAGTGAGAAAGATGTTGCTGAATCTTGGGCTGTCACTGTACCAGATGAGCCCAGTTGAAACTGACATTGTCATAGGGCAGCCTATAGCCTAGTGGGTAAGGTACATGACTAGGACCTCTGAGGTTGGTGGTTCAAGTCCCAGTCCAGCCACAGCAAAAACACTGCTGTTGGGCCCTTAACCCCACATTGCTCCCAGGGGAGATTGGCCCTTGGTTAGTCTAATCAACTGTAAGTCGCTTTGGATAAAAGTGTCAGCTAAATGACAGTAATGTAATGTTATGTCCCAAATGACAACATATTGTGGCTCTTCTGGTTCTGCTGTCTCCCTGTGGTCTAGTGAATAGATGTGATCTTGTAGACTACTAAAGGTCTGGATTATAGAGGCAAGTGGGAAGTTGCTCAGATTCGCTCCATGCACAGCTTCCCTCATTGACATCCCATGAACAAAGACATGGTCATCTAAAGTTGAATGGATCTCATTACCAACATCTTTGCCTTTGCCATTCCATTTCCTCCTCCTCCTCCTTCACCTCTCATGTGCCTTCAGGTCTTTCTGAACCCAAAACTGACCCTTGGCCCTTTTATCCCTCCATCCTGAGGTTATAAGTAGTGTGTGAACAATTTTCACTCAGTGTTTATATATGGGGAATTGTGTGTTAATTGGGTTTGAGTTGTGATGAAGTCAGTGAATGATATTGAATGCCAGTGCTTTCTAAATGAGTACATTGTGTAGCCAGTGATAAATGAAGGGATTTATGTGAAGAGTTATACACGTAAAAGTTCAACAAATCTGGATCATGTGTGAAAACAGGGGAGTAGTGTTTAAAGTTGTGGGAAATGGGTCTGTATTTTGGGAAATGGCTTTGTGCTTTGGGATGTTTAGTTAATAGACCCAGGAATAGTGTATATGGGATCAAGAAAAACTATAATCTGTGTTCTTATGGGCAATCTCTTCATTGCCAAAAATGTGATGTTCAATGGTAGCTTTTAGAATGAGGTGCTCTCAGTATTACTGAGGCTTGCTTTGCACAACAGAAGATAAAATAAATAGCTCAGCTCTTGAGACCATCCTGTGGGCTGTGTGACACCGAGGTGCATTCTGACTCTAAGGCAGCAAATGCCAGGGTGGCATGTGAGGAGGAGTGGAGCGTGGGTGGGCTGCTGTGCTGATTGCAGTTTCCGCTGACAGCCAATACCCGCCTGCCAGTGACAAGAGTCACAGCACCCTATGTTTATCAACACAGAGGACACAAGCTTACTTCCATTATCATGTCAGTCCTGACTCCAAAATAGACTGAAGAAGGAAGAGGGAGGAAGAAGAAACAGTAAAACCATTTATCAGCTAACACTGATTTTCTTTAAAGTGTATAGAGCAACCATGACCAGAAATGTTAACTCCATAACAACCCTGGTCCTACACAGTTTATATAATATTACAGAACTGGATGTAATATTATATTGGAGGAAAATGTAAAGGTCTTATTATTTAATGGCTAAAAAGCCAGCATTATCCAGGGCGAGCTGTAAGATTACATAAGCTACTCCACATTCAAAAAGCTACACTTTTATTGATCATTGAAGTATCAGCATTGCTGATCCCGGGGTTCAGCTCCAAACCTCAGGTGCTAAAAGACCAGCTGCATAGCAATACACTTCCGTAAAGCACAGGTTACACAAGCTGTCACCCTGGAAACAAGCTGCCAATGACATTGGCTGACATCACTAGTGTCATGACATCACTTATTTGACTAGGAAATATCCTTCAACCATTCAACAAGGGAGTGTAATTTGGTTCCAGTTTACACTAGGGAGATGCAATGCAAGTACTTAACCATTTAGCTGATTTTAGAGTTAAACTTCAATTAGCAATGGATTCACAAATGAGACATCAGGTGGCTGTGGCACTTGGCACTTTGGCACTAGGGCTTTGATATGATTGCTGCCTTGATAACCTGAATAATGCTTCTATTTACTCAGAACTGACCCACAAGAAAAACTAAGCACACCTCACTGATTTCTGGGGTAAAAAACCTGTCCCATGTTGCACTGTAACTTCAACTGCTGTGAAAGCTATACTGGAACAGAGGTATACGTTAATACAAATAAATAACCATAATTCCTATTTGATATGCTGCCTTTTAGTTGCTGAAAATACACTAAGCTGTAATCTAGGATCCAGCATCCGAGTGTCATATTGCTGGTCCGTAACTAAGAACATGAACCACACTGTGAGCAGTGCCCACTTAGCGCTGTGTCACACCCCCAGGGCAGAAGAACAGGAACCAGGCCAGCTGTACACACTTGGCCACACTCTCTTCTCAATGCAGGTCACCTCATCCCCCACCCCCTGCCTCACACAGTACTCTTCTCTGCTCTCTGCTGATGCTCATCCCTATTCACTTGTTGTCTCCGTGTGAGCACAAGGGATTCATATGAAGCCCGTGGGCATCAGGACACTAATGCTCCATGATAGAAAAGCAGTGGGGATAATGGGGTCCGAAATGTAACCACTTTGCAAGGAAAACACATCCCCCAACTATCAGCTGTCATTCTGACTAAACCTAGGTTATAAAAAGCTGTAGGTCCGAAGGGGATGGCAACTGATGGTTTTTAGAGTGCGGATACTAAGGCTGCTTCACATGTACTGTATTTTACTCCACAACCTCCACTGGAGATCAAGGCCAGACTGAGCAGTTTTTTTTTGTAATCAATTTTGTAATAAAACATGATTTGATTGTCTTGTATTGGAAAATATCCTATCATCAAAAACAGTCCCACTCAATCACCCCCCCTCCTGTTCCCCCCATAATAGCTGAAAGTGAGAGCAGCGTTTAATTGAATTAACCAGTACATAAAATTTGACTTCGTTAAGGGAAACAAAACGACGACTTATTGTGGAAAGTCGCTAACCGAGAAAATTCAAGATGCAATTTGAAGGATCCAAATTCCAAATAGCAAATCGAACGATAGAAACAAATCAGTAAAAATAGAGTTTCAAAAATTTTAGGAGATACATTGGAACATGGATTTCACGGTTTATAATGACAGAAATACTATAAGTGATGTTCACAATGCTTTGCAATTAATTCAAATTACTTGCCAGATATGGACATCTTGGCGCGCGACAACAACGGCACACAAATTAAATAGAATCGTTTGAAGACTGCACACAGACATTGTGGGGAAACAATAATAATACATCCAACACATTTAGTATGGTGTAAGGTAATATAGTTTCTTACTTCGACTTCAAAAATCTTCTCGCTGTCATCCAGGAAGATGACCCGAAGGCGCAGCTTGTGATCCTTTGATCTCTTATGTGCAGTGTTTTTATCTGCAGCTCTGAAGAGATCGAACTTTCCCCGGCTGTCCCCCATTTTCAGCAGCCGGTCTCGACCCGACACCCTGTGACCAAAACAGAAGCGTATACAAGAGAAACCCGGAAATTCCACACACGAGCAACCGAAAAAGAGCCGGGAGCTTTCAGAGTTTGTGAGGACACGCAAGTGGGAATGGATATTGCGCACACCCGGAACGGAGTGAACTAATATTCCTACAAATGCCTTGCTATGGCACTGGGTTACACACGACTGTTCTACAGACTTTACAATCTATATTTCGCAAACAGCAGTACGAGAGCACTTAATATAACAATTGTTGCGTTACACTCAAATCATGTTCTACCAACGTACTGATATGAGCAAGGTCCACTATTGCATCTTCAATATGTTTCCTCTCACACATTTACAATCTAATAGACAGAGCAATATATCTACAATATTACAATGCTGCAATATTACAACTTTAGTCTGTAACATTATAAATGAGTAAAGGAAAATGAGGTCCAATATGTTTGCATTCGATGTGACTAGCACATAAAGGCTGAAAAAAATCAAAAATTATGTATAATCATAACTTTAATTAAGCTATTACACACACATTTCCACAATCCAAAAGTCCATACCGTAATAATGTTTCAGCACATCCAGGGAATAATTAAGCATTCGCAATTTTGTTATTGTGCTAATAATAAAAATACCAGGATTTATTTACCGGTAATTATGATCCCTGCGACGTAGAAGAGTAATTGAAGTAGCGGTCACGTCAGCATCGTCCTGTAAAACAAGGCGATAGAAAGTATGAGGGACTGCAAGAGCAACAGCACAGTCAAAGGCCACCTGACCTGAAAGCTCCGGCCGCTGCGCTCATCAACCATGCATGTGCGTGTGCCTGTTCTGTGTTAGCTGTGAGCACAACCGGCTTCGGTGACAAAAACGCATCGAAGAACTGGAGACTTTTCTCAAGCGGCGCAATAAATGAAACTGTCTGCTTGATCTACTACGGCCAAACGGGAAACTATTGAATTGTAATATTATATGTGTGTTATATGTTAGAATATGTTATTCTTGTGTATCTCATGTAATTATATGTCGGTGTGGTAATTCTATATCATGACATGATAAATGTAGAACTGACATGTCAAACTTGCTACATGCTAAATATTATAAAGGCTATAGAAGTAATAGACAGAAAATGAAACATCTTTGCTACAATCTGACCAAAGCTAATCCTGACATACACGCACACATACACACACGCTCATTGCTGCCCTCAGCAGTAAAAATGAGACATCTGTGTAAATTGACCATACCCATCTACTGCCATTTCTTTTTGCTTAACCATGCCAAGCCAGTTTATCAGGCTGCCAGAACTGCATGTCTCCCTGCCTACTTTCTCATAGCATGGGATGCTACCATTCTTACCTGCAGAAACCAGGTCTGACTGTCAGCTTGTGTAACTGGCCTCCTGCTGATCTTATAGTGCCACATGTGGGAATATCGTATCCACCAGTGCCATGACTACCAGTGCTGTGTCACTCTGCATCACTGTTGTCTGTTGGTATGGTTGCATTCTGGTTTCATGCCTACCAGCCTGTCTGTCTAATTCTGGCACCATAAATGGTTTTTTGCTCGTAGTGTGCTGGCATCTTGGCTCCTGGCCTCATGCTAACATGCTGAAATGTACTTCCAATCAATGTGCCTGTGACCTTCGCTCCCAGTTCCATGCCTGCTGGCACCAGGTTTGACTTCCAGCACTGTGCCAAACTGCTTACCTTTCTTTCTAGTGGACTTTCTACCAGTATTATGTCTGTCTGTCTGTCTGTCTGTGCAGCCCATGCCTAGGCAGTGCCTCCTAGCTTGACAGCTTGCTGATGCCCTACCTGTCTGTCTATTTAATGCTTCCATAGCCATCAACATTGCATTTGCCTGACACTGACAGCATAAGACCTGCCTCTCTGGTTGTAAGTTCAGTAAGTGATTGCCTGCTATAGTTTTCAATTGGTGGCATTCACCTCCTTTTCTGAACATGTAAATACCATGCCATTCCCTGCCTACTGGTCCACCTCTCTGTCAGTGCCATTTCATGCCTGCCACTGTAACCAAGCATCAAAAACAGAACTTAAAGACTTTATCAGGCTAAATGCATAACCATGACCCCATTCCCAAAATGCTTAGGTACCATCCTCCCTCCCTTACTCTTACTTCACTTATCTAAAGTGACTACAAAAGTTGCTGTCATTTTGCTTCCTCCCATTTGTGTATGGTCTAAGGAAGAAAAGACATTGCTTTAGAATTTTTACAGCCATTGTTTGAGGGTATAGAAAGTTTGGTCATTTTAATAATATTGTGTTTCAATTAACAAGAAAAATTGGCTTGGTAGTGAGTATACAAAGAACTGACTCAGGGCACAGATATATTTTAAGCAAAGGGCTTCTTCCTGCTGAAGCATAAATAACACAGAACGAGAGGTACTTCGACCTTAAACAACAACTATTCTTTTTTAGAATGATTGCACTGATGCCAAGTGGTCTTTCTATGATTACTTTATACTGTTTATAGCAACTCCACACCACCAAAACTGACATGTGTTGCCCTTTTTCCACAGTCAAGTCTATTAGATGTTTTCCCATAAGCTTCTGAGTATGTTTTGGTTCCATACACTAAAAGGGTGTTGGTTTGGTACCCAAATGTATCAAGCGCTGGTACAATTGCTAAGGCAGCAGCTCCTTTGCAATCAAACCAGTAGCATGTACTTTTGTATATGTTGGAGAGGAATGATTACCATGTAGTTTTTTATTGAAAATTTCCAAATAGCTTGCAAACAATGGGCACTTTTCACCATTGCTTATATGGACAAAGAGATGGCTGTATCATTGCAGCAGATGTTTTGATTTAATTATCTTAAATAGCCTTTAGTTGAGCAATAGTATTTAATATGTGAAATGCTACAGCTCTAATATGCAAACATTAAATCATATAAATTAAATAATGAAATTACATTTAAATATTTGAAATTAATTTTTGTTATAAAATGCTCCAAATCAAGATAGTCAGTGCCTGTGAAAAATGAATGCTATCACTCTACATTTACTCACTGTTGATACTGTATGGCACAGGTGCCTGCTCAATGGCCTCAATGCCTGCTTGCATTCAATCTGGCTTTTGGTGAAATTGTAATTGCATTTTACAAACACTAGATGGCACAAAAGGACACCTATTGCCGACTGTGATTTCTACTAAAGTCTTTATATGCTGAAATTGACATGCTACGCATCTGTTGGTGCTCTCCTGTTTTTTTTTTTTTTTTTTTTTTTAATTTTTCTAATGAAAGATTTTTGGCTGTTTGAATTTTGACTGCAATCACATTTTCCCATTTAATATTAACAATTAGACTTATGGCACCATCTCCATCAACACATTCAACTCTCCAAATTGAAATTAGAAACCACAGCATGTATCAAATTAATAGAAGACATCTCCAAGAAATCCAAGACTAGTGTTTGGTGGCCAGGGTGGACAAAGATAGAAAGTGAAAACAATTAACTGCTTGGTGTGTTCAAGTTGAATGATTTCACAAAATGTTGGTCAAATATCCCAACCTAATTCACACTTGAATTTATCAGTTACTTAGTGATGACACAAACCAAACCTTTTGAGTGAGATGTACACTTATACTTCTCAACTGCTTTTAGTTTATTTACTCACTTATTAATTAATGTAATGGATTACATTAATCTGTGGTAAATTTCTGTTTAATGATGTGCGCTAGCAGTGGAACACTGATTGATCGATTACTGAGGAATCAATTCAAAGCTGAGAGCATTGTCCTTAACCTAGGTTAAGTACAACAATTTATCTTTAAAATAGAATGTACATTTTTGAAAAAGAAAGGGTAACGATCAACACCATCAAAGATTATTTGCCTTGGAGTGAATATATTATATTTCTGTTCCTTTTCTGAGAGTGTGTACATTAAGAATTTTCTGGCTGGTTGTTAGTTTTACAGAATATTTGTCCATAAATACATAATAATAAATATGGAAATAAAATACGGTATGTTGACTGCCTTAAGATAGCTATTTAATATTAACTAAATATTTAAATATTAAATGTTTTACTTTATTTCTTTAAAGCATTGCAATATAGAATTTTCAAATTCCACTTCATGTTATTGCTTTGTGTTCTTAATGCTTAAATACTAGCTTCAATACAATACTAGTACTGTGCAAAATACAAATTGCAGCATTCACATGTTAAGTCCAGAACTCTCAATAATAGGCAAATGATAGCCTGGTTCAATAAGTTCCTGATGTGATTGAGTGCATGTAAAATACCTAGCATGCTATTAATTTATTTTTACACTGTTGTCATGACTTTTTTCTCATTATTCAATTTGGGGATGCGTCGGCTGGCAACGCAGCCTTCACACTCAGTAGCCAAGAATATCTGTGAGAGATATTTAACATGTGAGAACAGATTCTCTGCGTGATTTCTCCAGTGTCCGCCTCCTGCTGTGTGAATGAGGTGTGCCTCCGGTCGACGCCTTGCCCCTGGCTCTCCTTACCCTTTTGCGTTTTAATGTCAGGACTCGTCACGCGGAAAATTGATTCCCAATGATACAATTTAGCAGTGGGGGTCTCTCACTAGGAATAAAGAAACAAAAACACAGCAAGACCAATCAAAGTAAGAGTAAAGAAGAGATTATTAAAACTGCATCACAAACAGGAAAAGGGGAAGGGTTTGAAGATGAAATGGACATACAAGATCCTCCTTGAAACACTGACTCAATGCTTGAAATGATTCAGATGCTTTGATCAATTTCAGTGTGTTTTTCTTGTTTGTGTTTGGTTAGGGCTGTGTCAGCAGATCCTAGATCAGTTGTTGGTATAGTCACCTGGAAGAGTGGGAAGGGAGATGGCCTGTGAACCTGCACAGTATCGTATGTGAAGTGACAACATATTCTGCATGGACTGCAATGAAACTAAGTGAGAATCTGTGCAGGCGGTGGGATACAGAGACTGAGGAAGACTGTGATGAACCCTTTGCTAAACCAGAGCTCTGAGACAGAGCGTTACATTACTGCTCCACTGTCGAGTTTTCACCGTGTCTTCACGTGGTCCTTCTGGTCGCAGGTAAAGGGTGAATACCCAGGTAATGGGAAACACTCCGCAGCCTGCAGTCCAGCTGCTGCTCTGCCGCAGATCACAGATCACAGTTCAGTGTTTGATTTTCCACATGGAAAATTGCACGCACCTGCTGGAGCATATTTTTCCACAGCACATTCAGGGCTTATCATTAGTGCCATTCTTTGTGTGCATGAACATGTGTGACAGGAGCACACATGCATGCACAAATGCACAAGCTCACACACTCACACACATGCACATGCACAAACACACATACAGTGGCAACAGCTTTCAGATGATGATTTATCTCTCTCCCTCTCTCTCTCACACACACACACGCACAAGCACAAATACATAAATACACACAGTTCATCAAGAGCTTTAAAACTTAACCTGAATTCTACAAACAAGGGATAACTTAAACAATTACATAGCTAGGAGCCATAAAGAGGAAATACATACTTAGTAATAGGTATAATTGCATACAAAATTTTACCTTGTACAGTGACATTTTGGTCAGAGGAGAAGATCAGTGTTCTTTCTGTGCTGAAGCATAGAGTAACATAGTCTCCATTCAATGGGTGACATTTGGTTTGCTGACATGGAATTAGGACAGTTTTTTTCTGCCATTTGATCAGTGTATAAAGAGGATTTTGAATGCAGTTCTATTAAACAGGAAAGAGAGATTTGAAACTGCTAACGGGTCACAGGTTTCAAACAGTAAAGCTGTCATTCTGTGTCATTACCCTTTAAATACGAGAGCCCAAAAAAGTGGAACCAAAAAAGGTGTCAGTCTAAAATGTCAGGACGGTCATTATGAAAATGTCACACTGTTATAATATGGGCCACATTGTCTGTCTTGGGTTGCTGAGTGATTGTGTTAATTTGGAGTGCAGCACTAGCACTGGAGGTGTGTCTGGGTTGGCCAGATCATTGTCAGAGCAAGCACACATGCATACAGGAGTGCTCACAAATACTTGCATGTACACAAACACACAAACTCACACCTACTTCATCACACAAACACACTAATGCAGAGAGAGAGAGAGATAGAGAAATTGAAATGAATTTAAAGAGAAACAAACAGAGAGGGGGCTGTCACCGGAAGGAACAGATGTGGGAAATGTCAGATTACCATACGTGAGTGGCACAGTCTGAAACAGGAGCATATCCACACAGCTGTTTCTCTGCAGAGAGACCCATAATGCACTCCACCCTGCAGCTGAAGTCTAAATCCTGTTTCCCATTTCTGTCTGCTCTGTATTTGGCAGTAGAATTTGCTGTGTTGATAATACTAAAATTATAATATTGCTGTATTTAATTGCTGTACCTGACTTACGGTTGAAGACCCACTCTAGCTGTACTTACTGCCTGATTTTACCAGAAAAATACTCATAAAATGGAATGAGAGGGTGGTGACTTAGGACTTCACCAATTAATTGTAATTGTAAAGTTAACACCCCTTCATTTAAGATGTACTTATTTTATGAACAGAGAAAGTATGTCATACCTATAATCAATCCAATAACATACATCACAACGCATGGGAAATCATTTTAGGATGAAGTCAGACAACTGACTTTTATGTCTAATCAGTAAAGCTTCCACTGACATTCACCTTCACAGTCCATCACAACACATTCTTGGTTTTTAAACACAAAATCAGGTTGGACTTGGGTGAAATTTCTGGCTAGGATAAAATCAATACATGTCAGCTTTTTAAGCATTGGATTTGGTTTCCCACTGCTGTCTGACATTCCCTCTTCCTCAGACAGCTGTTCACACCTGCACTGATGCTTCATCATGCTTTTACTCACCCTCTCCTGAAAACCTCTGTCCCGCTATGGTCCACTGCTCTCCTTGCCTACTAACTCATTCTCTATACCCCTTGCAGTATTAGTTCTGACACTTTAATTAAAATATCTCTTCCTCATTCCCATGATTAAATTGGGGGGGGTGACCTACTCAATTACATATGAACCCAGCACCTGGGTCCCACACCCACTTACACGGACTATACCATACACCTCCGAGTACTCGTCTCTTTACAATGATCTATTTTTATGCCTCTCGCCAGAACATCAGAGAAAAACACAAGGCAGTTACACAGTTACACAACTTTGCTTTTGGCTAAAAAATTCATGGCAATGTTATTGCAACAGGCACTTTGCAGAACTTTGATTCAGTTTTGCAGTCTTCAGTGAAGGCCAACATCTGCTTACACAGTACAAAGTGTTCAGTGAGAATTCTGTAACATAGTTACTTTTCCGGCCAGGTTGGGGACAGATGGACCTGGATTTCATTAGGTTTAACCCAGAGTTTTGGGTTAAAGGATAGAGGAAACGGGGGAATGTAAGTTGAAAGTCTCAGCCAATCAGATGGTGATCTGGTGACTAAAGGAGAGTCTGGACTGCAGAATAGTTCCAATCTACTGCCAGACCACTATTTTCCACAAACCAACAGCTGAAAGCCTCATGACATGCTGTTCTTTACTTACATTTACCTTTAAACAATCATTATTTTGAATTACACATACAGAGCAAATACACACACACACTAACACACACACACACGAGACATAATGCTAACACACTGGATTAATGAAGTGAGTAAGACAATCCTAAAACCTAATTCTAAATTCCAGATCTCTGTAATGGGATCCCTGCTAATCCTTTTATATGAATCCTTTCAATATTTCGATACAATTATTTCACTTTTTTGTCAGGCTGAAGTTAAATTGGTCATTTCAAGCGTACAGGAAAATTTGGGCATGTGGAGGTTGTTGAAGTCTGTGTCTCTCAGCAGAGGAGTCACCAGGGAGAGCCAATCACCTTCTCCCATCTGCAGGAGTCTATGCAGTGTCATTCCAAAGGACGAACAGCTCGCTAATTAAAAATATAATGAATATTTAATTACGTTTTTGTCAGGCATTCATGCGATCTTCCATTTCCACACTATGTCAAGACACAGACACCCATTTGGGGGACTTTATTTTAATCCCCATCAAGCATAAATTAAATGTGACTTCTTTTTCTTTTAAGAAGAAGCTTAAAACTGGATTTCATTCACGGTCAAAGCTGAAACACAATGCAACTATGAGACCTGTGGTCCAATGGGACTATCTGCCCTTTGTGCATGGTTCTGTTGGGAGAGCCTCGTTTATATGCATGGTCCAGTGTGTGTTAAACCACTTTTGTTCATGGTCACCTAAGATGTACTGCTCACCACCCCCACTCCATCCCTTTGCCTGATTGAATTGCACCATTTCTAGCATAATAGTCCAATGGACTGAATAACTTATTCTGCCCTGTCCAGTGGGATGATTCACATTTCAGTCATGGTCCACAGGGAAGGTCTCATTAATAGTGCAAAACAGTGAGGAATAGGATTTAGGCTTCAAAGGTTACACCTCCTGCATATGCTGTACTGCAGGGCTGTAGGATGGTCCACCAGAATAATGAAGGGAACTTAGTGGAGGAGTGAAAATCTAGAGTCTAAGACAAACATCTACATCCACTGTAGGACAAACATCTACATCCAAAAGAGGTTAAGAGGACTTGCAGGGTTGCACTGATGTTATCACACAGGCTTCTACAGCAAAGCTTTGGACACACTCCCATTAGGTATAAAGCAGATGGAAGCACTTTTTTGTTGTCAGATGAAAGGCAATTAACAGATGTAAGAGCACTGGGACAACAGCCATGGCTCACTGCCTGGAGCACTGGCAGCTCTGGAGATGTGCACTCCAGAGTGGGCAGATAGAGCTGGAGGTGCAGCTCCTAAAACATTCATTCAGTGTCCAGATTTCAGAGTCTCACTCACCTGTCTAAAGCAGACACACATTGAGATCAGGTGATGGGTGATCTTTTAATTTTTATCAAGAATGAAAGACAAGAGAACTGCAGACAGACTGGAAGGAAATTAACTCTCTTGTATCTGCTTTGGATGTTGTATAACTTAGCTTGATTCTTCAAATATACAAAAACCAAGGCAGATTTGCTTGTAAGTATAAAAGACTGAATATGAGATATTTTTGCCTTTTTCGGATCAAATACTTAATGAGAAAACCTGCCATTCATAACCCCATAATACTGCGTGAGAAATAAAATTATATCTATTCATTAATTAGCTAATATAATATAAATGTTCTACCTCAATTGTCCATGTACAAATTTTCTCACATGTCCTAGAAAAGAACTTTTCTCAGTCTGGGACATTTTCCCAGCATTGCTGAAATTTACTCAGGCCAGCAGTAGGATGGCTAGAGCCTCCAGCTTATTTTTACTTCTTGTTCCATTACCCCTTAATTACAGAAACAACTGGTTGGAGGCCGTTGTTTTGTGTGAGGGTTAATGTCGGGTGGGAGAGGAGATTTATTTGGGATGTGACCTTCTCTGCGTTAGCTCCAGCAGTCATCAGTGGAATTAATAGAATAATCAGATTATGCGCTAACTCATAAATCATCGGCAAGCGCGCTGTCACACGCTCAGCCATTAATGGCTTCTATTGTTTTGCCATTGTATTAAAAAATCACGGCCGCGATTCCTGCCTTGATAGGAACTGAAATGGCATTTAGAGGCTGTAACGAGCCAGGGGCACTGAGGGCCAAGGCTTTTCACGACGGTTAATTTAGCCGTAATTCGGAGTGATGTCACTGGGGCAAAGGTGAGTGGAGATGCCTTTGGTGGGGGGGGGGGAGTAGGGGGATAGGGGTGTGTAAGGGATGGGGTTGTAGGCATCTTTCAGCTGGGGACACCATCATTGCAGTGGATGGCAGACAGTTAATTAGAGTGATATCGCTTTAAACGTCTGTCAGTTAGGGTTAATGGCATATCTTGGGGTACCCTGATGTCTGAAATAAGCCTTTGTTGAGGACATTAGATAGGTTCAGTGATTGCCAGTGGTTTTATCCCCTGCACTTTATTAAGATGTCATGTCCCAAGATATGGAGGGACTCTGAAAGGGTGGGGGTGGGGGGGGCGGAATGAGACATGGCCGGTCCCACCCCCCTGTGGTGTGGCTTCTTCTTACCCCTCTGCTATTGGATTCTTCCATCACAGCAGCTCATTACAGTAGCTATCTGTAAGCATGCAGATGGTGGGGTCAAGGGGGCTGGTCATTCTGGTCATCTTCTCTCCACCTCTGTCATGCATCTCATCCTCCTCATGCTCCCTTCCCTCCTTCATTCTTTTTGTGTGCCTATTATTGACTGTATGTGTGCATTTGTCTGTATTGTGTGTATATACACATGCCAAACATCCTCCATTGCTTCTCCAATCACCATAGCTAAATAAAATTGAAATTTCATGGGAGTTCTGGAATGCACAGTACAGTATAGATTTTCACCTTCTGTGTTTCTCTGTAAGCTTTTTAAAGCTTTTTGTCAACCCCTGTATATGGCTAAGCAGGTCGACCTTTATTGTATTTTGTGTTGATTGCTGTAATATTTTGTATTTCAGGTAAAATGGGCAGACACTGGAGTTAAAATTGATTTAAAACATTTTGGTGACTGGACTGTAACAACCACTGGCCCTTTCACCTGTTTTGTGATTCAGTTAACTACCCTTGGTGACAGAGGAACAGAAACCTCCCCTCTCCAAGACTCAGAATCCTTTACCATCTCTCAAATTTCTTGAGAGTGATCAGCTCTGGGCTGCAGCTGTGCTAAAGTGGTTCATGCTTCTCCTCTGTATGCTTGCTGTTTGCTCATCTGTCAGGCAAAGGTACATTCCCCTTTTGAGCTGAAGAGGTAAATCTTCGGCCCACAGGCAGATGACAGTCCTGCACTGCTGAGATGTGTACCTCTATCTCTACACTTTTCATGTTGTTCTCCCAACTATGACAAACAATGGCCATGATTCTGACTGTCATGCTAAAACTGCATCATATTTTGCTGTATAGCTGACCAAAAAGCCCCACAATCTCCTGCAACCTCCTATAAATAACGGTACACATTTTGGCTTTGTGATAGGTCAGACATTAACAGACATCCTGTCTTGCTCATACATATGATAAAGTGGTGACTCCAGTTTTAATTTTTTGCTTTATTGCCATTCATAAAAAAGAGTGCTTGACACTGTCACTTTTTAAATAAAACTGGCTCAGTGAAGTTTATCACTGATCCTTTTTAACCTACAATAACAAAAGTGTTTCTTGCCATTTGCCCACCAAGCAGTCAATTACGTGCCAGTCCATTAATCTAAAGGATCTTTACTAGGCCCTTAGTGCCTTAGCAGGGTCCAGTGTAGGTAAAGAGGGGACTCAACCCCACTCCATTATATTTGTGCACAAATATAATGGAGTTTTCACAATGCAGATGTTTTTTTCTTGCTCTTAAACATTTATAATTCAGGCCCCAATCAAGAGAGAAAATGTAGAGGTCCTGAGAGAATTTTTACAGCCAAAGTTCCTTTGGCTTTGTGTGTGTGTGTGTGTGTGTGTGTGTGTGTGTGTGTGTGTGTGTGTGTGTGTGTGTGTGTGTGTGTGTGTGTGTGTGTGTGTGTGTGTGTGTGCATAGCAGTGTCATATGTTTGTGTATGTGCACCTTCAGTGTTTGTGTATGTGTGTGTGTGTGTGTGTGTGTGTGTGTGTGCATAGCAGTGTCATATGTTTGTGTATGTGCACCTTCAGTGTTTGTGTGTGTGTGTGTGTGTGTGTGTGTGTGCATAGCAGTGTCATATGTTTGTGTATGTGCACCTTCAGTGTTTGTGTGTGTGTGTGTGTGCATAGCAGTGTCATATGTTTGTGTATGTGCACCTTCAGTGTTTGTGTATGTGTGTGTGTGTGTGTGTGTGTGTATGCATGTATGCATGCATATTATGTAAAGGATCACAAAACTTAAAAACCATATTGCCCTACTTAGTACAGGCAATTTGGTGCTAAAAAAACAGTTCTATGAGAGTAAACTAAATGGACATTACTGTGCTGAATAATTTTTGTGCAAAAATAAGATGGGAGTTGCTGATGATTTGTCTACATATATAAGAGGCAAACCAATCGACTCCAGCATGAAACAGAAGGATGAGGTGATGAGTGATAAGGACATTTCTTTCTACAAATATCCAGCATGTGTAACGATGATGCAGAAGGATACTTCCATTGTAAATTACACCCAAAAAGTATATAGAAGTGAGTCTTGTTATGACTTCCAATAACAAAAAAACTTTGTTAAATAAAACCCTAATTTCAATATTAGATTATTTTGTAAATGTGGAGGTTGAAACTAATTAGCTAACTACTGAACTTATTAAGTACATGTTTACTTTTCACAGATAGCCATTGATCTTTGGTCCTTTAAAATAATTCACAGCACTGTACAATACGTGAATCAGTGGCTATTCTTTCCAGTAACTCATACCTGCTATCACTGTATATCCTGACATCCTGGGTCCAAAGGCTGGCTCATTCCTGTGAGAACCCATGTGCATGTGTTCTGTGCAGCTGTGTGAGGATGTTCTATGCTCATGCATGTGGTCGACCTCGCTTGCCTGTGAAGCATGGGTGAGGGGATGAATCTCGTCTATCTCATCTCAGGGAAACACACATACAATAAGCCTGTGCACACACACTGTTCATTATCAGCAAATGTGCCCTTCATTTCAGGAGCAGTGTGCTGGAGCAGGGGGCTAATGGTGAGCCAGTGATTAACGGAAAACAAAATGTAAGGGCTGCTCTCAGAAAATTAAATCCGGTTTGAGCCAAACAAATTAGACGTTTATCTTTATTGCACTGTGTGTTAGTGTGTATGTGTGTGTGTGTGTGTGTGTGTATGTGTATGGTGATTGGGGAAGGGGGTGCATAGGAAATATGGTCACAAACACTGTTGAAACCATTCATGCTGAATTAATTTGTTTCTCCTGCTCTTCAGTTCATTGGGCTTTGATGGTTGTCTAATTGGAACATCATATCCTGCCATGCAAATCAAAGGGCCAGCATGCATGGCCAATCAATTATGTTTCCTTATGTGTCATACCCACACTGCAGGACTGTACGTGTCTGTGTTTGTGTGTACCTGTATGAGGTAAGGTGACCATCCTGGGATTCATGATTTGAAGAGAAATATGAACAAGGACACAGAAGTATTCCCATGGCTGTATTAGTGGTGGTGTTAGTCATTAGTCTGTGACTGACTGAGATAATGAGGATTATTGAGCTAGCTTGGCCATCTATCCATCAATCACCTGTGAGCAGATATCTGAATGATTGATAGTCCTGTCCTCTATTTCTGTCTTTCCCTATCTTCCTTTCATACTCACCCTCTCACTCTGTAGATGCAAACTTCACATTTCAGTGTTGGATTACACTTTTCACTCTGTCTGTGTGAATTTGAAATGGAATATCCTCATTTGATACATCAGCTAATGTGATCACCTCATTCGTGTTAAAAATTGTTCAGAAGAGAACCATCCTAGACATTTTAAGCAGCCTTACATCAAGCAGCAACATTGTTAAGAGACAATTATTGTCAAAAGAAAATTTACTTGAATCATTGGTAAAGAAATGTACCACTTTATTTGCTCTGTAAACCAACAATTACATTAAAAGACAACTGAGTATAATTAAATACATATACCAATTACCTAACTATGCATGAATACATTGTGAATGTAAGGAGCATGCTAATGAAATGAAATTAAACAGAATGGACTGTTGGAGTTTTGAGGTGAAGCTGATGCACTGTTCATCTCCCTGTAGTGGTCTGTTTTACTGCAACAGCACAGTCCACTGTGATTCATTGCACTTATACTGCGGCTACTTGCAACATAAATATTTCAACATATATTTAAAATGGTTAAAAATAGTTGTGATCATGCCACTGATTTGAACTTGCATTTTTTCCTGTTACTTCTAGAAGTAAGTAGGTGTAATTGAATGCTCAATAGGCTTGTTTATGGAATTGTAAAGATTGTAATGCTTCTCTTGCTACTTCACAGCTGTGCATTATACTCCTTCATGGGTAATAAGTATAGATACTTAATTCCACCTTCATTTGAGCACCATATAAGAGTTAATTTTTTATTCTGACAGTGCTTATGCACTCTACCAGTAATTCATGTTTTCTCCCTGGCTCCATGGACCAGAATGCACATGCTATTCTCTACCAAATACTGACAATGTCCTCTAGGTGTAAGAGATGCTTGCTTACAGCTCTGGGTCCTTGTAGCTTGGAATAGCCACAAGCTTTCAGGGGGCCTGAAAAAGTCATGTTGGACTAAAAGATGTGACAGTGGCTTCACGTTCTATCTACCATAAACTAGTTAAGCCTGGGTTTCCACAGTGGTTGCATCCTTGAAAAATCTAGATTATCAATCTAATGACAATGAACAAGGTTTAGTTCATATACTCACAATAGGCGCACAATATTTCTCCTGACTTCGCTTTTAAACGGGTGCTTTACATGACTGCTCATTTTAAATAAAAACACTTGTGCTATAGAACAGAAACTAGAATTTTCTGCCATTGGGGACAATTTGATAGTAATATACTACTAAAGTACTAATAGAAGATCTTAATGTTGAAGTAACAATCTAAGGCTTCATGCTCTTGACTTCAATCAGGTGTTTAACTCTTTCATTCCATTCTCTCTTTGGTCTCAGTGTAAGCACTGTAACGAGTGACAAACAGTGATCAAAGGCATTGGGAACCCATGAACACAATATCCATTCACACCCTGAGGGCAGTGTAGGGCGAGGGGTGATGAAATATGAACACCTTACAGTAGGTGCAGCTACAGTATGCATGTTGCCAACTGCTCTGAACTTCATCAAATGATCATAATTGATTGGCCATGCAAAACTGATTTCCTGGGTGCATGACCACACCATTGTAGGAGACAAAAATGTCACTCAGTACAGTTTTGAACCTCCCAAATACACGAAGAGAACCTCCAGTGAATTCTATGCATACTTGCTTGGATGCATACTTGAGTTTGGGACACACGTGATCAGATGGCCATTAACTTCTGTAATTGATAGGTGTACTAACTAAAATGCAAGTATACAATCTTGGACGCAGCCAATGTGTAGAGTTTTGTTACTCAGCGATTCTTATCCCTCTCCTTCTGCTCCTCATCTCATTTTCATTTCTCTGACTTCCCTGGCTGTCTCTCTGAGAGGGTTAGTCAGTTTATGGGTCACTCACATACACTCACATACTGACTGAATGATTCAGTAAAGGTTTGATCTCAGACATTTTGTTTCTGGTATTTTCCAGGATACTTCTGTCAGAATCAGACTGTCTGTGTCTGAAAGGACATAAATGTTGAGTTCTTAATCAAAGTTCAATGCCATGTCATAAATTGGCATTTTGATGTACAAGGGGAGTGTCGTCAGAATTAAGATTAAATAATTGTTTAATAATAAGCCTGATTAATTCCATTCATAAATGTATGAAACAAAGCAATGACACCAAACTAATTTACACATTGATTAAGCAGTAAAATGTATCCTCATGAAGCATATATTAAACATATGTCTTCGGTTTCCCATATATTTATTGACAAAATGTTTGCATTCTGCTGATGAATTGAAACCAGGAGACATATAAATCAAGACCATAATAGTCACAGTTTTTCAAAATAAATTAATGTACCTTAATAACACACTTAATGTAGACTTAAAAATTATAGACAGGCTTACTCAGTAACAGGAAGGAGAGATTAAATGTTATTGATATTGTGAAAATCATGCTGCTAGTTATGCTACTAGTGAAGTGACTGTTGCAGAGAGTGGTTAAATATTTATTCACTTTTTCACTGACTCTGGAGCTACAGCACGGCTGGCTGGAGATATACAGTAGAATGATTTCTGAGGCACTCTCGGTCTGACCTGTTTCTGTGCAATTATTTTCCCTGTTTGTTTTTTATTTGTGAATAGTGCTTTTGTTCCATTCATTGTGTATCAATCACAATCAGGAGACAAAAAAGATATGGAGATAGAGCACAGAGACGAAAGAGAGAGAATAAACAAAAAGTGAATGTGCTAGATTTAGCACAGAAAACTGTTTATTGCAAAGTTGGAACGTGCAACATGAACATGCCAGGCTCCCTGCCATGAACTTGCCACTGCTTGGGAATAAAAGCATTCAGTCTGAGGCAAGTTTCAGATGTTTTCAGATATGTGCTTTTATGAAGTACAAGTACAGCAGCTCAATATCACATTGTACTGTACTGGACCTTCTTTCACAACCCTGTGTTACCTTCTTTTATTGCCATTTTGTGTGATTCTCATGGTACAAAGTTCTATCTAAATATGATCACTGACCATGGACATAGGCCTAGATGAACAACAGACCAAGTACAACAGAACCCAGAACAACCCCCCCCCACTCCCCAAAACCCCATCAAATCTCCCCTCATCTCCAACATGGAGGAAATCATAAATCGTTTTTCATTTCAGTGAACAATCCAACATCATGGACTCCATTTCTCCCTAGCTTGGAAATAATTTGGCATGTTATTTACAGCTGGGTGGAAACTGTTTGAGATACATCAAAGGAGTGAGGAGAAGAAGGGTCGGAATGAATGTATAGTCATGCTCACTACCTCTCTCTCTTTCTGTTCCTCTCTTTTGTGTCTACACTAGGAACTTACAGTTTGTGGGATTTTTTCCTTTCCTACAGTCTGATTGATTCAAGTCAATCTAAAGCCATCCTTAGTGAAACGACAAAATGAAATGTATGACCATGTATGTTACTCATGCATTACTCATTTAAAGTCAGACTTAGGAGGGCAGAGAAAATTCATATCCTTCTACTCAAGGTTCACCCTCATTGCCCTCAATAGGGGAGCTGATGAGCTGATGGTTCAAGTAAATACACCACCAATAGTCATCCATAGGTCATTGTAATACAAATATTTCTAAGTATCCTCACATCATACATAGAACAACTCTTAAGCAGAGTAAAAGAATAGGGAAACTAATGGATGTTTTTTGTAAGTAGGCTATATACAGTGCCTATCATAAGTATTCACCCCCTTGGATGTTTTACCCTTTTATTGCTTTCATAAATCAATCATGGTCAATAAAATTTGGCTTTTTTCACAAAAAAATTTATTGGAAAAAACTCTTTAAGGTCAAAGTGAAAACAGATTTCAACAAAGTAATATCAATGAAACAAAATTATATAAAGAAAAATAATTGTTTGCATAATTATTCACCCCTTCAAGTCAGTATTTAGTAGAAGCACCTTTGGCTGCAATAACAGCACTGAGTCTGTGTGGATAAGTCTCAATCAGTCTTGTACATCTACTCACTGCAATTTTGCTCCATTCTTCTTTGCAAAACTGCTCAAGCTCTGTCAGGTTGTGCAGGTATCGGGCATGAACAGCCCTTTTCAAGTCCAGCCACAAATTCTCAATTGGATTGAGGTCTGGGCTTTGACTCGGCCACTCCAGAACATTTACCTGGTTTGATTTTAACCATTCCTGTGTAGCTTTTGCAGTATGCTTTGGATCGTTGTCTTGCTGGAAAATAAATCTTCTCCCAAGCCGTAGTTCTCTTGCAGACTGAATAAGATTGTCCCCAGGATTTTGGTGTATTTTGCAGCATTCATTCTGCCCTCTATCTTTACAAGCCTTCCAGGGCCGGCTGCTGAGAAACATCCCCACAGCATGATGCTGCCACCACCATGCTTCACAATGGGGATGGTGTGTTTTTGTTGATGTGCAGTGTTTGGTTTCCGCCAAACATAACGTCTTGTCTGATGGCCAAAAAGCTCAATTTTGGTCTCATCAGACCAAAGAATCTTCTTCCAATTGGCCATGGAGTCTCCTACATGCCTTTTGGCAAACTCTAGTCGAGATCTAATGTGAATTTTCTTCAACAGTGGCTTTCTCATTGCCACTCTCCCATAAAGCTTTGACCGGTGAAGAACCCGGCAACAGTTGCTATATGCACAGTCTCTCCCATCTCAGCAGCTGAAGCTTGTAACTCCCTCAGAGTAGTCGTAGGGGTCTTGGTGGCTTCTCTCACTAGTCTCCTGCTTGCACGGTCACTCAGTTTATGAGGGCGGCCTGATCTAGGCAGATTCACACATGTGCCATATTCCTTCCATTTCTTGATGATTGATTTCACTGAACTCCAGGGGATGTTCAGTGCCTTGGAAATTTTTTTGTATCCATCCCCGAATTGTACTTTTCAATAACCCGTTCTCTGAGTTGCTTGGAGTGTTCTTATGTCTTCATGGTGTAATGGTAGCCAGGAATACTGATCAACCAGTCTCTGGACCCTTCAGACACAGGTGTTTTATACCTTAATCACTTGAGACACACCCACACCACTCAGGTGATCTTCATTTCACAAATTCTGAGACTATTGGCACCAATTGGATAGAACTCTATTGAATTAGACCATTAAATTTAAAAGGGGGTGAATAATTATGCAAACAATTATTTTTCTTTATATAATTTTGTCTCATTGATATTACTTTGTTGAAATCTGTTTTCACTTTGACCTTAAAGAGTTTTTTCCAATAAATTTTTGTGTGAAAAAAGCCAAATTTTATTGACCATGATTGATTTATGAAAGCAATGAAAGGGTAAAACATCCAAGGGGGCGAATACTTATGATAGGCACTGTACAGTAGTTATCATTGTCACTGCAAGTGTGACCAGGGCTTAAATCTGTTTATCTTCCCAGTAACAAGCACAAGCAGGACTGTTATCATGCACCAGAGGTCCCTTGTCAGATCACACCCCCCTACTCCCCAGGGGCCTCAACAAGGGGTTTGACAGGGCCCAGCAGATGGAGGCAAGGTGTCCCTACGACCCATAGCACCCCTGAGGTATTCAAACACAACTGTGCCCTGTCTACCACACTGTTAGTACACATGCTTATCCAATAAAGGGAAGAGGCGGGGAACCAGAAATACATACTCATGTCACAAACACCCACCCATACAGGAAAGGACCTTAAGTTGCTGCCTGTGTTGACATAACATCCACACTCCCGAGAGCACCATCTTGTAGCGTCAATTTGCACGGCGCTCGAAGCCAGAGATGGGATAGCGGAATACATTTTCAACACCGTCTATTATGACAGAGAGCATCCTGCAAAGGGAAAGAAACAATAATTATCAAATGGTTTTCTCCTTCTGGATATGGGTTTGTACATCCAGTTAGCCTGCTGCTCTGTGCTATGAACCAGGTGATGGCCTGATCACTCTGTGCTCACAGCTTGTCTCGGTGCAAGTATCTCCTGGTGCAGGAGGTGCAGATTAATTTGGTTGTGTGTGTCATTTACATTTAAGACTACATACACTTTGCTACTTTCTGCTTTGGGAACAGACAAAATCAGATGAAAATTATTTATTTTCATCCTCTGAATATTAGGGTGAAGTTAAAATGAGCACATGAGAATTTTTTGTGTACAGACACTGGGTCACAATCCCAGTGTTTGTTATAGTTGGTGGGATCACCATGGCTGTAAAATGACTTACACTGGACAGCACTGCATGTGTTCAGTCACTAGTTATCTGACACTGTCTCCAGATTAACCATGAAAAAGAGGATCTTTCCATCTGTGTCACATTGGCCCCTGTCACCAGCCTTTAATTTAACAAACTGAAAAATCTATGTTACCCGCTCCAGTGCTAGCTGCAGTGATGGGACATCTTTACCCACACAGGCATGACGGAGTGCTGTTGAAAGGGGAATCCTGTAAAGACAGGACAGGAGGTTCAGCTGTGTGTGTGTCTATGTGTGTGTGCACTCAATATAAGCTTCATGAAAACAAAGCTGTCATCAGTCAGACCTTTGTGCTTTACATTAATGAACAGACAGTCTAAGTTGATTTTTCCATTGCTATAAGCAGCTTCAGCCGACAGATTCTATTTACGCCTTTAATGAGATGCTTGTTTTTAATAATTTTAAAACACTAATTCCAAGATAATAACCAAGAAATAAAGGTTTGTATTTAACCAGGGTTAACAAGTTATTCCACCCAAACGGCATTATTTTTTTTTCAATTGTGTCTGGTGGATGTGCATTGGAGTGGAACCTGTGCTCGAATTATGCATCATTATGTGTCAATGACCCATAAATCAGCATTCATTCAAGTATACCTGGTGGACCGCAGTTGATGGTGAGAGCTCATCTTCATCAAAAGCAGATGGGGGTAAATCCAGTTATTTTGATCTAATTGTTTCATTGTTTGTGGGGAACTGCCCTTGTCAGCCATGAGTGGAATCTCAACGCCTCCCTACTTCAGTGAATCACAGCTTGAGAGTACTCAACATTCAGACATTCTGTTCTGCTCTGTTCCGTTCCGCTGGAGAACTACAAATGCATGCCTCTTCTATTCCGTTTTTGTGAGGGCCTCTTATATTTAAATGCCATGTGCAGCTGTTTTGTTTAAACACAACGGTCCATCCATTTCACTTTGTACTCGCAGTCCCTAGTATTAAACTAGGGTTAAGTCAATAAATATTCAACACTCCACCCAGGACTTCAGATTGAAACTGTTATATCTGACTATATGTATATATATATACACACACATACACACGTGCAATTGTGTATATTGAGTGTACATTCAAGAAGAATACTAAGATGGTGTGTCTGACTGTGTGAGTGAGAAGGTGAGAAGGAAGGAAATGGTAGATTTGTACTTTGAAGAAAGTATGTGATCATGAACCATACATGTCATTTATCAGGGAATTAATCACAACATAAATGCATTTTTGCCTTTTATCCATGCAATATATAAATATTAGCTTGAAAATGTAAACATTTTTTAAACACCATTCCTGCAATAATATGATATATAAAATATTTTTTGTTACTTTCTGTGACATGTTTCACTGGATTACTTGTTAATTCTCTGGAGGACATTTGCAAAAATTAAGGTAAATTAAGATAAATCTGGAAAAAAAGATAAGTAGATTCACCCATTTCATGCTCTGCAGTCCATTCTCTCAGGTCTGATGTGAAGCACTGAGAGGCTGTATGCTCTGTGTTCCTGCTGGAAAAAATCCACTACTCTTTATCTTTCGAGTACCTGAGCCCTTAGCTGCGCTTCTCTTAGCTCTCCCTTTGATCGTATCTTCTGAAGACCGCTACCGTGACGTTGCCATCAGTCGTAGCCTCTGTGTTTCTACGAACACTGCTGTTTACCACTTTCATTTTTTCCAAACTTCTGAGAAAAATAAAGGAAAATAAAGAGCAGGGACACTGCTAATGGACATGGTGTCTCCTCCGTTCTCCTTTCTCTTCTCAAAGAACTTTCAGCAAAGTTTGCAAGCAGTGTACCGGCACGTCTCAAGAGCAGTACACTATCCGTTAGGATGGAAAACTAAAGAGCAATGTCTCTGTGGAATCATATGGAAATTAGTAAGGGTCAGGGTTTTCTCTATGCTTGTGATGTTTTTGAATAAAAAAATGACATGTATTGTGATGATATACAAAACAATCTTGCCTGTATATGTGTCTGTTTCATAGAGGAAAGAATTTTTCCATACATATATGCACAAAAAGGATGAAGGTGTCATTGTTTTGGGTATATATGTTTTTCCTGCTTACTTTTACAATATATACAAGGTTTTCAAACAAATAAATTGTTTGTGTTGTCTGAATACTTTATAGGACCCATATACCTATACTACATTAAATAGACATCAGACATACTACTGCATGCAACTGGAAAGTTCAAAGATATATTCCCTTTTAAGCTGGGTGGACATCAAACGTTCCCTTTACTTTGTGCACAAAACACTTGAGGGAGAAGAAAGGGGGCCACAGGGTATCCACATACCATGGGGCTACTGCATTCTTTCTGTATCTGCTATGAGAGGCAGTGACAAGGAAACACTGAAAGTGTGGAAAAGTATGAACCATGAAAAATCATTAAAATGTGGAAATAAAATGACTATATAAATAATTTACTATCGTTTCTTTCTTGCTTTCAATTTATTTCTGTAACTCCACATATGTATCTAGTGCTTGGTGTAAATTGCAAGATTCAAAGGGGAAAATATTTTAAAACACACACACACACGCGCGCGCGCACACACACACACACACATAAAAATACACAAATGTGTAAATGGTCTCCATGAACCTAAAAAACAAAATTGCCATAAGTAGCTTATGACCAAAGTCAAAAACATTATCTATATCTGAGATAAAATGTGTTGGGGTCAACAGCATCAGCTACAGTGGAAGCATAGAGAATGTTGAGTACCCATAATATGGTCCAAAACAAATAACAAATACTTCCAGACAAACACTTCACTTTTATCTATATTATTTAAAAATCAGCCTCAGGTTCTCTGCAAAAGCAAAAAGTTTGCCTGCAAAAGTATGTACACGATTTCCCAAGACATTACATTGTATTTCCATAATATGATCACTTAACTTTTGAGACTTAGATCTGTGGGTTGATTTGTGAGTACTGTCACTACTCTACAAGATTAGAAAGTGACAACTGGTGTTGGGTGACAGAAATCAAGCCAAGGAGTGATTATCCAGGGAAAGCTAGTATGGTAAGGTGTAATGTGGAATATACCACTGGTGTTAACAGTGTGCATTGTTGTCTTAACATCATCCGCAACTGAAAATATACCACCAAACATTTATACCAAATACAGAGGACAAGGCAAGCAACTAAGGTCATGTTATGTGACGTTGTCCCTGACTATGAGCTGAAGGAAAAAGACAGGAGCTCAAAGACGTTCTTCCCCCTCTCCCTGCTCAAGGCTGACACAGGAAATTGCACACACTCTGAGCACAAGTACAAAGACTGGAGATCCCCTCAGGACAAACGGGGGTCCCTGTTTTATCACAGTGTCCCCATTAAAAGGCTGCATTAAATCAGCAAGGTGATTGGTCCCAAAAGACTTAAGCGGTGCATGCACACTTACACTCTTCACTGGTCCTTCCTTTGAGCAGGCTTCATTGGCAATATTTCACCTAGATGGAGAACCCATCACCATTTTTGGCACACAGTACTGCATAACTTCACTTCATATATATCGTGGGATCCAAAAGTCTGACACTACTAGTGGAAGTGCACTCTTTTATAATATACTACAAAATTTGAGTGAAAATTTGAATCCTTGAAAAATGTACATGAATTTCAGAATGACTTAGTTTTTGGTATTTCCTCCTTTCGCTTTTATGACAGCATACACTGCAGCTGGCATGGACTCCACAAGTTTGTGCAAAACTTGATGATCCATGTTATGCCATGGTCTTTAAGTGTCCAAAAACCTTCTTTGCCTTTAAGTGCCCCCATAAATGTTTTATGGGGTCTGACCTTTTCTAAAAAGGAGTTAATGTGGTCAATGTCACAGATTTGCTTAAATATGACCCAGAAATAGTTCAGGAATTCAAATATTTCTTAAATAATTTTACTCAATAAATATTTATTTAAGGTCATGTCTTGTAAAACACATTTTGCTTTATTTTTTTCAAAATCCTAAAAAATATTTCCAGGAGACACAGAAATGTATTTAAAAAGCTGTATTTCAAAATCTAAAATGAGATAATAACAGCCCACAAACAGTTACACTGCAGCCAGACGTATTAAATGTTATTCAAAAATGAAAGTCTTTCATTTGCATGTGTGTGTGTGTGTGTGTGTGTGTGTGTGTGTGTGTGTGTGTGTGTGTGTGTGTGTGTTTACTGTCCATACAAGAATTCTCTATGAAAAATACATGCGGCTTCGTTAGAAGAGGATGCGTTTGCCCTTTCTGAACAGTGCGTGTATGTATCTTTCCAGCAGGGTGGCGTCCGAGAGCTGTCAGTTAGGTCAGAGAGAGGACAGTCTGAACCACAGCTACCAAAGAACAATATGCAGTGCAGTTATGTGAAAGCAGGAAAAACGCAAGAATAGGTAATTATGTATATCATAAACGATAGCTATTTCTGAACTGTAAATCAACACACTTTCACGTATGCAAATCATACTTCCCGCAGTTCTGCAATGAACCAACCATGAGAGCTCATTTGTATCTGCAAATATGTCTCAAGGCATTCCATATCTGACATTGTAATGTGCCAATATTTAGAATCCACGACTTCAATAACAAAAATAATGTCTTCCTTCAGCCGAGACTTAGACTGAAAGGACAAGAACCGTTTCAATCTCTCCTGTTCAAGCAAATATACATCTTTAAACATTCGTAACTATAATGTGGGATAATTTTTTCTGGCCAACAGACGCGACACCTTTACTCCAGTGTCTGTACAACAACGACAAAAATGTCTATTGTATTTGTATAAAGGTGTTTCGTGTTTTACAGCGCGCAGCAGGTGGTCTCCCTTAATATACCTTTGGAAAATGGCTAATCCCTTCTTAGATCCAAAGCACGGAAATCATTACTTTATTCATACTTCTAAAACACTACGACACTCTTCAAGATAGGCCCACACGAGATATAAATGCAAATGGTTGGTATGTCCTCCGTACGTTGGTTCCAGTATCTCGTTTAGAAAATAATCGACCTCCAGGCATTCGCGAAGTACTGAACAATTATATTTTAAGATGAACTATTGCAGATTATACTGCAGGTACAAGTATTAAGTTGACTTTCAAATTCACCAAATAGATTAATGATGTTGGTACTTCATGGAGATTTTAGACGACATAAACAAAGTAAGACAACCAGACACTTGCCTAGAAGTACCCAGCCTTCCAGTGGCGCTGCTGCGACCTGACGCAGCGAGCAGTTCATGATGAAAAGGCGCTTGCTTTGCATCGTGGTGCGAATTCCCAAAGACTTGTATTGTGAGAGAACCACAAACATAAAGGGGAAAATTCTCATTAATCAAATCAGAAGACAAGTGAACAGAAGTATCTCACTGTGGAAGGTTGAACTCTAAGGCATGAAAAGCGCAATATGGAAAGAAAGGTCAAGGCGGGCTTATTAAAGATAACACACAGGAGGGAAGGTATTCGTCGGATTATTGATTGAACAGTAGGCAATCAAATTATTTCAACAACTCCTTCTTCTACTACTAATCATTCTACTTCTACTACTCCTCCTCCTCCTTCTACTACTACTACTAATAATAATAATAATAACAATAATAATAATAACACATATTATTACCATTATTATTATTATTATTAGTAGTAGTAGTATTACTGTTCCAGACATGCACAAATACACCCAAATATCAAATATCTACCAAGGAGAAAAGTATGCATACAAAGTATGTGCAAAGTTAGTACATTTATGTGGCTCTCAGTAATAGCCCGATGTTCTCTTACGCCATCCCTGAGTGCTCCGTGGAGATGTACGTGTCCCACAGTTTCTGATTGGTGGACAGAAATGACACTCATACCCGTCGAGGGCTGGCCGATTGAGGCAGCGAATGCAACGCTTCTCACTTTCGCTTCTAAACACTTTCGAACAAGGTAGTTGCCTATTGCCTACAATCTGGCGCGTGCAAGTGTGCATGGGAAAAAGCGCGAGGGAGTGTGAGTGATTGAAGAGTGGATAGCGCGATCCGGAGTGTGACAAGAAGAGCGAGATAAATAAATAATAAAAAAAAAAAAAACAAGTGACAATGGCCGTATCGGCAGCTCCCCCGGTGCTCTCGCCCAACTCCACTCCAGGATCTGGAGGTCTTTTTCACTCCGATCCCATGTACTCTAGACCGACCGAAAACATGAGACTGACCAACAGCATGATCAACACATACATCGCCAGTGGAGGGGGTGGCGGCAGCGTGGGCAATGGAAACGGCACCGGTGTTAATAACGAATGTAAAATGGTGGAGGTCCACGGGGTCAAAGTAGCCTCCTTTAGTATGGACGGACAGGAGCTGATCTGTCTACCACAGGTTTTCGATCTGTTTCTGAAACACCTGGTTGGAGGGCTTCACACGGTCTACACTAAGCTAAAACGCCTGGATATATGTCCGGTGGTGTGCACCGTGGAACAGGTCCGAATCCTGCGGGGACTCGGGGCTATTCAACCTGGGGTGAATCGCTGCAAACTCATCAGTCGAAAGGACTTCGAGGCTCTTTACAACGATTGCACCAACGCCAGGTTAGATAAGTTTTTTTCCTCCGCCGTTTCACAAGGATTATTGTAGTGTATTTTTTTGTCCTTGTTAAAACGCATGCACGTTCCCACGGTTTTAGTATGGGAACTAGATAGATAGCGTTCACACCAGAACATGTTGGCAAAAGTAGTGCACGAGTGGTTAAAAACAGGGCAAATAACTTTACCAACTTATATTCCACATGTTAAGAACAGCTTCCATGCGTCAAAGGATGTTACACAGATTTGTCTTATTTGGCACATTTTTTAAACAATAGGAATTCAAATTGCACTCACTATTCAAATATGCAAAACACTTAAGCGTTTGCTCTTTGTAGGCTATTCCAGCATTTTTTATAAGCTGTGTGAAATCGTGCCTATTTAAAAAAAAAAAAAAAAAAAACAGCTCAATTGCCTCTCATTTTGATCCAAAGTTATTAAATAGCCTTGTTTACTTAAACTATAGGTAATACATGTGCCACAGGTTGGCTCATCTTAGCTTAACTATATTTATCTGAATGACGGGACGCTGAAATCACAAAATAATTAGTACAGAATATTTCAAGAGAATACACTTAACATGATGAACTCATGAAGTAAACGTTAATGAAGAGGATAAGTACTTAATTGTATTGTCAAATTTCGTTTAAAACGTCTGCAACAGTAATCATAATATTGGCTGAGCTGGATGAAGTTGTCATTTGGATCCAGCAGAGCGTGCGCCCACGCGCGCGCGCGCGCACACACAGCATCGGATATCAGTAAAGGTGCGATATTTCATGTAACTTCATATCTCGCTCTCGAACGGAGCTCGAGATCATTTGATATGTTTGAAATTTAAGAATCAAATGTTGACAAAGTAACGGGAGGTAAATTGAGTGTACCGTCCATTTGAGAGCTGAATAACAATGTAACGTTAGGTCCGGTTTAAATGATGCTCACTAGTTTTGTCATGTACACACAATGACAGTTTAAAATCTTTAAAGTTGATTTAGAATAACAGAGTTTGTTAAAGTTCATATAATAATACCTTATGTTTATCTTGCTTCTTACAAAATGCAGGTTAATAAACATGTTCCTGTACGATACTTTGTTTGTCTTTGATTAATAATTATCCAATTTATATAAGTGGCACAGCATTACAGTCCAGTTAAGAACTGTAAAGAGCATCCATGGAAACTCTCTGCAAGGGATCACTGTTTGCCTGACCTGTGAATTTTAAAGTTTTATAACTTGATTTTTTTTTCGCCTCAGTCAAATTACGTCTATAGATTTCTGTAAGAAAAACAGAAGCACTGTATCACAAAATAGGGAAACCAACTGTCTTATCAAATTTAAATGCATTATATTTTCCTAAGTACATGCGGTTCTGAGCAATACATCACGCTCTCCATAAATTCGGTGTCTTTATTCAATACGACTTTTAATTACAGTCTTTCCAATGGGTCTTAGTACATTTAATCACTTTCTTGATTTACCATTTATGCGCGCATAGACCTTGCGCAAATAAACTAAATACCAGATTTCAGTCACACCACCATCGCTGTTTTACGCAAGTTCCCAGGAACACAAATATCGCTACATCGTGTTCCTGAATATCTGAGCCGTTATATTAACTAGCCATCTCCCCGGGTGGGAAATTTTAGTATTTGTAGAAAATGAGCCTGATTGAGAAGCCGTATGCAAATTGTGTTTTGATTTATGTCCCTGTGAGTTTTTTGTCTTCTATTCCATCTGGATTGCTCTTGAATTAATTCTCACCGAGCGGCTCCGCGCTGTTGCAGATGTTGCCGCGTGTTTAATAAATCAGTGAGACATATCTGAACGAATCACTTCAGTCGCATTCTCTGCTCGGTTTGATGTCTAGATGTTATTCTTAGCTTGTTATCATGACAGATGCATTAGTGTTCCTTCGCACTGCCAGCAATGTCAATGAGGAGATAGAAGTTTAAAGAAGCCGGGGCCCATTTTCTGCCAGACTGAAGAGCCTGGGGTTGCAGCTTAGCTCTGAATACAGTTCATAAGTGCGGCTTTTATCTATGCCTTGCTGCACAGAGTGAAGCCACACTGGATTGCATTAAAAGCATAATCAATGACGAGGACAAGCAAACATACTAGATTTATATTTTGTGAAAATAATTGCAAGGGAAACCTGAAATTACACCTGGAAGCATAGGATGTCTATTCTGCATGAAGCCCATATATGAACTGCAAAGAAAAACTAGCATTTTAATTAATTATCATGTATGAAATATACATCTGAATTTGTTGTATAATTATTGTATGGCAGGCCCAATGAGTTCAGTCATATTTCCAGTTTCAATTATTTGATGATTATTTTACTTTCCAGCTTCATAAAAATGTGTATTATGGGGACTAAATAAATGTTTATGCCACCAAAAGAGCACAGTGTTTCATTTACATACAGGTGTCAATTTGGGATGGTGGTAATAAAGGGATTGTAACCAAGCATTTTCATTTAAACTGAGATTTGCAAAAACCAAGGTTTACAGTCATAACTCTTACTTATATCAAAAGCAAAGACAGTTGAGCAGATTTAAAGAATTGAAGACAAGTTTGAAAACGCATATAGTATTAACCAAACGTACAGGCATTACATCAGTAATGCCACTAATTCTCCCTTGTGGTGGAACTACGGAGGTTGTGATGCACGTTTGTGAAAACAAACTATCGTTTTTCAGAGGCTGAATTTTTCTCAGAGACCCAGATCTGCCAGTTGGCTGGAGGTCAGATGCACAGATTGGGCAGAGTTATAAATGTTAAATTGCATGACTGCTTTCCCAAAGCCAGGGCCATGCTTTGATGTCCGTTCACATGTGAGGTGTTTGTACTGTTAATTATTAATTGATTTCAAATTTGTTGGAAGGGTTGGATCTTCAGTGCTCGTGTTCTTTAGTGCTTGGATACAAACGAGGTATCCAAGCACTAAAGAAAAAATAGGACAGGAGAGGAGAATGGCAAGGTCATATTTGGGATGGTCAATCTGTCTTGTCCAACCACTCTCACACTCAAGTTCAAACATACCTGCCATTCTGTCAACGTTTGTTCAATCACTCACACAAACGCTCACACACAAGTACACATGCACACACCCTTGCATGTATGAATTTGTACACCTGGACTCTCCTTCGTGAGAGTGAATTTCACACAGACAAGACTAGTTTTTTCACTTGCTGTTGATGTTCAGTATTTTACTACTATCATTGTGGTTCCCATTTTTGTACGACTGCGCCTGCAGAAATATTGTGGGGGTAGTTTATGGTCTTGCATATGTTCGATAGGCCTTTATTTTATATTTGATCAAGAAATAAGTGGCTAATAACACATTCAGTTCAGCAATAAGCAGTTAATAAAATAGGTAAACATGGAAAAAAGCCATTAATAGTATATGGAATTCAGAAACAAGCAATTAATGACTGATAGTTGTGTGGAAATAATACATTCATAATATCTGACAAAATCATGAAAATAAGTGAGTGGCAAGCAAAGGTCAGGTAATGAGCAGTTAATAGAGGATGGATTTGATCAGGGCAGCAAATAATTATATTTCCCCAGTGCGGAGAACTGCATAGTGCCTTACTGCTGGCCTGCGCTATTTTTGGGATCAAATTCCCTCCACCAGTGCTCTGACAGACAGATTTCTTCAAGTGCTATTCAAAACCTTCACTATTCACAATTTAAAATTTGATCAAATCAACATTTAATCAAAATTTGGTAATCTGTAAGATCATTCATCTAGAAAAGAAGTCACATAGTTGTGTTATGTATGTATGACTAATAATTGTAGTTACAGAGATGCATGCTTTGAGCAGTAAAGTGCGAATATGATGTGAGGCCTTACTACTACGGCATGTACTGCGCTAATACATAAACATGGCCCTGTATGTGTCGGGAAACACTGGCTCCTTCCCCTTGTTTTTAACACATGCCATGCCACCCCAGACCTCCTCTGTACTCCATGCTAGAGGGAGAAAAGAGGAAAGGGAATGTGTTTGCTTATTTAACTCCAGCCTAGGAATGAGTGCTGGGTCAGGGCTGTGATAAAGTCATTGGCACCAAAGATAAACCATTTTGACATGATTCTTAAAACTGATACAAGCCATTTGAATTGAGGGGGTGAGTTGGGGGGAGGGTTGAATCAGCGACCAGGGTCGAGCAGAAGGCTGCTCTCTCCTTTTCTCAGCCTGCAATTGATCTCAGTGTTTTTATCACATTCATTATTTATTGAAAGAATTTGCAAGCTAAACACAACGTTAAAGTAGCTTTTGCACTTGGGGACTGCACTTAGGAAATTGGATGGAAATTATATTAGAGATGAACATCTGTGCACTTTTTCCACTCCCGTATTGGATTAGAGATTTAACTATTCTTGCACTGAAAAAAGAGCATTCAAGAGAGTCCAGTGGTAGAGAATAAAGTTAACTCGAGAGTATTCATTCACTAATGGAGGGTGATAGCAGAGTAGGTACATAATAATTATCACGTATTTCATGTTTTTTTAAAACATAGTTTTTATTCTTTTGGTTTTCGGGAAAAAAAAAACTTTGGCTTATAATTAATGAAGGCAATCCTCTGGTTGTGACAAATTTCCTTTAAGATTAGATGATGCAATGACATGTTTTTGCTCCACATAAGTTGAAATGAACAATCCTTACATATTATTTTAATTTATTTATTTATTTGTATACGTATTCTTTTGTGTATTTGGTTATTTTTTGTTTGGAGTTCTGAATACTGTATCAGAGCTACTTGAACATAAACGTGACGCTTACCATATAATTATCATTATCATGTGGTAATTCTTTACATAAAACTTTTTGTTAGAACTTTGCATTAGTTTGTCTTAATTTGTGTGGAAAAGGCATATAGGAATGAGTAGCAACCCACTGGTGATTGTTTAATTGGAGAAAAGGAAGTACACATGCCAAGTGTAATTCAGCAGTGTAAATCAGTCACCTTTACAGTGGTGATTTATAAATGCTTGCTATTTATAGCTACCATAGAAGGAATAAGTTTCCTGGATATCCCTCCATCTCTCCTGCAGGTGCATCGCTCCCTCTTTTCACCTCTCACTGTAGCTCTAGTGCTTCTGTTATTTGTGTGCTTGCCACTATAAATGATTAGGTAAACACTAGGTCTTATACACCATGAGATGTTATCACATGTTATTCTTTAGTTTTTCAATATTCTTTAAATGCTAAAAGTTTCTTAAGTATATTTCCATGATATTTACACTCCTGAAATCCCCCTTCTGCATAGCAAGATGCATGTGTTTGTTTGTGTGTTGTCTTCAGTCTGCACAGTAATAGGAATCCCCTCAGCAGCTGTGCGGACAGTAAAAAACATCAAGCTTAATGTGTACACTGCAGAAGGGGACACCATTTAGTCATTTCGTTTGGGACATGTTTTATGAAAACATTTATCTTCTTATCCATCAGTGTTACTGATATTTAGATACAATGGTCATGGACATTCTATTGTTGAAAACCAACAGCCCCAGTGATATCAACTGTATTCATTTTCCACATTTACAGGAGAATGTCTGATTTTGAAATGGAGCAGCTTCTTCTGCCTGTCACCTTTTGAACTTGAAATTTATGGTCCACTGTTGTAATAGCAAAGGTTACAATACACTTACACATTTATGGCTATGTGGACATCTTGAACTTGTGTGTGTGTGTGTGTGTGTGTGTGTGTGTGTGTGTGTGTGTGTGTGTGTGTGTGTGTGTGTGTGTGTGTGTGTGTTTGTGTATTTGAGTGTTAGCTAAGAGATCTGTGTAATAGTGTGTGTAAGTGTATGTGAGTGTGAATAGGTATGAGACTGTATGAGTGTATGTCTGACAAGTGTTCGTAAAGCATTTGTGTGTGCTTGTATTTGTGTGTGTATTTGCATGTGGGTGTGTGTACATTTGTGTTTATGTGTACTGAGGCACTGAGGGGGTAAGTGTGCCTACATGTGTACATTCACTTTGGCTGAGGTCTTATTAAACAGCCCATGGGCCTGTGGGCCCCCAGTCATGTCTGCACTCACCTCCTGCTGTCCACAGTCCTTTGATAACCAGTGCCATGTGTAACCAATGAATTATCTTAGCAGCAAAACAGAGACACATGTAGTCCATTTCAGATGGAGACATGCTACAATCCAGATGCAGAGCCTATGTGCTTATTGTGTTTAATCAGGTTTCACACACTTTGACTCATAATTTTGGCTGTCAAGAATGTTATACATCCCACTCTTCTTTTTAATGTTGTTATGAAATATAAATATATAGAGAATGCCTGTTTCACTTTGCTTACATTTAAAGTTTTCTCCCAAGGCATGTGAAAATATTCCTGTGTAAAAAGTGACTTTTTTAAGCTTGTTGTCTCAGAAGAGAAAGACAACACCTTTGCATGTATTACTCTTATCCTCACTCAACCTTTGCACTTACAACCCGTTCCTACTGGCACAACATGCATCCGATGCACCAAGTAACATGGCAGCTCACCTGCAACACGGCCTGTGTGTATATTCTCTGCCGTATGCTGACACAGATTTAACACATACACACACACATACACGCATAAATATATAGAAAGTCCACCAACATGCACCCACACATGGCATGCAGCACTGAGAAGTGTGCACAACAAGGCATGCAGCAGACCCTCACACACCAGTAGAGCGGCTCACATCAAGAAAACACATGCTGGCTGTGTGCCATTCTGTGGCTGCATGGGTTTGTGTCTGTACATGTGTGAAAGTATGTACTGTATCAGTTTTATGAGTCTAGTTCTATAGTTGTATGTGAATGTGTTTGGAGAGTATGTTTGTACTTCTGTGTATATTTGTGAGAGAAATTTTGTATTTGTGTGTATGTGTGTGCTTTTAATAGTGTATTTGTGTGCGTGTGTGTGCACATGTATTTGCATACATTGTTGAATAGACAGGTAAAATGGGCCAGAAGAGAGAACCCTGTCTTTTGAAGGAGGAAACAGGCGACCCGTTTATACCTAAAGTCGGGGGGGTGGGAGGGGGTGTTGGTGGTAAGACTAAGCGCTGGTGTCATTTTGACTTTGGGAAAATCTCCTCCCTCCACTTAATGACACATCTGCAGTAGGGCTATACTTATTACAGTCATGAAGAGTCAAATTGATTGTCTCCTAAAATTAATTTTTGGTGTGCCTCTAGCGGTGCTGTTATAGAGGACACTTGGCTCTGTACAGAAGTATTGTTTAATCACATTAATATCATAGCCCCCAGGACAGCCAAGATAATTGTACAAACGAACATGGAAATATGTATCTCTAACTTTTATGATTGAATTATGCAAATGACTTATCTCTTGCCCTTCCAAGCTCTAATCATCTAATTAGGAGTGATGTTTTAAATGGTTGGCTTTGGAAGGGGATGTAGTGGAAGCAGAGGGTGGAAAATTGTAAGTGACTTTAAAATCAGCAAAAGTACTTTATACTAGAAGTGTTTCCCCCCTCTCTCTTTTGAGTGACTGAGGGCTGGAATGTGGGAGTGTAGATGTGTGTGTTTGAGAGAGAGAGAGAGAGAAAATTTTTTGTTGTATTGGTTAGAGTAGTGTCTCGATAGATAGTCTTAAAAGATTACAAATATTGTTTTGTTTAGAGTTTCAAAGCTTGTCAGATGAAACCATGTAGTCTTGGAACAGTGTTATGGTGTCAGATGGGGGATGGAAAGAGATTAGTGATGGGTGAAACTCTAACCAGTTTCCCATTGATGCAGGTTAATATTTTATGATGTGTTTAGCAGTGTGCACGCACCCGGCCGCCCTACCCCCACCTTATTTTGATAGCTATTGCCCTGCGGCGATGATGCGTTTAATCAGTATGTCAGTAGTCTGTCAGCAAGAGTTTGCACTCATGGCAGCTGGGCAGGGATCACTTTTGACATGTGGTTTGTTTGGCTGATACTCCATTTTAGAGAATGGTGCGATCTGTACTGGAGCAGAGCCGGTGGGTCAGTGTCCACAGCTGCTTGTCACGCAAAGTCAGTGACATGCTCTATCCTCTAATCTCTGGGGAGGGAGTCACCTTTAGATAACTCATGCTTTAAATATATGGACATTTTATCATCCATGATATGCAGACACTATCAGGACTAGTTGCATGGAATGTCTTTGCTCTCAGAGCTAAGTTTGAATATTTACAACCTAAATGACATAGGAGGAACTGGAATGGGTAAATGCTTTCTTGATGTTTCATTTTGTTTGATTATTGTTATTATCGGCACAATATTAGGAAAATCTTTTGCTCATGTGAGAGAGAGAGAGAGAGAGAGAGAGAGAAAAGAGAGAAAGAAGGATAAATTTAATCTGGAACTATTGCAAATGGTTGTTAAATTCAGCTATGCTGTCAATAATAACGATAATTAAGATAACAATGGTAATGAGCTTGAGGTGACAATATTGCAGAAAGAAGTAGAAGGTGAAGTAAGGTGGGGACACAAACACAAATACGCACCTATTCATGTTGGTCACGTGTGCCAGAGACAGCCATGAATGATGCTGTGGTCTACTTCACCTTGCTTTGCCACTCTCACTTCCAAGGCATGAGGCAAGGGGGTTGGGGGGAGGGGTTATCTCAGCTCATGAAATCAAGAACAGAGTGAATGAGGTGGAGACAGACAGAGATAAAGAAAAAAGGGATAATTAAATAACAACAGTTCATTTTGTGTGTTTGGGGGCAGCTGTGTTTGTATGGATTAAAGCAAATAGTGACATGGTAGCCAACTCTGAGCCTTCATTTTAATATTTTCTAAACAATTGATAGCAATTCATGATAATGTGTCTGTGTGCATGTGTGTGTGCGAGCCCATGTGTTTGCATTCTTATGAGTAACTATGTTTGTAAATGTGTGTATGTGTCTTTTTGCATGTGTGTGTGCTCCTGTGACATTAGATGAGAGTATAGTTGAGAGAAATTAGATAAGAGAGACTTTTGTAGTGTATCCCATCTCCACTAAATCAAGTATCACAATTCTGTAAAAAACAAAATTGCTACATTTTTGTAACACAAGCCAGCTTAAGTCTGTGATTCATCTTTGTTCAGCTTAAAGCAGAATTTAGGAAGAAAGTCTTACTGTTTATCATATCCTATTATATTTTTTCTTCTTTTAACCTGACCATCTGTCCTTTAAACAATCCCTGTAAAATCTCTTTTCAAGCACCTCTTTAAAGAACACCTCCATGACTTTTGCAGCTGTGAAAGGTAGCTTTTGATGCTCTGTTGTCTGTAGTGATGGGTGTCTCAGTCGTTTGAAAGGAAAGGTGTATAAGGGTATAAATAACAGTCTACACCATATCAACGTGAGAATGGAGATATATAAAAGTTCTAACAGGAGGCAAGGAAAGCACACAGTATGTAAGGGTGTTTGGGGGTGTGTGTAGGTGGGTGCTGTACACATAGTGACAGCGTATATGAGGCATGCAACTAGGTGAGTTTTCAGCAGGGGAGACTAGGCTGATTTATCCTCAGAGTTGGAATGGCTGCAGGTGTGTATCTGTTATTCTAGATGAGCAATGATCCAGATGAGCTGGTGCTACAGACCCAGAGCAGCCTGCTTTTAATTACTGACCAGGAATTTAGAAACGCAGGCTTGTGATTTATTTGGGGAGGAGGGGTGAGGGGCCGGGGGACAGGTTGTACTAAACCCCTCCACCCTCCCTTCCTTTCTTTTTTCAGACAGTGAGACCAGACAGTAACCTTGGCTTCTTTTTTACAATAAAAGAAAATATATTTAAGAACATACTCTTTATTTTCTGCTATAGAGCAGAGCCAGGTGTTTTGAATATCTGTATGTACTGTGGGTTTGTGTATGTGTATGTATTCAACTATACATTGTTTTAAATCTTTTAAAGTGTAAACAGACATAGGAGCGTGGATACTGTTTAGTAACCTGCTTAATAAAACCATTTGATTTAGAGTGTTTTGAATTACCAGAATGTACAGTTGGTCCCCAAAGCCAGGAAATAAGGGATTCTGGACTTTTAGGGAAAGATGAGAGTCTATTTTAATGTGTGACCACAGAGGTATATTTTGCAGTTCCAAAATTATAATGGGACACCTGTAATTCTGTGCACAAATGCAACTGGTATGAATGAAATTTCAGGGGGATCATGGAATGTTTTTCTTTTTTTGGGAAGGGGGCACACATCTGTCTACCCTCAGTAATTTACCCCCTGTGCTGTAGTTGGGGTTCAAGATTTCTCTCACTGGGTAACAGGAGCTCCTGGTGGTAATGGGATGGGGGGGTGAGGAGTTGCTTCAGAGGTCACAGTGGTGATGTGGGTGGGGGCGCACTCTTATGAAGACAGGCTCTGTGAGGTATCATTACAGTGGAATGTCTCTCCAGATTGTTCCGGGTGGTTAAAATGAAATGAAGTGAATCAAGGAAAGGAGAAGTGGAGCGTGCAGAACGTTTTATTGCTGTCCTTTGAAGCTGTGATGACAGTAATCTCCCCCAGCAATGACTCTGTGTCAGACCACGTATCATGTATCATTAAAGGGGGGCAGAGTGGGGGTCGTCGGCTACAGTGAGCATTCACCTGTCTTTCTGAGGACCATGTCTGTCTTCTGCCCTCCTATGCTTTAATGTTTTGTGTGTGTGTGCTTGTGTGGGCAGGGGTGAATGGAAGAGAGGGTGTGGCTTAGGGGTGAAGCCCCTCACTCCCTTCTCCCCAACGTCACTTCTGTCTGGGTTCCAGTGGCTCATGGTCGTTGCTCCTAATAGATGTGTGGTCCCGCCCCTCTGTATCTGGGGATGCTGGGTAATGGATGGTTCTGCTTTTATTGAAAGATCTCTCCGGCTGGGACGACTTTTCACTGGGCAGTAAATCTGAATGTCTCCGCTGTCCTGCCCATGGTTTATGTCATCATATCTCTCTTTCTGTCTCTTTCTCCCTCTTTCCATCTGCTAATAGAGGGGTGCCAGGCCAGTAGTATGTTACCTGCTCTCTTTCCTCCTTTTTATGAAGCCACACTGTAGTGCCTCTCAGTGCAGGAATGTCATTGCATTGGTGAAATCTGTTCATGTAACAGTTAACAATTGAACCTTCTCACAATGCCTTTTTGTTTTTCAACACAGTTTTTAGCTTTCCCTAACAATTAGCTTAGAATGAGCTAATAATTGTTAGCACAAAGCTGCATGTGGAGCACTTGGATTTACTGGCACAGATTACATTAGTGTATTCGTATATCAGAAGATGTTTTATTAATGTATCATTTCTAGGTTAAGTAAGTAAACAGTACCTTGTGCAGGAATTGAACCATTCACCTCTGAGTTAGAAGGGCAGCTTTTTAATACCTATACAATACTGCTACAGTTGCTGGAAGTCTCTAAGTATGAAGATTCTTTTCTATGATGCATCTTCCCTGCCTTCTCGTTCTGAATTCTCAAAAAAACAGCAAAGGTCTGTGTGTGTGTCTGTGTCTGTGTGTGTGTTTCTGTGTGTGTGTATGTGTGCATGTGTTTGTGTTTCTGTGTGTGTGTGTGTCTGTGTGTGTGTTTCTGTGTGTGTGTATGTGTGCATGTGTTTGTGTTTCTGTGTGTGTGTGTGTCTGTGTGTGTGTGTGTGTGTCTCTATGTGTGTGTGTATGTGTGCATGTGTCTCTGTGTGTGTGTGTGTCTGTGTGTGTGTGTGTGTGTCTCTGTGTGGGAATGTGTGTGTGTGTGTGTGAGCATGCTGAGGCTTTTTGTGAAACCCACTCAGCTCCAGTCGTGGTAAATGCTCTTATCTCCCACTGCATTAAAACTGCTGAAACGGCACATCGATATCATTTTCTCACTGCTTTGGTACAACGGCTGTTAATGACTGCGTTGATGTAGTCGAACATTTAAGTTAATAAATATGTCAAGAGTTTCACCACTCTCTTTCCTGCTCCCTCTGCTTCCGTCTCATATATTTGCGCCGTGCAGAGAAATCGCAATTAGTTTGAGATTTACGCAACGGTGACAGACAGGTGTATAAATAGAGGTTAAACACACAATTTACATATTAATTTCATGATTCATTTAATCAATGATTTATGCGGATATAGATTGCATCTAATCCCATTTCAGCTGTAGTGGGCTTCCCCCTTCCTCTTCTCTCCAAGCATGACAGAATGAAGTAATGAATTCAAGTGCTTTCTCTCTCTCTCACAGACTTTCTCCAGTTCTGTCTATGTCCTTGTCTCTCTCTTTATCTCTCCCTCATTTTGTTTTGTCACTGCATTCATAGAAGTGAGGGAGAATGAAGAGGTTATGGGCTTCCAGCAGCAGGCCTAATTGGTCCTCATTTTTCAGTGTGTACATGGGCCCAGACGCTTCTGGTCCATGACTAGTCATCAGTTTTGCAGCTCAGCTCAATGGATGTTCTTCCAGCTAGTCCCTCCATATCTGCAGTGCTTATGGCTGTCTCCTGTCAGCTCTGGGGCCTTTATCACTGTTAATAGTATGTGAGAATTGCTGCTGTGTTTGACCCCTGACCAGTGTCTGTTAAACACATGACCTGGGTTTGGGGCTTGCGACCATGACCTCTACGTCAATCAACCTTGAGCCACCCTTCCAACAAGTGCTGTGAGCAACCTTTGACTTCACCTTCCATGGCCATGCTTCTCTGACATTAACCCTTTCTTTGTTCCTCTTAAATGTACATTTTAATGGGCCTTTTTCTCTACAGCCTGAGAAAAGGGTATAAGTGTTTACATCCAGTACTGGAGTCAGGGACTCTGCCTTGATCAATTAAAGTCTATTTGCCCAATAAAAGGAAAAACAGTCAGCCATTCAGCTGGATGTAGTGGTCTCTCTGCGGCTGTTCTGTCATTCTCTCCTAATAGAGTAATGACTGTGAAGAGCCAGGTCTCACTCTGTACATACCTCTTTGACGTTTGTTCCCAGGGAATTATTCACACCTTATCTTGTGGTGCTGGAGGGGTTTATTTATTTATATATTTATTTATTTTTCTATTTTTTTTATCAGAACAACAATTGGATTGTGCAGCCAGGGAGAAAAAAAATGGTAATTGAGTATTTTATCAGACGTTTCCGCCAAACGGACTTTTGTAAGAGCCGTACGCCATAAATGAAGATTAAAGCCCTTGTTGGCATAGAACGAACAGATCGGAATGATTTATTAGTGGTGACATCAATATGTCACTGCTCAGAACCCAAATGAAAGAGAGAGAGAGAGAGAGAGAGAGAGATGAGAGACAAGGAATGGGAGAGTGAGGGAAGGAGAAAACAGTGAGTGAGTGGAAAAAAAATGACAGGAAAGGTAAGGAGAGTGTGGGGGGGGGGGAGAAAGAGAGATAGGCAGTGGCTGAGATCAGATGAAAAGGAACAAGAAAAAGGGAAATGGAAGAAAAAGGAAAGACAGAGATGTTGCCTGCCCAGTGGAAGGTAAATAAAGCGCTTTAATTATTTGCACTCAGAGCTGTTAACAGAGGGAGATGGAATTGTCATTAAGACAGCACAGCTGTTGCTACACCTCGCTGTGTAAATTAAGGGTGATAAAAGACTCATCACGTGACCCCCCAACCCCCCCACCAATATTCCCACTTAGGAACAGTGAATACCACTATAACAACAGACTGGAGAAGGCAGAAAGTCAGGCAGGCCAAGCGAGTAGGGTCTGTTAAGCGTTAAGCTTGGTCACATGGGACTATGGCTTGATTTCTGCACTGAAGCATTGTAGTTTATTGGAAAATTCGCTCGTCGGAGCGGATAACTGGACGCGACGACAGTCAGGATGCATTAGCAAGGCGCACTTCAAAGTGCAATTCAACCTTAATCTCAGGTGACGTTTGCGCCCATTAGTGAAGATAAAACTTCCCACACACACACTTGTTTCTGTTTTTCTGTCCTTAGCTACAGACATAGGGAAAATGAAAGGATTCCTTCATTTTCAGACAAACTAAAAGGCAAAGAATGTTGTACAGTTTAAAGAGCTATTGATAAAAGAGGGGACCTCTTCCTAGAGAACCTAGATTAGAGATCAGGTAATTCTTGGCCACCAGAAAGAAAAGGATTAAGCATTGTAACTCAGAAAATATCAGCTATTTAGTGTGATGCGCCACACGATATAGTCCTGAGAAGGACGACCTCCCCTGTTTCTTTATTTAAATGGATGCTCGCAGAGCTGCTGTTCTGGCTAGCATCCTCTTTTCCAGCTGAAGGGAACAGAAAGTGCAGACATGGACACCTGGATTAGGCTTCTTTATTTTTCACATTTCACTCTGATGCCTTCTCACGGTAGCATGCAGGTTACTGGCTTTATCACAAAGCCTTTATTAATACTTTACCTAGGAACTCCCTGAAACTCAAATCAATGAAATGTAAGCTTAAAATTGAGAAAATGTACAATGCTGTACTCACTGTAGTTAGGCTCCATCCCATCAGTAATTGGCAACATGTGTCTTTGTTTTGCTCCTAATTCATTGGTTACGCACAGTGCTGTTTATCAAAGGGCCGCAGCCAGCACTCACATCACTGGGAGATCATGAGCCCAGAGGCTGTTTTACAAGACTTAAATATAGTGAACATACTTGTGCACTCTCTCTCTCTCTCTTTCTCACACACACACACACACACACACACACACACACCCTCACAGAAACACAATCTATGTTCTTTGCATGTATTGCAGGATCAGCATTAGACTCCATTTACCATTTACCATAAGACTTAATTTGGTTTATTCATTTTCCCAGAAATTCTCATTCAGGGTGAGTGACATTGTTTTTCTGTGGCATGTCTACACAGGTAGCTGCATCTCTGCCTTCCATTCGGACCTTTAGTCCTGATCTGTCACATTTGGTAAATTAACATTTGGGACCTAGTATTCTTCAGAAAATATCAAATTTAACCAATTACCTTCACGGAGTTTCACCTTTTAATAGAATCCTCTGAAGTGTCTGAGAATCCCCTTTTAGACACATAAGATGGTGACACAGACTGGACTGATCTACTGACTTCACAGTTAAATGCCAATGATTGCAGGTATGTCATAGTCAGATAGCTCTCACAGACTGCACTGATCTGCACAGTTAGATATCTCAGTGTCACAGACTACTGATATGTTGGGGTGGATGTACAGGCAAGGTCAGATTTAAAAGACATGGGTTCCAGGGCCCAGTAAATCAGAGGCTGCATACGGCAGTCTTCACCTCTGCCTGATTTAAAACCTCAGCTCAGACCTTCCCTGTCAGCACAGTGTTTTTTATGGCCACAGTTCACTCTCAGCGATGTAGATAGAGTTCACCTTTGAAAAACCTACACTGACACTTTCTTTCTCCCTCCTCTGTCTTTCATGGTCTCTCCCATTTCTAATCCATGTTGTGGTCATTTTTAGGTCTCTTCTGCTTGCTTCAAACAGTCATAGGGTTTCTTTAAAAGCTCCCACACTGTCGGATTGTTCATGCTCTCTGTCTCTGTCCTAAGTGGATTTGTCCTAGTTATGGGAAAACCTGGTCAGAATCTTTGGTTGTCATGTGTATTTTCCAGGATCCCATTCCAAAAAATTGTGATGAAGTCTCTCAGTGGGTCATTATTATTCGTCTCATAAAGCACTTTAATTAAAAAAGTGTCCCTTTTCTTTGGGAACATGTCAGCTGCCCGGACAAGTGCTGACAGGTTGGAAACGTTGCGTTTCTAAGCAGGCCTCCCCTGGTAACCAGCACGAAAGCGAGCGAGCGTGAAACCAATAATCCACACAAAGCCCTGGACCTCTCCCGCGGCTCTCTAAGCTCGGAGATGACCTCCTGTTTGGCTGTTAAATACGTGTTTCATTAATCTTAACCTAATTTAGCAGGACATGGTGACGTGGTGGGCGACTTCGCCAGGCTCACCCGACACTCTCTGTGACAGGATCTGGGTAGTGAGCCAAGGCGCCTTACTGTGGAGGAACAAACAAAAACAAAACAATGGAAAGCAAATGGGCAAAAACCATTAGGAGTGTAAAGAAATAAAGTCATGCCGATCTTCCATTATGGGAGACAAAGATAGCCTTTCTGGTTTGATCCAGCAAGCTGTGAGTATTGTTTGCTGTTGTGTGGTGGAGGTGAGAGCAAATGATTAACACTGATGAATAACGGAGCCAATCAGAGAAAGTCCTGGGGTGTTTTGTCGCCTGTTCTGACAGTTTCACTCTCCTGGCTGCCTTCTCACGGACCCCTTGAAGTTTGAATAATGAGATGGCACACAGGGAAAGGTGCCTTCGTGACATGAGATTTGTTGACATTTCTAATTCAACATTACTGGATCTTAGTAAATATTACTACATCATGTTTTATTCATATAGTAAATAAAAAAATCCTTCTTTAGAGGACCTGTTGTCTCTCTCTCCCCTCAGCAGTGGAAGTGGTGAAAAGACCCAGACACCTCCTTATTGATGGTGCTATGTTTTGAAAGTTTGTCAGGGCATTTTAATTTTAAAACAATGCTGTCGTGAGTTGCACTTAGCTGATGAGCAGCGGCTGGTCGGCCCGCTCACCCCCCCTTTTCCTCGGCCTCAGAAAAACACAGTGCGTTTTTACTTAATAATGACACCTCAGCTGTTCCAGCATTGTTCCCCTGAGCACAAAATTACAGTAACACCGATGAGCTACCACAACAGCCCACTGACAGCCTCCAAATGCTCCACGCCTCTCTTGTCAAGACGTCTTTCTTGTGTCGATCGTGGTGCTTAGTCTGTAGTTTTTATCATTATAATGTTTCTTTATTCTGTAGTGGTCTAAGAAATAATCAGTGCTATTATTTTCTCTCATTCTACCATGTAATTTTATGGTGTCCTCTTAAACCTTTGTTAAATGACAGAAGTGTCAGAATTTTAAAAAGTAAGTTATGGTATTAATTTTTCACAAAGCTCAGTCATACTGTCGGTACTCCAGGCCTTATTGGAAGCTGAGAAATTAGAATAGGGAAAGCATTGCTCATTTATTTTATGATCTATTGTGCAGCTTTCTTACACACTGAAGGAGTGCAAGGTCATTGACACTTCAGGTCCACATGGTGCTGTTAGAGTGAGCTGTCACACACAGGTCAGTGGCAGGAATGACAGGCAGGGAATTAGACCAAAAACTCCTGCTCTCTTTGGTACCCACCTGAAAGACCAGCTATTCTCCTCTGTCAGCCACAGCAGAAAAAAACAGTCCACTTCAGCTTAAAGGCCCCCCTGGGTCATTCTGACATTTTTTTAGCCATATATTGTATCCTGTTGTTTGAAACAGGTGTTGCATGAGGATCCAAATCTGAAAATCGATGTGTCAGTAAAAGTAAGAGTAATTGGACCGTGAAAGTACATTTTCTGACTTCTTCCTAAAACGATATCCCATGTGACATGACATATGTTTTTGCATAATTACAGTTGTTATGTAACTAGTCTCTTCATAAAGTTACTGAGCAAATGAAGGGGCATTACTTTTCCAAGTCTTCCAATTTCCAATTTTAAAGTTATGCACCCCAACCATCTGCTTCAAATTTTATGAGTATTTCTTTCAAAAAATTATGATCTGGTTATTATGGTCATCATTATGGTCTCTAACGCTTAATGCAATGTGCCGCCCCTTTCTCATTGTTTCAATATGTAATGTGTAAGCCAGTGTTAAGAGAAACTGACTGGTTCTGAATTCTAAAACTGACAAGATAAGAAATGTTTAATTAGCTGTGGTGTAGCAGTAGAGGTTGGGAAACAAAGCCTGTAAGCAGGAGGTTGCAGATATAAACCCCAGGTATGAGAACCTTTGTGCCCTAAAGCATAGTTATCTTAGATTTCTTCTGAATATCTAACTGTATATTTGTCTGATATTCCAAAATGTCAGCTTTTTTTAGTTAGCATGGATGTCTAATTGATGCTGTAGTTACAAAATTTAAGCTCTCATGTCATTAATTTAAAAAGCTGACTTTTCCTGTCTGTTTGTTTTTTCCTCATGTGTGGACCTGCCTTTTTTGCCCTGACTGACTCGCTGCTTTTGCTAGGTAAGTGTTTTTTTTTTTTAAACAAGATTACATTAAAGTTAGACACGAGCTTATGTGTGGTCATTAACTGCCCTAAGGGACGGTACCATTCACAGCGACATCAGCAACACTGGTAATCTAACAGTCAAAGACTGTTAGTATCCCCACCCTTGTGTAATTGAATTGGTAACCAGTCATTAAGTGCTTTCGGTTAATTACAATTTGTATGTTGAAAAATTGATACAAATTGGCTGGGATCATAATGTAAGGATTTGGAAAAGGGGTCCGCCTGTGGTGCCATTAGGATTGTAGGAGAAAATCCTCTCTGTTTTTTTTTACCTCTGATGCATGTGGATATCTGCCCCATGCCAGATATCTGTGCAATTTAATCAAGACTCATGGTCTTGAAGAAGAGAAGTGCAGCCATCAGTGGATATTTATGTGGAGGAATGATGTGGCCCAAAATCCTTCACCATAACAATACTCACACAGTTCATAGGGATAATTGTACTGTGCTATTTTGAAATGAAACAACATTTCATTTTGAATGTTGTGTTGTGGTTTGACAGAGGTGTCTGGGTCCCTCGGTCGGTTAGGATATAAGAGAGTAGCATTTCAAAATACATTTGCTCTTTGGTTTTATCTTTAGTTTTCTTTTCAGTATTAAGGGGGAGTTTTTGTATAATTTACATTTTAGTTGTGTTTCCTTATTTCAAGCGAAAATCATGTACATTACCTTACCTAATGGTATCTTCTTGCCGTCGATCAGACACAGTTTATCCCACCCCATTATTTCAACTAGTCATTATGCAATTTATTTTATGCTAAATTGCATAATGCCCCAAATCTGATTCTATTTCAGTCTCATTCTGTAAGGGTTGAGGTAAAAGCTTGGTGCATGTGTGTGTGTGTGTGCACAAGAGTGAGCGATGTATGACTAGCTTATTATAAACTTATCAGCATCACCATCATTTGTCACAGTGTTAAATAGTGGGCACATTTTTTTACAGTTCACTGTGCATTTCACTTAAATAAGTGGTGTGATGAAAGGATTTATTCTTTTACTACTCTGTCTGAACCAGGTACTGTCTTTCTGTCTGTCCACATACTGATCTTCTATCTAAATTAAATGGCTTTGCCCTGCAAATGCACTTTGTCTGCCTGCAGATACAAGCTGTACATTCAATCAAGTGAGTTTATTAGAGAGACAAAAGCAGTGAGAGGAAGGTAATTTTCAGCAGCATTTAGCCAGCTTCTGGAGGCGCTTCCATTTGTGTGCAGGACAGAACCCCCCAGGGTGATGCAGGGGATTACTCACGCTGTCATCAAATGACATGACCCCACCAACACCTCTGTACCCAGTCAGAATGAAGAGGGAGGTCAGAGGTCAGCAGTGAGATGAAGTCAAGGTCAAGAGGTCACCAGTTTCACACTATGATGGAGGAAATCTGAGCCTTAGAGACAGTAATTTAGAGTACAGGTCTTAGATCAGTTTCAGTGATTTGCGCAGAAATCAGTTTGCACTGATTAGGTGTGTGTTATCTGATGCTGGGCCATTTCTGTGGGCAGTAATCAACTTTAAATGAGGGACAGGATGATAAAAGGGAGTAAGAAGTATTTCTGGATATCTGCATTTTTTAACATTTAATTTTTTTGAATGTAGGATACGTATTATAAATATTTTGTCAGTACCATGCAAAGTGGTTTCACATTGTATAGGAATATTTCATTTCTTACATTGTTATTGAACTACAAGTATGCCATAACTCAAAATCAAATAAAAATTAATTCAAAACAAAAAAATAAATAGGAAATGGTTTTGCTGTACCAGGTAATGAAAAAATATCCCAGAAGAAGATACTATCTTATATTATTTTCATGGTGCACACTATTGTAATAATTGTAATAATAAAATAGCACACTAGCTTGTCTTTAAGGACATGAATATGGCAAACACATTAACAACTTAGCAGATCTACCATGCCTCGTAGTACATGCAGGGGTGAGCAATTAGTGTCACTTGCTGAAACAATACCATTTCATTCTGAAAGAGTACTTTAAAGCCAGAATAACAGAGCTAGAAAATGTCCTATTTTGCTTAATTTGCTGTGTCCTGTCGTCTTGCGGATATGAGTGATTGGGAACATGATTACAACCTTGGCACATGCTTATCCCAACACCCAGGCAAAACTTTCAAGAGGACATTATTTTCAGCACCACTCGTTCATTATGTTGCACTGCTAGTGAGCTTTTACCAGCCACTACCAATACTGACATTTAAGCATATGTGCAGTTATATTTCCCTATTATATCTTTATTCCTGAATTTGGAAATCCCAGTCAGAAATCGCTGCTGGCAGCATAATCATGCATACACAGCTCTTGGCCATTCTCAGCCCCGTCAGAGGCACAAGGAGTCCTCCATTGTGACAAACCAATGTGATAAAGTTTTGTTCTTCATGGAACCACAGAACGGACACAAAGGCAGTGTTATGAACAAAAATCTGAGGACATCCAACTCATTAAACATTGTACAAAGTACTTTTTAGCTGTCCTATTTACAACTGCACAGTACTTGAAGACTATGTAGCCAAGGTGTGAATGGGACAGATGAGACACTTACACTTGTGACTACATAAAGCTCAGTTACATAACACTGAGGTCCCCCATTTTAACAGCCTTTCACAGGGGCAAGGTAACTACCATCCCTGGCCTGATGTCATGGAATCAATGCATAGCCGTCGAGCACAAACCTGTGACATCATTTATCCCACTTACCCAGCCTCTGCCAATGGGAACGTGTATTGCTTTTATTGTCATACCAGTTACATAATCATGACTTTGTACCACTTTTATCCTGTAGTTTCACAAATGATGAAATGTTGGAAAAAACATTTTTGTAGTTGTTGCTGGTTGAAGTTGTGCTGAGTGAAAGTGTTGAGGTGTTTTAACCTGGAGCTCTTCAGAAGCTTTCAGAGGGGTGCCCAAAGCCACTCGGGCATTTTTAGAGTTCATCCACTACTGTGTTTTAGTGATTATGACTTTGATACGGGTCACTGGAGTGCAGAAGCTTCTCTCAGTGACAGATAGAGATGTCTGACTCTTGCCGGGGAATTGCTTAGATCCTTCATGTCCTTCTGAAACACCTTGGTGACTGGTACAGCAGAGAGAGAGGGAAAGAAAAGTATATGAGAGAGATGGATGGGAGAGAGAGAGAGAGAGAGAGAGATGGGGCAAATGAGAGTTTGAGAGATAGCAGCAGGAAAGTACACAATATTAATAACAAAGGCAGTTTTGGGAAGAAATCACTAAACAGCATACTGAGAAATGATCATCGACTGCATGTTTTCCTTTAAAAATTCAAGTAGGTTCTAGATATATTTTTCTTCAATTTTGTTACCTTCTGTTATAATTATTAGGCAAAGTCAATACTTAATTGTATTTTATGCCTGATACCTTTTATTTTTGGACTGCTGTTGTTGTACAAAATATAGGTCATGACACTATTACCTGCAGCCTACAAACCTCTTTATTTTCGTCTGCGCAATGGAATCCCTGAGGGACACATGCACTGGTAATAGAGATCTTTTCGAACTTTGAGAGTGACATGAAATATATGCTAATTTATTATTGATTGGAATGCTTCTTTCCTTAATTTTACCTGAATTTAGACTAGGCTGGTTGAATTTATAGTCCAGCTTGTTAATTTCCCCCAAATGTTTACTTATGATATAGTAAGTGTCTGTAAGTCACTTTGGATAAAAGTGTCAGCAAAATGACTATAATAATAATAATAATAATAATAATAATAATAATAATAATAGTGCCAGAATCACTGGCTCAAGAAGGTCATTTTGCTTTTATAATCGATGAAAATGTTGATAAAATTTCTTACATTAATTCTTGCATTAGACTTTGAAATTGAAATGTTTGGCTGATTAGTGTTTAAATAACTCTGGCCTCCAAACAGGTGATTGTGCATTGTGATATTAATACATTTTTACCAATTATATTGTGCTACAAAAATATTCTATGTCAGCAAAGCATGGTTTGGACTGGCTGGGGAGGGAATGCTACACAGGCAGGCATGCTACACACAGGCATGTAAAGAATAGATTTAGAGGGTGTTTAGGAAGGTGGAGAGGGTGTTGGGGAGAGCCAGAGGTCAGTGGACTCCTGGAGCGTGTGTGAGACTCATTCAATGCATTTTGGAGGACGACAGGCATCCACTACATTCTTTGGTTGTCAGTACATCCGATGTAAGCTTGAGCCTTCTCACCCAGACTATTTGTTAGATTTTGTGCAGTGTTGTATTTTGTTACATTTGGGCATTTGTATTATTCTACAATGTGATGTTTAATAACTATTTTCACTCTTTGTGTATTTTAACATTTTTATATTGGGGTTTTAAATTTTAATATAATGAGAGCAATGAGAGTTTATGAATGAAATAAAGCCATTCTTAGTCTCTCTTAGTCTCAGCATATTGATTAGGATGAACTGAACTAAGTAGAGGGTGAAAGAGAGATCGAGGAAGATGAATACAGTTAAAAAATGTCATTAATCTTGTTACCAAATCAGGAACACATACAATTAACCAAATTCCAAAATAAAACAAGGTTTTGAGTATATTTAACATCAAATTTGTAATTCTATTAGTGCCACTTTTGTTTTGACAATACAGAGAAAAGGGAACAAGAGCTTGTTTTCAAAAACAGACAATGAAATGATTTGGGCCTGGAGGGTAATTGGCCAGTACAGGAGAGAGGAAATGATGACAGAGAGGAAATAGAGTATAGGGGAAAATGTTGACATGGCACAGCTTAAAAAAAAAAGAAAACAAGAAAACATGATGACACCAACTGTCCCATGCAAAAAGCAAGGGACAAAACGGAAAAGAAAAAGTCCAGACTCGGCAGCTATGGTAAATCTGTGTTTAATTAACAGGCATCGTTAGCATGAGCTCATAACACACTTAAATATTCACAAAGAGGTGGGGGAAAAGGCGCTGCTGAAGTGTCAGTTTTGCGGTGGTGAAGGGCAGAGGAAAAGGACTAAATTCTCTCCTGCTGAATCAGGACTTCTGGCTGCAGAGGAGGTCACTGCTCGCCGAGGGACTAGGAGGGGCACACGGTGAAATAATTACTTAAAATTGTGTAAATAAGATATGCAGTGTCTCACTCCCACTTTTAGCACTGCAACACGGGAGGGAAGGGAGAAGAAGAGAGAGGGGAGGGGGAGGGAGGGAGAGGTAGAGAGGGTTTTGTATTCTTTTCTCTCAACTGTGGATCCTCTGGGAGCGACAGCAGAGAGATTTGATTAAATGGAGGCCCAGGGGTCACGACCCCGTCTAAACACACTGCAGCTCTCAGCATTAATCAAATAACGTTCAAAAAATGTTGACCTTGCTTGTGCTACAGAGTGGAGTTTATTCAGAGAGACAGACCTGTTGGGATTCTGACCGTGTGTGTGTGTGTGTGTGTGCATGCATGCATGCGTGTGAATGTGTGTGCATACACATGTGTGTGTGTCTACGTGTGTGAATATGGTATCTAAAGACAAAAATTCTTTTGTTACCTCTTCTGTTAGAGGTGGAGGGATTTATACTAATGTGAGCATTGCTACTGAATCTAGTAACGATTTATTTTCTGGACCATGTAAAAGTCTATCAACCAAAATCCCAATCTCTGTCGTTTGTTTGGTGCCCAAGAAGTTGCAGACATGATATTGTATTGTTTTCTGGCTTTGCATTTATTGTTGTTATTTGTTTTTTGTAGCATTGCATCTCATCAAACTCCTATCCGAAATCTGTCCCAAAACTGTAACACCTCTGAAAGACTCTCAGTCTCGGTGGATCTCATAATTACTTCAGAAGCAATCTCAGGATTCAGTCCAGGTGGATCTCCTCAGTGTCATGGGAGTGGTGCATGGTCTTGGCTAGGGCTAAATCTTCAGATGGAGAGGCAGGTATTTGGGAGGAGATCAGTGGAGGATGACAGAGTCATAATAGTGAAAGCTTGCAGGACTGCTGCACACTGAGAGACAGGCCGCAAGGTCATTGTGATGCATTGCCATTCAGCCGTACACCCCCATCCCCCTCAGCACTCAAGCCCTTCTCACTGCAGCAGCATCGTGACGCTGACATCATGAAAGGGACTTACATCATCACCCCCCACACCCACAATATGTGCAAAAACCAAAAAAGGCTAAAAAGTAGCAATGAAACAACAGGGGGGAGAAAATAAAAAAAGAGTCAGAAAACAGAGCAGGCTGAACATGCAGCTCTTTGAGGCATGATTCTGACATGATTAGAATCATCATGCTTGTGATCTTCTTTATTGTTGTAGGCCATCACCATGTCAGGTGGGGGCTGGTAGTTTTGGAGAAGGGTTTCAGACAGTGTCGCTGCACTATTAGGTGTGTTTTTTCTCTTCCCTGCAGTGGCAGGCTCATCTCTTCTAGTTTACGACCTCATCCATGGGGCAGCTTATCATTTACTTTGGATTAAAAAAAATGAAGTTGCATCTCCTGGGGTCATGTGTATCAGTGTCTGAAGTGCTGTGTGCTTAGCTGAGAGAACAGGGAATGAGACCCAACAGTGTCTGAGCCTCTTTCTTACGGGCTAAATTCACCCCTTTTTCTCTTTCTAAATTCTCCCTCTTTGTCTGACACTCTGATTCTGTGTCCTCCTTTTTCACAGGCCAAATTAAAATCTATATGCTGTGTTCCTCTTATTTTAGGGCTTGTTTCAATTGTGTGCAAAAATAAATCTTTAAATTGTACTTTATTCTTTATAACTTTTCAAAACTTTCTTTGGCCTCTTTGTCCAGATGAAAATTGGTAGTTTAATGTATTTCTTAGGCATATGATCAGCTGAATTAATATTTATTGCTTTGATGCAAGAACAGCAAACACAATGATGTTTTCTTGCTACTTTACTTGCACAAGTTACACCAATGAATATGAATTTTCAAAATCTGAGTACATTTGAAAAGTAGTTTTTTAATCTCTCATTGAAATTTTGTTGGCCACAATAAATTGCTAGCCTTTGAAATAAAAAAAATATATACGTTTATATTTCATGAGTCTGTTTAATAGAATTTCAAAATCAAAAGATGCACTTCAGACACACAAACCACAGACTCCACTGAGGTCTAGCTTTGCCTGCTATTATGTTCCGTCTCTGAGATGTGATGAGAAAATTAGCAAAAAGAGAATCAGATGATTGCAATGTTTGTGATACTGATCAGAAATTAGTTAAACAGTTATAAAATAAATTTAACCTACCCCCACACAAAAGCAGACTAAATGTCCTGCGAGTTAGTTTCTCACAATACACGGAGGAATAATGAGTTTTGGCTTTCAGGAACTTCCAAACTCTCTTTAAGCGGATGTGGAGCAACAGCAGTCTGTTTCTGAAGTTTGCACAAAATTATCTAGTGTGCTTCATTCAAATATATAATTTACCTTTAATTCACAAATCTGACTCTTTGTCATTTCATGGTGTATGGCAGTAAAACATATTTTAAGTTTTCGTTGTCTTTATCATCTTTAATAAGAACTGTCTTTTGTCCCCTCTCACAAGGAGCGTACAGCGTTTGTGCTGAAGTAAAGTGACACGCCACACTATGCAAGGGTTTTTATTGGAGCGGGACAATGAATAAGCTTTAAAGAGAGGGGGAATAGCAATGGTAATAGCTGGAGAGGCCAGGGGAAATTGTCGGTCCCAGTGCCTCACTAAACTGCAGAAGGCCTGGGTAAATAAAAGATTCCCTGGAAACAAGAGTTAAGAGGAATTGCTGGAACAACAAGGTTATTCTTCAGAACATTATTATGATGTCTGCCTGCCAGTTTAACTGCTATGTGAATATGCAGATTAAAGCAGGAGCTAATTTACAGCGTCGTAAAAACAACTTCACCTTCGGTTATTATCTGAAAAATATTTATTACGCCCCGTTAAAAAGTCTGAAATTAAACGCTTTACATGCGTTTATTCGAAAGCATTAACTGTGCAGCACACAACGTTTATTACGTGACTGGTGTTTGTTAAAAACAAACTGGAATAACAGAGATAAGGGAGGGGGACGGGGGAGGGAAATCTCACCCTGTGAGGGTAAACACAGTGGACTAATCGATTGGCTGACCCGTCTGTGCGTTCTGATTGAGCCACATTCAGGAAGTTCAGGCTCTGTTTTCTTACTTTTCTCATTTCAGTATTTTCCGAATGTTATTTTTTCTTCTCAGTTCAATTAAGCTTGGACAGACTTTGAGCAGTACTGTGAAACAATGAGAACAGTGGAGTTTTATTTATGTTTCTCTCAAACAAGAGTTCACCTTCCTGTACTTGCATGGACCCATGTCTTGGCCAGCCTCATTGCCATACAAAGCACCAAAGGGCACTTAGGGTTGGCCTTTGTTTAAATATCAGTTGTTTACTTCATAATTGTCGTCAAACATGCGTATCTATTCCATATTTAAACCTTTTTTTGTAAATGATCTGTCAGAAGGTAAATATAGATATATAATAATATTAATAAATATAAATAAGGTAAAATGAATGAGGTGAAACACTCAATTAAAAATTTAAAAATTTATTTATTTAGTGCGTGACAGAATAAAAAAGAACAAAAAATGTATATTACATCTGCGCCTACCATCTTGAAAATGCAGTGACAAACTGACATCAGGATATCACACACTTTACTGGAAATGTTCCCTGTGCTTGCTATTCCTTACAAATAGTTCCAGATCAGCTTACCCATAAAACATTAACCCTGACTGTCATTCAGTGCTCTGGAGGCTGAATCTATCTACTGGTCCAAGATCAGCTTACTCATGCAGCATTAACCCCAATTGTAATTGAGTGTTCTGAGGCCAGAAGCAATTTAGATAGACATGTTTTAGGAAAGACAGAGTATTACAGGCTTCATGGCCAAACATGTCTTTACAGTACTAGACTTTCTGTTTATTGTGCCTCTAGCATATCCCCCACTTGACCGAGCCTGGGGAATGGCTGTATGCAAATGTCCTTTTGGTCCCAGGCATTTCGGACAAGGGATACTCAACCTGTACTATAAAAATAGTCTTCTAGTCAAGTTTCTTAGAATTGCTGTGAAATTTCATAAATTAATTGTATTTTTTGCTTTTATTTAAAAAATAATTATTATTACAAATATAATTGCATTTTGTAGACTGTAGTTAGGAGGTTGTAATGTTATCTAAGTATTTCTGCAGCTTTGTAACCATAATGTCACTTTACCGCAACAATGCTGCAACATCATAAGAGTACTCTGTGTTGGCTGGTGTCCAGCAACAGCAATGGACACATTGGTTGTGTTTTTAGCATCTCTCTCTGCCCGGAACTCATCAGAGGAGTCTTTGGCCTCCAGCTGATTTTCAACCAGCATTTATGGATTGAGTATGAGTCACTTGATCCTGGGCAATTTTGTTCCTAAAGACTCGTTCTGTGAGAGAGATTATGCTAATGAGACAGAGTTTTTCATTTTCATCTCCCAGAGGGGAGTTCCAGTGATGGTATTTACTTATCAAACCATCCCGATAAGTGGCCAGATAACATGCATGCAATATATCAGCAGATTTGAATTCATTCTTAATCCTGTTCCCACAAGCATATACTTCCTTTTGTTTGAGTAATAAGCTAGAAAATTTAATAATTCACTTTTCCATGTTTACTGTCCACATAGCAGCACTCTACCAGTGAAGTTTCTTGCTGTGTGGGAAACTACCTGGAGGTTAAACACTTTAGGTATAGTGGTACCTTATGTCCCCCATGCTCTTATAATGGCACTGCTCATTTGAGCAGTTTTTACTTTCTTTGGCTGAGATCCTCTACACTCATTTGGTAATCAGCAGGATGGTGTCCACATCCTGTCTTTAACCATATGAAGATGTGAAGGTCATCCTTGAAAAATATGATGGTCATCCACAGCATGTGGAGCTACTGTTTTTGTCAACCACTACAATGCCTGTGTGCATATGTATGTGTATGTGTGTGTGTGTGTGTGTGCATACACGTGTGTGGTTGTGTTCACATGTGCATGTGTATGTGTGATTGTATGTTTGTCTTTGTTTGTATTTTTACATAAGTGTGTGTGGGCATATGTGGGTGTGTGTGTGTGTGTGTGTGTGTGTTCACTGTCTCTGCTCATTCTGTCCTGCTGAGAGTTTTATTCCTGTCAAGGGCCACAGCTTGCCTTGTGCTTCCCAGGGCCGTAAACTAGAAATGAACTGGTAAGAGGGAGGGGTCAGTGGGTGAGAGAGGGGAGGGAAGGGAGCAGGGGGTGATAGTGTGGCTAAGATGTAAGTAAGCTATTTTATAGCACCGTGTCCACAGCACCCTCTGTCTGTCCTTCTGTCTGTCAGTTCACCCATCTGTCTGTCTGTCTGTCTGTCTGTCTCACTCTCTCATAGTTCTTCCTCCCCCTTTCCATATCTTCCCCCCTCCCGTCCTGCTCTCTTTCTTTCTCTTCCTCCCTCCTGTTCCCAGTATCTGAATCCAGACAATGAAAACAATGGGTGGGTAGTGCTTTTCTCTTTCTCTGCCCTCAGCTCCAGCCTCCCCCTGTCTGATTTCATGCTCCAGCTGTTGTCTTCGTTTTGATCTTGCCTTTATTTAACCCCTCCGGCTAATGTTTCACAACAATACAACTCACACATTATTTATTTACATGATCTTTTTTCATCTGTAGGGGCGTGACCCATCTGGGTAATGTAATAAAATCCAGTAATGAATGAGTCTGTTGTCCTGTCTCTTTCTCTTTCACACACTCCCCCTTCTCTTCCTTATCCTTCTCCTGTCTCTCTTTCTTCCTGTGTTTTTTCTCTTAGTTCAAGTTGTATTTTTGCTTTAATGACAGGACAAACATAGATTTGTGTTAGCAAGACATGCACATATCAAACAGAAGGAACAATAGCCATGGAAAGGAACAAAACAAGCATAAGTACTTTTTATGATTTACCAAAAGATGAAATAATTCCTTTGCCTTTGTACAGGTCAATTTACAGCAGGTGAGCACAGTGTTTTTTCTTTCAATGGGGTAGTTAGGTGATTAAGTATCGTTATGCTGGAAACTTGCTCACCTAAGAATCAAACCAGCAACCCCTTGTGTCAGTGCCCCTAACCACATAGTCTTGACCTGTAATACATCTTTGTATTTAAGTGTCTGCTGTTTGGGGAGGAGCAGTGTAGCAGTTGTGTTGTAGATGGGGCTTGTGCCACTCTTCAAAAGCCACACCCAGAAACACCTGCCTCTGACTCTGGTTTCAGGAGTTTGGTCCGGGACAGTGAATGACAAGGAGGCCATTGTCACTCCAGCTGTCCCCTTATCCCTCTTTCCTTGCCTACTCTGATCAGATGCTTCTGTTTTATAGTGGTTTTCACATCAGCAGCTTGTACATTTAATTGTTTTCAGGTTTCATTTTGTACTGAGAAACCTTGCGCGGCCAGGGCACTTTGTCTGAGGGTTTAGACCATAATAGAAATGGTTGCACACCTGATAAAATGGATGCAGACATGGAATAGTCAGGCACCAATGGCAGAGAGAGCACGGACAACTGTATGACTGTTTTGGGCCTGTCTCTGTCTCTGTCTCTGACTCTGAAATCGGGCCAGTGGTGTAGTTATTTAGGTTTGACCTGCATCTGGCCATCGTTAGTAACAAACCTTTCAGCAGGGCAGCTTGGGGAGTTCAACATCTAACTGTGAATACACTGGATTCTGTTTTACATGGCTGTATCTCTGCACAGTATGGAAAGAATGAGTTAGTCCTTCCCCTGACTAGGTGAAGCAAATCAAGAAACAAAAGGCCTCTTAGTCCTGGGAGAACAGCATAAAACTAAACACAAATAGGTGAAAAATTAATTTCCTCACAGACAAGACAAAGGAAGTCCTGCATGTCTGCCTTTGTCCTCAAGAATCTGATGGCCCACGCTTGGCTACTTCTTGTCTTTAAAGCCCTTGTCTTTATGTATGCCTTCATCATATTTCCCCACCTGTCCATATTTCCCCCACCGATGTGGGAAAAATACAGACATACTGTTTTTTAAAAATTGCCTTAACATGTTGCGTGTGTGCTATTGTGCATGATTGCTCGTCTATATGTGTCTGCATGTGTGCATGCATTAGTGTGTATGTGCTCATATACTTCTAAATATGTATTGCATTTATATACATTTGTATGGATGTCTTCACTGGGGCAGAGGTGGGGGGCATTCTCTTACATGCATCACATGGTAAATCACAACCAAAATGGTAGGTGACACACTTTCCACTGAAGCTGTGGGTCCTGTCAGTGGGAGCACAGGCCACTTCTAGGACCTCTCAGTTGCCTGTGAGGCCTCCCCAGGTGCAGGCCCTCTTCTCCTGCAGAGAGCAGTGGCTGACCTAGGGGTGGCCTCCTCTTCACTGACATTCCAACAAGGTATTTGTTTAAAAAGGAATCAATTAAAGTAAAATCTCTCTGAAGGCAGGCTTTGGAAGGAAAACACAAGGGGCAGTCAGTGCTTGGATTATGCAGACACTGCATTTTTCTACCCTGTTATTTTTTTCCCTCAGTGAGAAAAATGCTCCTAATTGCTTTATGCAAAAGCATAACACTGTCCCCCTCCTCTTGAGTTCTGCGTTATTTTCTTTTCATATAGTGATTGTTTTCTGTCTGTATCACCCTCTAAAATAAGCTGCCTACCCAAACATCTCCATTTTTAAAGTTAAATGTTTTTAAAACAGTGATCTGATGTGTGCAGCTTGTTGTCTGATTTTGGTTGAGAGGAACTGCAAGGTTCTAAGAGCTCACCTGATAGGGTTGTCACTCTCATCTGGGTGTTCCCATACCCCAACACACATAAACACAAGCACACACATGCACTAAAACATAGGTCACCATACACTAGTGCACTCTGGGGCTACTGTGTGTGACTGCTTTGGATTACTGCTGGGACAGACTAAAAACTAAAGATATAGGCTTAGCTGAACAGAAATCCAGATGTTAACTGAGATTTGACATCCAGCTTTTGGGCAGACAGTTTTTAAGGAGAATGACATCTTTGCCCCTGCAAGATTAGTGTGCATGCATGTATGTGTGTATGTGCAAGTTAACCTCCTCATTAGCTGTTTATTGGGGCCTCAGGAAAATCACTGGTTACTGGTGCCATTGACTTCAAAAGTGTCTGTGGTGTTGTTTTAAGTGTCTTTTTTCTGTTCTGTTTTTTCCTCAGTGTTTTACTGTCTTTGTTTTGTAAAGTAGTAGTTTTGGCTACTCAGCTTCAGAATAAGTAGCAGTACTACTGCTGGAGCAGCACTGGACATTTCTGTCATTGTTTTGTGATTTTGTTTCTTTTTCAGTTCACTCACTCTTTTTTCACAGTTTATGTTTTTCTTATCTGCTGATGGTTTTCACCCTCTCCTTCTCACCAGCTGTATTTGTCTCTTGTCTTGCCTGTTATCCTGTATTTTCCATTCATTCTCCTGTGATCTCCCTTTGCATTGATGATAGTAAGCAAGGTATGCTGTAGTGTGGTGCTGGGAAGCTCTGTAAAGGAGGCAGGTTCAGAGGATTTGTTAGGTTATTGACATTTAATTGGAAGCGCTTTGTGCAGCTGCCTGAAATACTATTCCCTGTTCCCCGGTCTCCATGGTAGCTAACAAGCACAGAAGTACTCACTTAGGCTGAATTGCTTTGATAGATATACTTAGCAGACATTTCACATTAAGAAAACTACTGGAAATGTTGGGAGTCATTGTTGAAATTTGCTGTTTCCTTGTCTATGTGTGTATATGTGTGTCTGTAGGTGCAAAAATTTGAGTATGTTTGACACAAAGACAAGGGTTGGTATTAGCTTCTTCAGTGATACTCTTTGTACAGTTGGATTGTTGCTCTTAATAGAACATTTAAGCTGATCCTCAACCTTGAAAGTTTTACAGTGTGTCACATTGCACTCTGTCGACTAATTCAGTATTTAGAAGTTTTTTAGGTTAACTTCCTGCATTTTCAGGAACTGATTTGACCGGAGGCCTACAGATCCAGCACTCTCTGACTGATCTGATTAACTATGAGAGAGGGGGAGAGAGGCCCTTTTAAGTGATGCGTGGAAGAAAGATCAAGCTAATGATAGATGTGTCATCCAGCTAATTGCTATGAAATTAAATTTTGCTGTAATTACTTCTGCCTTATTTTGTATTCAGCAATAATTTAGTGCCTTAACCCCCTCCATACACACACACACACACACACACACACACCCCACCTCTATGCCTCTATGTCTGTGCTGAGATTCTTGGCTTGGTTCTACATGCATCTGAGCCTTTGGTGGGCCTTGGTTGTGTTGAAGTAGACAGGTTTCTCAGTCATTTTTGTTACATTCCCATCATCCTCCACTTCAAAGGCGGAAAAGGGAGTTGTAGGGAATCAAGGTGCAGGGAATGACAAAGTAAGAGCCAAGGAAATAGGAGGCCAGTGATAGAGGGAAACAGGAGTGGGGAAGCCGGGTGAAAGAAGGAAACAAGGAATGGCATCTAGAGGTAGAGTGAGGCATGGAATGATTTGGTGTGTCAGGCGATTTTAGTCTGAACTTTGGAGTGAATGACTGACTGAGCTGTAGAATGTCAGACACTGTACACAGGAAGTGAACTAACCAAGATCAAGAGTATTGAGAGCTCAGACATAGTGAGAAAGATTGAATTGTGAAGTTACAGAATAAACCAAGATGGATGAGATGGCTGTCTGGCTGAAACAGTGCGGCTCAGTGACATCCCACTGTCTCTCTCCCACCGTGTAAAGCGCTGGGCCTAACGAGAAACCCCAATGAAAACACCAGAGTGTATCTCCAGCTACACCAGTCAACCGTCTGAAACCCGCCAACAATTTACAAGTTTTTTTTCTGCTGGTTTTAGCCAGAGTCTTTATCGTCTGTCATTCCCCCATTCCCCGCCACAATATTTTACATTCTTTCTCAATGCAACGCAGCTCGTTTCCTGATATCATACTTTTGTTTTGAAACCTCAAAGGAACCAGTGTTGAACATGTGCATATTTATGACTGAAAAATAAAAAAATGTGAGCGTATGGTCTGCATTACGCCTCACTGGTTAAGAGGTTGCATGTGAAGGTCTAATCAATACATGTGCGCATGAAGAAGACGAAAGCCTTTGTTCCTCTCAGCTTTCTGAATTAAGTTTCAAAACAGCATTGAAAAGCAAACCGGCGAGACCTCTAACGTTACACCATATGTCTCATAGCATTCTGAAAACAAAACAAAAAAAAAACAGACAAAAAACAAAACACAACTATAGCTGTGAAATGTGACCTTTGCTGACCCACATCTCTGCCAGCTCCACACATCTCAATATTTAATGGAGCCTTTAAAATATTCATCACTGTAGTGCTGGTTCTCAGAGCAGCACCTGTTGCTGATGGAAACAGCAGTTTGAGCGGTCTGCAGAGGATTGTGGGTAGTTTATTTTGGCTTGGGTGGCCATAGCATTGTGGGTATACACTTGTGTCCTGTGTCTTTTCATCATGCCCAGCTTTGGTGGGAACATAGCTTTGCCTACTTTTTTCTCTGGTTCCTACCATCACATCCAGGCCCTGCCTTAGTGCTCACTCACTGACATGCATGACTGAAACTTGCAGTAGCCAGTGGCAGTGGTTTGTGTGGCTGACTTGACCCAGCTAGTTTAACCTTGATTGCAGCTTGTCTGAGAGCTGACAGGAAGGGCTGGTGTGACTTCGGCTATGAGCAGCAGGGCAGCTGGCTGTATGCACCTGCAAGCTCTCGCTGTCTGTCAGGGCTGGCCTCCAGGCCCCTAGAGGCCCGACACTGCAGCTGTTCCCAGCACACCTGCCCCTTCCTCCTGTGTGTGTATGTGTGTGTGTATGTATGTTTACCTGTGTATGTGTGTGAGTATGTGTGTGTAATTGCGCATGTCCACTGGACAGGTTTTGTATTGTTCTGTGACATTTCTGTAAATGAATGACCCATCTTTGTTTTGTAGTAGAGCTGCAAATACTCAGGTCCATGCAGGTGAAATCATGCTCTTTAAGCTGTTTTTTTTTTTTTTTTTAATGTAATTTCATGAATGTATATACTCTCCTATTTGCTCTTTGACCAGCTCCCTGCACAAAGTGGATGAATGGATTCTTTGTGTGGCGGAGCAGTTCTTCGCCAGGAGGGCTGCCGCTGTGCCACTGTGTCCACTCATGTGTCATCTCTCTGTTCTCGCAAATAATTGTGCACATAATTAAAGCGCTCTATTTACCTTCCATAGAACGGACCACTCCTATTCTCTTTATTCTCATTCTTATTTTCTCTCTCTTTCTCTCTCCTCCTTTCTTGTTCTTCTTTTCCCCTCTTTTTCTATACTTCTCTCTCATTCTCTGTACCTTTCTTTGTCACTTTCTCACTCTCTCTCATAATTTTACAGGCAAAATGTGTTAAAAACATATAAAAACTTTTCAAGTCACACAATGTGTAAAATTGGATTTCCCTGGGATTTTCTCTTTTTCTGTCCCTCTCTCCATCCTTTGTCCCATCTGTCCATTTACATCCCTTCCTTCCTTATACTCATCCCACTCTCTCCTTTCTCTCTCTCTCACTCTCTCTCTCTGTCTTTCTGTCTCCCCCTCTTTTTTCAGGAAAGGCTCTCCCTTTGTTGTGAGACTGTACCGTGACTTATTGTCAGTTCTGGTCTTGTCTTGTAATGGTGTAGGAGGAGAAGGAAAAATCCAATAGCCTCACCAAACCCCCTGGGTTGTGGTGCACTGAGCTCGTCAGACTGTGTTTGGGGGGCATTAGAGAAAAAAAGATCTCATCAATAGAAGGGTGTTCCCCTAGGAGCAAGCTATGACTTCATCCCAGTCATGTCACATGACTCCTTATCCATCTGCGGGTACCTTTCGTGAGAGTAGTAAATATGAAAGTGGGAATAGACAGAAAAGGAAACATGATGTCTTTGGTTTTATTTTTTATATTATTTACATCCATTATGGCTGTGCTGTTATTAGTTGCATCTAGTCCAAAAAAGAGACAGGTTATTGAGAATGCCCAGGTGATTTACATAGGTTTTGAGTGTAATCAAATCTCTTCTGTTCTCCTCTGCAATCTCTTCTGTTGCTGCCATATCTATTGATATGCTTTGATTGGGGAAGAAGCATAACCTCATTTAAAGTGCTGTGTGTCAGAGCCCTATTTTTCCCTAGTGTGATTCTGCTCTGTTTTTAATGTGCTTTAAGTGGGCCCCCTCAGAGAGGCACTCAGGGCATACGTATCAGGTGGGTGAGTGGATGGGGATAGATTACCTGTGTGTGTGGGTTTGTGCTTACATGTATGTGTATGTGCATGTGTATTTGCCTATGTGTGTGTGTGTATGTGTGTGTGTGTTTAACGTTTGATGGCAAGCCCTCAGACAGTAATGTGACACTGCAGAGATGGTTCCCATCTGTCTTGACAGAGTAGGTGGTGTCGGATCAGTGCCAGCACTCTGCCTGATATGGACGCACTTGCAAACAGTAAAGCAGTTTACCGTGCACCTTGAAGAAGAGTGGTCATTAAATCCTGCACGGTGACATTATGTTAGCTCCTGACAGAGGAGGCGAGAGAGACAATTATTTTCCCCTGTTAGAGTAGATTTTATTACTTTTATAAAAATGCACCAGTATCAAACCATTTATGAGTAACAGGTAAACCATCATCTTTTTTAGTTTAAAAAAGCACTTCCAAAATTTTGAAGTATTTTACTTCAGAGGAACAATTTAATCAAACAATTTATAATGTGCATGCTGATGTTTCTGAGGTGGGGAGGGGTGAATGCAAGATTCAGACAAAGAGGAGTCTCTAAATACAGAAACTATTGTAGTGTTTTTTTTTTACTCCTGGTAGCGACACTCTCCCTTTGACTTTGCTGCCATCATACTGAGTGATAAACTGGTCCTGAGAGCCAATGTGTGTGTCTCCCTGTGCGTCAGTGCTGGAGTGTGCTTTTTAATCCGTCATCCAAACAGGTCGGAGAGTGTCCGAGCATTCCTAATGAGCGCTCTTCCGGACCCCCGGGACGCCACGTCAAAGTGGCCAAGGATCTGAGCCAATCATGTGGAATTGATCAGGTGTAGGTCACTATGGTAACCTGAAGGAGATGGGGAGGGGGGTGGAGGTAGTGGTTGTGATGGGTGAGACGTTTGTTGTCAAGTGGAAACTCAAGAGCTTATCTGTGTCATGTGTGCACAGTCTGTGAGTCCCTGAGCTTGTGCATGGTTAATTCTCTCGTAGTATACTAAAATATTCCATTTATGAGACATGATTTGATTTCTATGTTGTGTTGGTTCTAGTCGGGGGAACATTTTGCAGTCCTTTGCATTAGCATCGTGTATACCAAAGATTATGATGCTACAGACAGCTGATGGTGTTAGTAGTGGTCTTGTGTGTTATCTTCTGTCCCTCAAGCCACGCTTGTGTGTATAAAAATGTATATGAATGTCACAGATAAACTTGTCAGGTGATACAAAACAGGAGAGAATCTTTGGGTTGGTGGGGAGGAAGCTTGTGCCTGCAGAACAGCCTCCACCTTCCCTGCTGTTTTCATGGCATTGCTCCAGGGGGGTAAATGAATTGGATGAAAGGCATCAGAATCAATGGGCAGATGCAGAGGGATGGAGGAGAGGGAGGGGGCCATTACCAGCCCCCAGCCCCCCAGCCCAACTGCTGACCATGACCCTGCCCCAAACCACGCCCACACGCACACTGTGTGAAATGACCTCGGGAGTTATGAGCTGTCTGCGTGATGAGACACCATATCCGCAGTCCTTGGGCAGCTTTATGGAATGGGCCAGCTGTTGATTTTTGTTGGGATATATATATTTTTTTTTTGGGGGTGTCTGCCTGTGTGTGATGGCAGCACTGTTCTGATATGTTTAAGTTGGGTTAGGGGATAACAGTTGTGTAACTGTCCATCTGCTGGCTGTGAGTTCTCTTCAGCAGCAAGAGTGTCAAACACAGACATGGAAAATGCTGTTGCTTTCATCAGTGGCATGCATTTATCAGAAAAAAAAAATTAAGACATCAATTATTTTCGTGAATAGTTGTTTCACCATGTTGGGTGTAAAATGTTAAATTTCATAATGTTCTCTCTGGAAGGAATTTTAAAAAAATTATCATGAAGCGAACATTGTTTCTTTTATAATAATAATACATGTATTAGTAATAATTTAAATATTTCCAGGAACTGCCACACTTTCTGTTTACCTTTTCCTATGAATTTATCCTCTGAACCCATGTTTAAACAGATTAGGGAGCAGCGTATTAATTAAATAAAGGGAAGTTCTGCCCCCGGTGGTGATGGACAGTAATCCTGCTGGAGGTGGTGGTGTCCGGGGTGGGGAAGGGGGTTGTTGCCATTAGCCGTGTCCTGTTTCCCCGCCCTCTGAACACGTTGTGAGACAGCTTTATAATGTCAGCGAATTTAATCCTGCAGCTGCACGGCGCACGCCAGTGTCTGCCATTGTCTGAGGCCAAACCTGCAATTTTCTGTGTCAGATAGAATCCCTCCTCTCTCCCCTCTGAAGAGGACAATCGTGCCGTAGGGGTGGCTGTCAGCTCGGTGCCCTGCCAGTACCTAAATGGCAAAATTATGGGATTCAGATCTGATCTACACGGTGAATGGAGGGAGGGAGGGAGAGATGGGGGGGACTTCAAGGGTCTCTTGGGGACTAGGCAGCTGTAACTGCCCTCAGAGTCAGCCTCGGTCTCGACCATGGCCTTCTGACCCCAACTCTGTGATCTCTGTCTGTCTCAGTCATTCATCTGCTGTAGCCATAACATTACCTTGGCTTTTATGTTGGTCTTTTTACCCAAATGGTGTTGGTAGGTGTTGCATTACCCTTATAACTTACTCCTTTAGGGTTGAAAGTTTAGTCCAGTATGAATGAATTACAGGAGTGGGTGAAAGATGGAGTAAAGGGGGAGAAAGATAGGGGAGCAAGTGAGAGACAAGAAAAAGCCAATGGAGAGAGGGAGCATTAGAAATAAAGGGAAGAAGAGGGAGGGAGAGAGAGGAGGTAGAGCAGTAAAGCCCATTTGTGTACAGTGGCAATGATGGAGGGATGAAAGGCTGCTGAGGTGCTGAGCAGGGCTTTTATTGAGAGATGAAAGGGCCTGCATGGCAGGGGAGAGCGGATGCGCAGGCCTGCGCATGTCTGCAGAGTGGGACAAGGTCAAACAGAGTTTAGAGAGAGGCTGTTCCTGGGGGAGTCCTACACCACACACAGAGGGCTTACACACACCAACACACACACACACTCACACACACATGCACACACACACACAGATCATACACACACACACACACAGATACACACACAGACACATACACACACACACAGACACACACACACACGCACACAGACACACACACACACACAGATACACAGACGGACACACACACATACGGACGCACACACACATATGGACGTGCACACACACACACACACACACTGCATTATCACTTCAAAGGTGGCAATGGTTTTAAAAAAATAGGTGTAATGTGAGAAGTGATGCAATCCATTTCAGAGTGCAACTTTTTCTAATGAAAAAAGAATATGATCAGAAAGAGAGACATATAAATGAAAAGAGTTTCAGACTGGCAATTCCTCTGCACAGTGATGGAGAGGGAGGTACTGGGTTTATTCGATATCATCAATGGCTGTGAGGTGTTGGTGCAGGGCCTGGGGGACATTCGGCTTACAGGTTATTCCAGCTAAAAGCTGAGTGGGGTCAGTCACTAGCCACACTTCAAAGCACCAATTCCCCTTTTCCCCTCCTGAGCAGAGGTCCCATCGACCAGGGTCCCAGCAGTAGATGGATTGTCTTTATACATCTGTTTCTCCATCTCTCCATTACTCCACCGCCCTCCCCTTTTAATAAAACCAAATAGGGATTCTCTGTGAACAAAAAAGCTCTTGCATGGAGGGTGTATTATATGGCTAGTATTGTGCTTCATTGTTGGGCACATTGTGAGGCAAGGCAATGCTCATGAGTTTCTGATACTTAACTAAGCGTCTGTACAGAGATTATGATACTTCTCAGATTTTCTGTTATTTTGCAGAGATTCTGATTCTTCACAATTTCTGTTATTTTACTAAGATTATGATACATCTCTGAGTTTCTGTTATTTTACTGACATTCTATTACTTTTATGAATTTCTGTTATTTTTATTCTGAGTTTATTACTTTACTGAGTTTCTGCTGCTTCACAGAGCTACTCTATACCTTGGTCTCTAGTTGCCTGCAGAGATTGTTTTCTGTGGAATAGTAGTTCTGCATCAGACACACACTGAAAGGTTTTCAAGGACTGTTCTTTAAAATTATATCATAAAAATAATACCTAAATTATAATGTTAATAACACCAAATTCCTCTGATTAAATGTGTTCAGTCAGTCATTGTTCACAGAACAGCCTTGGTGCCTATTATTGTGTGGGTGCAGACAACACAGAATGCACAGTGTGTATTTTAATGAGCTGCTGTAGCAAGAAGGGACAAGGATGATGGGCAGTCCAGATGTTATCAGTGGTTGGGTGAAAAGGTTTCCCACATGTTGTATTCGTTGGATGGATAACCATTAAAAATGTATGGCATATTAATTATTAACAATCTGAGCCCAGGTATGTGTGTTTGTGGCACTTTATTGAAAGGTGTGGTCCTCTGTGACTGAAGTAGCTGAGGTAGCACACAGCTGGACCTGCCATGAGTAGGCCTTGTAACGGTGCTGCTGATTTTTTTTCTCCACGCAGACACACAGTTTATGTGAAAATGTACTGGTGTGTAACATAGGGGTGCAATCACCTGTGGTCCCCTAAGGCTATGCTAACCGCCAGTGTCCACCCAACACGGCAGCAGATGACAACAGGAGGCTAATCCCCTCAACTGTGGGATAGGTTTAAGAAAATGGACATATGGCCAAGGGCTTCCGCTGAGTATCATGGCACTGCACACGCTCTTCAGTCTCGCTCTGCTCTTTCTCTTTCTCTTTCACTTTCTCTTTCTCTGTTCTTTGTCTTTCCTTCCTTCCCTCTTGATTTTTATACCTTCTTCTCTAAATAACCTCTTTTTCTCATCCTCTCATATGCTATCCATACCTCCGCTTTCTCTCAGCTGCCACCCTTCTTCACTATCTCTACTGCTGTCCCTGTCCCACCCCCCCCCCCCCACATGGACAGCCGGCACTCCCAGGGAGCCAGTAGTCTTCCAGACATGAGTAATTGATGAATTGTTTGCAATATGCAGATGTGTATGCACTAAGGCATTCATCTCTAGAATGGCATCTTAATTCAGGTGGGCCCTTTTGAGTGAGGGATTACATTTTAATTAAAACATATTGAAAGGCATGCCTTTGTTTTCTTGTCTTGGTTTCTCTGTGTTTTGGTGAGGAGGGATTGTCTTTAAATGTACACCCTGAAAAACAACACCCCTTTCCACACACCCACGCACTCACACACACACGCACACACACACACACACACACGATCTGCCACCCCTCACCAGGTCACATGGTCTCCAGGCCCTGCCTGCCACCTGTCCCCTCCTTATGTAGCCTATGAAGCATGCTCTGGGTTGCTGTGCCTCCAGGCACTGATTCAAGATCAGCTAGCTCAACATTATTGCTTTCACAAATATTTTGTGCAAATATGCAGAAACTGATCTTGGGCCAAATCAAGGCAACCAAAATGCATTCACTCAGGAGAGTGGGTGGAGCTTCCCAGAACAGTGGAACACCATCTGACCAATGAGTGACCAAGGTTTGCCTTCAAGGGGAACACCAGTGTTTGTCGTCTGCATAAATATTTTATGAGAAACTTTGAGAGCGATAAACGGCATGTTTCGGAAACTTGCGCATGCACAGAAAAACTGCGCAGCGACCCTGACGAGGTTAGCAGCCGCAGAGAAAAGAGCAGCCCGATGGCCGTGGCCGGGGAGGTGGGGGGTGTGGAGGGGCGGGGGAGAGTGATTAGCTGGGGTGCTCGCATTGACAGGTGCTGAGTGGAACGTGCGGCAAAGTGTGAATGACTTTGCACAGCCATCTGTTCCCGCTGCTTGTGAAAGGAGGGGAGGGGAAGGATGGGAGAGAGAGGGCTCAGACCGCCTCCTCAGTGTCACACAGGGGCGTGGTGCATGCAGAAGCACAGTCCTGATGGGTTGAGCTGAAAGGCGGGTACACACCCATTATACAGATACGGTGTGCTGGGGAGAACACTACCCGCTCAGCAGCAATTGTGGGGAGCAGATATACTTCAGGCACTCCCCTGAAACATTTAGTCCTGCACTCTACTTATCTCTTAATATATATCAGCAATTATTATATAATTATACATAAATAAGTACAATATGTGCAGTACAGTACTCAAAATATAATTATCTATCATGATAGTTTAATTATCATATATATATGTATCATAGTCCATTTTCTTTTTCAATGCTTTGTACTGTATCTATGCAGTGCAGATAAGTGGAAACATTTGTGAGAAAATGTAAGTAAAGTAAAGTAAAAATGTTAGTTGCGCTTTAATTTTAAGTTTAATATGTAATTTATATGAGTAGGCACAGTATAGGTCTGGTTGGAGAGCTAGGGAGATAGAATGACTGGTTTGAATTGAAAGTCATAAGATTGACAGTCCAATTATTTGTATACATGTGTTTTACGTATTGTATGGTTTTCATTTACAGTTTTACAGCAATGGTCATTGCCAGAATTATGTATTGTCATTGAACTCATAGCTTTGTAAGTCTTTGCCCTTAGCTCTGTAATTGCTTGCCTGCACTGTTTCTGTGTAAGTCTTAATCTGCGGCTCTCAGCCTCACCAAGCAGCAGGAGGCAGGGATCAGCTTTTCTTCATTCGGCAGGGAGGGAAACGCCTTCCGTGAGCGGGGAAGAAGCTACTTGATCCTCAACAATGAACGTTGTCTGAAATGAACAAAATAGCCGAACTGGTTTATGACTTCTGCCAGATAGAGAGCTGGTCTCCCAAAAAAGATCTGAATATGAAGTGAATATGAATTGCAAATCCAAGAAACAGAGAATTTGTGTTTGAGTTGACATCCTTCTACAGCCATTCCGGGGAATGTAGTTTCCATGCCATCTTAGGTGTATGTATATTGTTAGTTCATCTGTACCAAGTAAGAGAATATGATGGAAATCAGCATCCTATGTTAACTAGTAGACAGTAAATGCAAGTTTGAAATGGTGGAATTCTGAGAAGCTCTTGTGATAAATCTGTGATTATAAATGACTTTTTCAGATATGCAGTTGGTCGTTTTAAAATATTCAGCAGTGTAACCATGTGAAAGTGTAACCATTGACACTTGAAGGTATCCAATGGACATGCATTGGATGAAGTTGATCCCATTTACATTTTCTGTCTGTTCTCAGACTTTACCGGTGTATGACTTATCACTTACTGTGTGTGACCTGCCCTAATCTGCTGAATGAATGTTTTAGTTATCTGGCTTGCCTCTCTCTCTCCTGTGTGTGTTAATTGAACAGATTGTGTGAGTGAGTGTATGCATACATACACATACATATACAAATATAAACCTATATATTACATAAACAGATAATTATGGTATACATACATATGCATTTTTTATCCTTGTAAAATTTTATTGAAACAGTGGTTGGCAAAAAGAGTTCTTATAGGAATTCACCATGAAAATAACTGTAATGTACGTCTTCAATTGGCAATCAGCGATCGATATGCACTTGTGCTTTTAACGTTGTCACTATGATGGTTGCAGTTTGAGACAGGAAGAAGTAATGTACAGTATGCAGGATCTACGGGTAGTGTCTGACACTGTACATCTCTCTCCCTCCCCAGCTCCCGGCCGGGCCGCCCACCCAAGCGCTCCCTTGGGATGGCCATGCAGGACAGCTCCCGGCTTCTGCCTCACGGCATCCATGGCCTGCTGTCTCCGGGCCTCCTCTCCCCCACAGGTAAAGTCACTGAGAACTGTGCCAGCTAATTGTTATCTCAGTGATGGTGTCCATATTACACAAATTATTTTAATATCACAGTCATTATCTTTTGGTGGTAAAAAGGCACCCAGATATTTGTTTATATCAGAATGTTTGACTAAAAATATTTGGCAGTGTACCTAGTGTGATTATGCACACAATCTCCTGGTTGGTGCAATGTACTCTTATGAACAGTAGTGAATCTTTCCTGAGGGGTGGCTTCAGACAGCGTTCTTTTGAGATTCCTCTCTCTGTCCTTCTCTCCCCCATCTCTCTCTCTCTCCCCCCCTCCTCTCACAGCTCATATTGATCTGTCTGACCGCCCTTCATCTGCCACTTCTGCACCTCCTACAGAGGTTACACTATTGGATTTCTGTCGCTTGCTCTCTACCTCTCACTGACACACAAACACACACACACACACACACACACACACACACATGCATGCACAAATCTCACAGCCTTTTTTTTCTCCGTGACCTGCATAAATGCAAACTCTCACATTGATATAAACTTTCACACACACTGTGTGTGTTTGAGTAGAAGGAAAAGCTGAATGCGCAAAGCGGGGTTTTTGTTCTCTTGATGTTCAAAACTGTTTTCATCCCCCTGGTGGGTGATGTCAGTACTGAGAGCCCAGAGGTTGCATTTTACATTATCTGTGCTGTGATGTGGGTATAGATCCATGTGATTTGGAGCTTGCACCATCACTTTCAGCAGCTCTGTCTTTCCTTTCTTTTCATTTTTTCAGTGTGTCTGTCAGTCTGTCCATCTTAGGAATGCTTTCAATGGAGTATGTAGCACAGAGTGATGAAATCTCCCTATGTGTCTTTATGGAGGGTGCACCCTGGGGCAGCTTGGGGATAGCTGTGGAGTAAAAGTTGAAACTCACAACAATTAGCCCCAAATGAACACAACCAATGAGTCTTTTTAACTTAGCAGTGATGCTGATTTATCTAGTTCGCCAGCACTTTTGTAGCTTGACCCAGTTATCATTTGAGAGAATAAGGATAACAAAAAAATCTGCACTATAAATGCAATGCTACAACTGAAGCTTACAAGTTTTAATAATTAGTCAGTGGTATTTGTGAAGAGCAGGTGAATCTTTTGCCTGGATCAATCACTGTACTGCACCTGGTGCCTCATTACGTTTCATCACTCCACACACCTGATACATTCCCTGATCTCTTTTTTATTTCTCTCTCCTTTCCTTTCTGTTCTGTATTTGTCATTTGAGTCAGCATTGCATGAAGTCATTTCCAGAACAGAGCAAAGTGATTCAAACTTTCCATTCCTGGAAAGTAATTTTAGACAGTACTGTGTAAGGCAGTATGACACACTTTCTTTTTTTGTCGTAACACATACAATTATTTACTCCTATTGTTGTATTTCTAAAATGTCAGTTAAACTAGGTTGTTAAATTTCATTCAATATTAACAAACATGTTTTAATTTATGTGGAGAATTATGTTTCTGATACTTCTGTGTTAACACAAATTCAGTATACATTTCACACAGTAGCCAAAACAAGAACTGACCAGCACTGTTCAACATTTGTGACTACTTTCCTGGCTTTCCTGCCCTCTAGTGGGGAGATTTTGAAGGTGCATGATACTTTCAGTGAAAAAGCGAGCAATATGTAAACATTACCACTTGGGAAATGAAACCTGTTGGTATAAGGATGTAACAGCCTGTTATAAACTGTGAACACACTAGTCAATTCTGACCTTCTCAGAGATTCACCTGTTTGTTTGTGTTGTTTCGCTGAGCTGTGCAGACTTTCAGTCCAAAATCATTATTAGAATTGGGAGAGATTTCATCATGTAATAATGCTTCAGGGCAGTAACATGCAATAATACTTTTTAAAAAGCAGTATTGATTAATTCACCTGTTCATTCAACAGAATTAGCTTGTGCTTCCATCCTTACTGTGCACACATGTTGTTTGTTTTCTGCACATCTTTTAGTCATGCTTTTTGTGGGAGGAGTGGACCATGGGTTCCATGTTTTTAGTAACTATCTCCACCCTCACATTCAGAGTCAAACCCATAAAATGGCTTAGGGAAACCATAGGAAAACCAAAGGAACTTGATGTCAGCTCTGTTTTTGTGTTGTGTTTCCCTGATTGCTGTTGACAGAGACATCACATGGTGCAGTACTCTAGGGAAGTTGGGGGGGGGGGGGTTGTAAACTGTCGGAATTAGAATTCCATTTGTCTCCCCAGTCAATGTGTGGAACATGATCCCCTCCCGTCCTCTGTCTGTCTCCTATTTGAGGAAGTTGTCTGAAAGAACCACTCTATCTAGGTCAGGGAGAATGGGAGAGGGGCAGAAGAAAGCATGGAGCTGGGAGATCTGGGAACAGTACGAAAGGGACTCTGTTTCACACTAAGGACTTTGGGTTTGGGCTGCAGTGTGAGTGAGGGGTGGAATTGGGGATGATGGCACTGCACCTGTGAATGATGGTTTTGAATCTAGTGTGGGACTCTGCTGTGGTCCTAACCCTCAGGCAGGGCACTTTATCTCAACTTCGGTAGCTTCTGTAAAAACTTGGCACTAAAGTGGGTTACAGTCATCATAAGCTCAGCCAGCTGCCCTGCCAAAGTGTCTTTGTGTGTCTCTGCACTATCTCTCATGCTAACAGAGGTTCAGCTGTCCTTGTCAGCCTCCCCATTGATGGGGGTGGGTTTGAAACTGGCACTGGTTTGCATTGGTTGATGGAAATCATGTGACCGCCCCCTGGCTCCTGCTGACAGCAGCGGTGATGCAGAGGGCGGATACATTAAAATGATGGAGTTAATGAGAGGTACGGATGGTGCCAAACCACATGCGCCTCTTACTGAAACTACTGTGACTAACACCCAGAAAGCGCTCTGTCACACTTTGCCTCTCTCTCTCTTTCTGTCTATTTCTCTTTCTTTTAATTTCTCGGTCTCATTTTGTCTTCAGGCCGGTCTTCTGTCATCCTTCCCCCCTCTTTCTCTTTCTCTATTTTTTCACCACTCAACCCTTTCCCCTCTCTGTTTCACTCTGTCATTCTTAGTGTGTTTCTCCTCTCTCTCGCTTCTCTTGCTCTCCCTGTTGACTCTTCCTGGTGACTTTGATGAATGACACGTCCCACTGGGATGAGTGTTCCATCTGCTCAGCACCCCCCACCAGCCCCTGCTCCTCGTTCCCCCCATTCGACACATTCTCATCCTGACAAATCATTTTTAATGGTTGCTTCTGTCTTGCTTCTACAAGCACTTTGTCCATGAATTCTGTCATTTCTTTCATTGGTATTACTGTTTGTAATATTCTTATTATTACTGTTTTACAGTTTGGCTATCCAGTGTGACACATCTTGCATATTATCTATTTGATAATAATCCACATTTACCATATAATCAGTTCATACACCTGTATTTACAAAACAAGCTCTGGCTAAGTAGCTTGCTTCACAATGCAGTGGTCTGCCTGGTAATCAAACCTAGTCTCTCAGCTTGTGATTTTACAAGTTAATGGTGAGACTGCTGGGAGGCTCATCCTGTTAAGGCACTGCTCAAGTGTGTGGATGTACTCCATGGTCTGTTATCTAATTTGGACTGTGCCATTGCTGACTGTGGGCGCCAGCCCCCCTGGGCAGCACATAAATGGCTCCAGTGTCATCTAGGAGGGAAGGGGGAGGGGCATTCATTTGGCTGGGATGGCTGTGTCTTGTCACTCATCATTTAAATGGGTGCCCACAGTCTGCTCACACAAACTGCACAGGAAGTGTCTTCCTCCAGTTTTTTTAGTGTGTGCAAACTCAACTTGTGGAGTGTGGTGTTAAAATAAGGAATGGTGCTGTGTTTGAACCTCACTCTGGAGACTCTGGCCGAAGCCTAGCCCCTCGGCCGTTGTGGCCTGTGGGGTGAGTGTTGCTTAGTTTTTGATGGGCCCACTTAACGTGGTGCAAAATTCTCTCTGTTTGCAGCACTGCCTTGTATCCCTTTCCTTTAAAGGGGTTACGCACACGTGGGTAAACATCTCAGAATAAATAAAACACAGAGGACTGTTTAGTGACATATGGGCCATGGGTGTCCACTCGCATAGTAATGAACCTAAGCCATTAGAGACAGCCGTGCTGATAGAAGACACTGCCAGGAATGTGGGGGTGGTGTGGTCAGGGGCCAGTGAACAACAGAATTTGAAACAGGGGCCTTGACCTTCAGCTGCTTATCTTCTCTCTGTTCTGTGCTTCTTACAGTTCCTTCTTGTGCAGTAGATGGGTTACTCAGGAAACATGTTTGGATGTTCCAAAATGTTACCATTCAGCCTTCTGTACCCCTTACTCTTAACCTCAGCCTGGTATATCTACCCAAATGGGGTTGCTGCTTTCGCATTTCTTGCCAGTCTGAATAGGCAAAGCAGCAATCAACTCATTCTGGCCAGGGAATATTCAGTAAGGGATAATCAGTCTCATCATGCTCTTCTGTCTCTCCTGGCCCACAGGGTGTTTGCACACATCTGAACCAAGCATATGATTCTGTGTTCACATAGGCCGCGTGTGATTGGTCAAGTGTCCAGCCTCTCTCCGGTTGGGAAGGAGCTTCAGCTGGACGAAATGCTGGGTGGGGAGGGAGGAGAGTGGGAGAAGATCAAAAAGTAAAAAAAAAAACTTTTCCCCTTAATCTATATGAGAGTGTATGGAGTTTTGCTTGACATTCATTATTCAGTCCACAGTGAAGAGTCAATATGAATTTGGTAATTAAACAGAGGATTAATGTTTGGTTAGATTAACAATTTATGTGCAGTGCATTCTCTTTCCAGAGAGACAATCTTGTCTTTAATATTTTGAATTCATTATGAGTTTTTTACAGTTGGACTAATATTAATTGTACACATGGATTGGGAATTAATGTTTGAAAAGTGTTTGATATTATGAAATAACCACAGGTTCCACTTTAGCCAAGAAGTGAGTAATTGTTTTCAAAGAAGAAAAAAGCACTCCACTGCTGATAGCACTTAATTTAAGTGTAATTGTTACTTTCTTTTTGTTTCTGTGTAATGACCCACGGGCTCCATGGAGAATGGACCAGTAACTGCAAGTTATTACTGCAGTGTTACCACCTTTTGCATTATTACCCTGGTATCTGTAGCTGTGAATCACAAGCAGAATTGTTTATAAGGTCTGTTCATTCTTTGTGATTTTCTGTCTTTTCTGTCTTTCCATTCCAAATCGAAAGTGATGCCCCTTGAAGCTGTGCCTTGGTGACTCAGTTTATTCTATTGTGAAGCCACATTCCACTGGACTCAGTCCCTGGCAACAAGTGACAGACATATTTTCACAAGTGGCCGCAGCCTGGACTGGTCTAATGATGAGTCTCTGTATGTCCTGCTGGGGAGGAGTGCGGACGAAGCTGTGGAAGGGTACTGGTGATGAAAACTCAGGACCTAAATTTATCAGGAATGTGTAGGTGAATGCTCCCCTCCCACTCACCCCCCACTCCTACAAAATCCTTGTTGGACTGAAGTACCTTAATGGAAGCAGAGAAAAGCCTTTTAATTTGTCCTACAAGGGCTCCCTCTCCCTCTCCCTCTCAGAAAGTGGAAGCGGAGAAAAGCCTTTTAATTTGTCCTACAAGCATTCCTGCTCCCTCTCCAAACGTGCTCTCAGGAGTGAGGAATGAGTAGGCCTTGCTAACCATCAAACAAAGATATTCAGAAAATAACAGACCCACGCAATAAGCCACATGAATCACAAGTGTGCTGTGTGCCTGTTGTTGTGTAGGGTCCTTCTGAGCTAAGTCCAGCCATTTTAAATCCACTTTATTCCTTCTGAACAGAACACTTATCCCACAACCCCCAGTTTATGTGACACTGCCTCACAAGTGACAGTCCAGAGCCATTTTAATATCTGCACACCTGCCTATATATATATATACACACACACACACACACACACACACACACACACACACACACACACACACACACACACTATAATCGTACATTTGATGAGTGATGCAAAAGGCTTTGTAGCAACCAGAAAATGTATATTTTCCTGTCCTCTCTTGGGACAAACCCCCTCCATGTAGACCAAGAAAAAGGCCCTGGAAAGGAGAGAGGTCACGTTCCTGTCACCAGTCCTGCAGTGCAAGGCTGTAGTACAGGGTGAATGCTGTATGCACTGTGGTCAAAGACTGTGTTTTCATGTTTTGTCCCCAAAGTTTCCATTCTGTCCAATGAAACAGAGGTCAGTACAATTACACCTAGTAAAGCATTAAGGACAGAGATACTGCTTTATTCTCCAACACTGAAACATTTTGTAGGCAAAGCAGACAATGAATAATGAGATAATGAATCATTACATCACCTGATGTTTGATAAGTGTTTTGGTAAAAATTGCGGTATAAATATTTGGTGTTTTAAATAATGGAGCATGTATCTGTGAGCACCAAAAGGCCATTTACCGAAGCTTCACTCACGTTTGCATTTCTGGGCCACGCCCATAGTAAATGCAGTTTTCCTCTCCACATTTTTTCATGGAATGATCCCCTTTGTGAACATGGGAGCGCTGCTTTAGTCCAACTGCCTACAAATTTTAATACGCAAAGAAGAAAAAAAGATTTCTAATGCTGCAAGTCTCTATTATCAGTTCTGACAGCACTGTATGCAGATGGAGCTGTTAGTGCTTACTCTGCTAGTTATTCATGCATAACTTGTGGGGACATCGCTCCCTCTTAAAAATATGTCAATATCTATTCAATGAAGTCAAGCTAATTCTTACAAGCCCCCTCCCTTCTCTCCCCCACACCCCGAGAGAGAGTTGCCCTCATCTGCACATTTTCCACATCAAAGTTTGCGATCTAGCTCTGCTAATCTGGTATTAAAATGAAAAGGTGACCTTGTCCAAATGAATAAGGCTGCATAGGAACGCGCTGTCGACTTGTGAGAGGTTATGCAAAGGCTATCCTTCAAACTACAGTGAGCAGCCTGCACCATGCACCCCCGTACTCCTCTGCCAGGTCTAAGATACCTGTTTTCTATTATGGTACCAGGGTCAGGGCTACAGGAAGTCCATCTCTCCCTGCCAGAATTCAACCATTGTGTTTGGCTTACATTTTAAATAAACAGGAGCACACTCAAATAGACACACCTTTTTTCTATCAGTCATGTTTAATGTCAAAATGCTAAACGTCACTTCTATGGTCACATCAGTTAAATGTAGCTATTTTGCTTACATCATAATTTATCCATAAAAATATTTCAGTGCAGACATGAAATATGGATGGTGCTATTGCTGAATGCGGCTGGCAGCCCCACAGAGTGGTGCATAAGTGACCATAGTGTCACTCACTGAGGAGGCTTTCCTCATCTCTCCAGAAAAGCTCATCTGGTCAGTGCGGGTCCTGCAGTCTGCCTTTACCAGTCGTGCCCTCCGTTTAGTATGAGGCTGCAAGACTGCAGAGCCAAAAAAACTTAGCTGCATGGAAGGTAGGGGGACTTGTGCTGGTCTGGATTTTCTGAATGTATTGTGAGTTTGCTGTGATGTGCCTGTGTATGTGTGTGTGTGTGTGTGTGTGTGTGTGTGTGTGTGTGCGTGTGAGTGAGTGAGGCAAAAGCAGGTATAATGATATGCTGAAGGACCCTTGCACTCTATCTTCAGTCCTGTGTCCCCACATGTCTTTCTGCTGACTTCCACTGCTACTGTGGAAGGAAAAGTATTTCAGAGAGAAACAGCGACTTCAGTCAGGACAACTATCTTCTAAACATTTGCTTAATGGCAATGTAGCTATGTCGTTGTTGCGCTCCCTTTGTTCTGTTTTAGCCTGGAGCTGCAGTTTCAAATCACAAGTACAAAAAAACTGTGTCACTGTTAATTAAGAAACAACTAATAAAAGAGAGGTTGGGTTGTGGGGTAAGAGGGGGAGTGAATGCTCATACTATAAGGACACAGTGCAACCAGTCCCCCCTCCCACATCACCACCCACAGCACGCTTTGAAAACTTTGGCCCATTAATTTCTGCTGAGTCGTGAAGCATTCAGATACTGCAGGCTAAAACCCAATGGCTCTCCATGAAAGTTTCACCAGCCCCTGAGCTTAAAGACATGCTGAGAAGTTCTCTGCCCTTTTGCTGGCCAGGAAAGGTCGCACACATATACAACCCCCCGCCACACACACACACAGACACACACACATACACACCTACACACCTTGTAAGAGGCAAGAAGCACACACTGCTTGATACATTAGGGAAACTGTAACCATTTCAGTGTTAAACATGTGGTCCTTTGTCCTTACTGTAGTGAATATTCAAGAGTATATAGGTATTGCTGCTGATATGAGGTATAAGTAAAATTAAAAAATACATTTTCTCAATGTATTTTACAGTGTCCAAATCAGGGCATAGAATCTACAATGTCTCAAAATGCATTTATGTTTCTCCTGCCTGCAACAATACATAAATTGTACATTAAAGTGTGGAAAAATGAAGCAACAGGGAAAAGATAGGAATGGATCACTGTCTGTCTTGTGGTGAATTTAACAAAATTGTAAAGTGATTAATACATCCAAGACAATGGTATGCACATGCAATGAAACCCTGCTCTGCAATTGGGGTCCCTCAGTGATAGTCCTCAGCGAGCGTCAAATCTCCCCCCACCCACTACCTCTCAAAAAATGTATCAACACTGCATGTTTAATCACATTTTCCCAATTAAAAACGCATCATTGCCAGATCATAAAACGACTTCCAATGATACACAAACGTGTAGGGGGGGTGGAGCAGTTAATTATAACAGTTGAAGGTTGAGCTAATAACATTTGCAGCCATGGAACACGATTGCTACAGCAGGGAGTTAATGAACAGTGCATTCTCAGTCTGATAGAGGTAATCTCCTCTGATTGCTGTGAAATTTTACCTTGATGTAATATAAAACCACAGGCTCCTGCAATGGCTGCTAATTATCGACTGTGCCCTGTGGCCTCTCTGAGGACGCAGTCAGCACTCTGCAGACCCTGTGGTGCATGCCTTAACACACACAATTAAACTGAAGTCAGAGGAGAATGCCTTGCTGCTGCATACCAGAACACAACTTTTCACAGCTCACCTTAACTGCAAATGGGTGCTTTTCTATGTGTCGAGATATTTTTGCACAATCACTCTGGAACAACTAGTATCATGAATAAAAAAGTAGCAAAAGGGTCAATGAATTTGAAAACGTTGAAATGAACCAATTGTTAGTTTGTAAAATGAGTACAAAGGATGATGAAAGCAAGTTTCCAAAGGAGCAATATTATAATACTAATAAAATAAGAATGTTATTTTTTATATTATAATGCTTCTTGTGCAATAAAAACAAACATTTTATTTTGTTATTTGAAATATTATTAGATAATAAAAAAGCAGTTTAAATTGAACTGGGTAGTGAGAAACCACTTGTTCGTTGGCCAACAATTACTTATCTTTAGGGTCCCCTCAGCGATTCTGTCTTTTATGACACCACAAGAACCATCCCTTGCTAGCTTTTAAGTCACACCCTTATCTGTGTATCCTTCCCCTGAGTACTTGTATTCGACAAAAGCTTTTAGTTTCTCTGAAATGGTGAGACATTCAATAAGTTATAAACTTCCTGTGAAAACAAAGAATTGGGACTAGGCTTTATATATGTTTTAATTTGGAGAGGTGTTTAAAAGTGATTTATCAAAACACTAATGAATTTTAATTTAATATGTAATGGTATAATATAATGTAAAATTATAGGACTATCATAGAGGTAAAACTCATGACAATGTCAAAAATGGTTGTATCCTTGCTAACTAAAAGCCATAAATGTAAGTAATAGTTAAATTGTGATTTTGAAAATAACAACATCAATTATTAAAAATAGGAGCCATAATCTTTTGTCCTCAAAAATAATTAATTTAAATTAAAAAAATATATATTTGTGACCTCCACACCACTCCTCTTGCTTCTGTCTGTCTCTGCTTCCCTTCACCTTGCGCCACCTCTCCACCTATCTCTTCCTCTTCCCTCTCCCTTTCTCCCTCTGCCTCTCACCACCTCCCCCTGCCACAGCTGAGGTGAGTTATTTACGGGTCTCTAGGTGGCTTGAGCAGCCACTCAGCAATTAGAGAGAGAGATTTGTTGTGCCTCACATCAGCAACTCAGAGATGGGGCTTGTGGTGTTAAAAGCTGGTCACCAATCAATGCCTCTTCTCTGTGTCGACTCTGTCTCTGTGCTGTATTGATCTCTCTGCTAATTGCCCTGGTGAAAGTGGTGAGATATCCATGATTGATTAGAGTAGGTCCCGTGAGCCAGATGTGAGTACTGGGAGAAATAAATGTTATTGTTAGCATAAGTTCCCATATGAAATCATATGAAAGTAATTGGGGAAAAAATACAAATAAAACAAAGACGTTCTGTGGTAAACTATATAAATGATCACAGAAAAAAGGGGAAACTCATCTTATGCCATTCATACTATTCACGGATTACATTAAATTTAACGTCTTCAGAATGAGTAGAGTATTAATGGTTCATAATCAAGCAGGACTGTAAGTAATCTCAACAGTGCTACAAACCTCTCTGCAGTGTTGGCCTTCACTGAGCAGGACAGTACAGTTCTCTGTAGTGCTGTAACTCCATTGAAAGGGTGTTCAGGTCTGTACATGCTGCAAACAGCAGTGATATTCTCTACCAGCCCCATTTCTCAGCCTGGCAGGAATTGGATTACACCTCTCAGCGATCAGTCTTTGTTGCTATCTCATCTCATCCTGTTTCTGCTATTGAGGCATAGAGGAAGGTAAATATTCATTTTCTTGTCTCCACCCCATTTTTTTTGTACTTACTGCAAATTCAGTTTACTTGGCAGTGTGGAATAGTAGAGCGGACCTCATTGGGTTTACAAATGAAAAGAAAGCTGTGCGGCCAAATCCATTTCCTCTCCAGTGACTCTGATTCAGAAAACGCTGTGGGTGAGACTTGTGAATTGTTAAGATGACCCTCATATTTTACTGAATAACCTGGTCCCTCCAGGGGATCTTGTGGGCAACTTGTTTTCCTCCATCCTTTTTCTTTTATTTGACTTTTAGAAGTCTCCTTAGAATTTTGGCATGCAAAATTGGATTGGCAGTGTGTCAACTGGTGATTTTTGTGAACACATACACTGCACAACATGTGGTAGGAATAATTTTGGAGAGGATGGTGAGAGGAATAAGAGGCAGGCAGGTGAGCACAGCGCTGAGGTCTGGGTCAAAGAAAGGAGCGAGTGAGAAATGCAAGGTGGCCACTCCTCCCTGACACGCTCAGTTGCTTCATGTTGGTTCCTGAGAGGAGAGATGGAGTGTTTAGTGTTTAGTCAGAGGTTTGGCCCTTTAGAAGATGGGGGTGAGTGAAGGGGGGTTCTCTACATCTGAAGAAGAAAGGCAAACAGTAAGCGATCTGTTTGTCTGGTCTTGTTAAAAAGGCATCTCTTTCATGTGGCAGGCTCCCATTTCAATGGGTCACCACCTCAGTCAAATAGCAATTACTCTTGTTTTTTTTTTTATCTCAGCCTCCTCATGAAAAGAGCACCTTCAATTCAAGAAAAAAGGAGAAAAAAAGCAGAAAAACATGCACATACTTTTGCCCGTCCTGCTTATTTTTTGCTTTTCTATTCCCCTCTCATTCATTTATTTCTCAGCTCATGCCTCCCATTCTCTCTTTTCTTCTATCTCTGTCTTTTTATTTATAGTTTTCTGTTTTTTTCCATGTATCCCTCACTTGCACCATAAAACAGCCATTTTTCACAGTATAGTAGTTAAAGAAGGGAGAGTCTTCTCTTTCCCTCCCCTTTCTCTTTCTCTTTCCCTATCCTCCTCTCTCCCTCTCCTCCTCCTCTCCAGTCAGTGGACTGAGATGGTGACTGCTGCAGTGGGTCTAGTCAAGACATGATTGACTCAAAACTGAGTGCATTACTGACACACAGCCAGGCCTTAGCTTCCATATTCCATAAGGCATTAACCTGCATGACCTAGTCAGAGTGCTTTTCATTCTGCAGCAAACCCACTGTGATTGGTTCATGTTAGGGAATCTTGCACATGGTAACTCTCACACGTTCACTTCACCTTCCATCAGTTTTATGAATCTGCAGTGTCCCATCAGTTGAAGAAAACCAAAGGTCTTTCACAAGAAGAGTATGGAGGAAGATAGGAAAAAATGTGGTCAGTGGTGTAAACAAGACTGAAAATTCCCATTAAGTGTTTTATGTTGTTATGATTTGCCTCTTCCAGTTACTCAGTGTTACAACTCATGACTTGGAAATGTTAGCTGCTTGATGGTATTCCCCTTCATGCTACTGGTCTGACCTCATACATTGTGCATTTTAAGTCATTATACGAATCAGTACACATCCTCCTCAATTTGCATATCCTTTCAGAGTGCTGCAGGGTGCAAATACAGTCTGCCGATGAGTAACCATGAATTATCTTTGTCTTGTGTTTCTTCCTGATTTTGGCTTGCAGACTTACTGGAGGTCCTCAAAAGTATACCCAAGAGCACAGAAACTGTTACCGCCCTCAAAGATCCTTTGACTAGGGATGTATTTGTCACCAGTTTATACTGCGTCCTTGATGACGGCATCTCCATTGGTGTAGCCACAGGTCTTTGTGAGCTGAATGGCGGTGATTCAGTGTTTAATCAGATGCTTGTTTCCTTCAAAGGAGGCTGCAGCTGTGGCCTTGCCAGGCTGTGGGATTAAGCTATGAAAGGAACTTATAATAAAACGTATCAATCACTGAAACTTTTTGTTTAAACAGGACGATCGAAAACATTGCTCCTTTCATCAAGAAGTACACACGAGCAGCGTGGACTTTTACAGACTGAGCAAAGCTTTACGTTTTCACTCTCTCCTCTCTCTCTCCCCCTCTTTCTCTCCTCTCTTGATCCACTAGTTGTCCAAATTATTAACACTTGCGAGTGCATTTGCCTTGTTGTACTGGAGGCATGGGATTGAGTAAGGGAGAGGGTGGCCCTCTACATCTTCAGCTTTCTGTTCGACCTCAGACATACTGCACCCTCACAGGCAAAAACAACCTTACCAGTTAATCAAATAAGAATGTCATTTTTATTTGTGATTAAAATTCTGTCTAAGACAAGTGTTTTTGAAAAGAAAACAATCAAAGAAATTGCATTGCAATAAGATCGAAGGACAAAACGTAAAAATAGAATGTCGATTTGTTTCTCGTTTAATTTAGGCCAATTGTACTGAATTACGGAGTCCTCCCCCACTGTTTGGTGACCAAAACTATTTTGATGAAGTACCTTGCTCAAGGATACAATGGCAGTGCCCCACCTGGGAACTGAACCTACAACCTCTGAGTGACAAGTGAACAAGATAATAATTTTGCTTAATGACTGCATATGGCAAACAGAAAGTCCTGGGAATTTGATTACTCCTTACTCTGTTCATAAATGTCCAGCTTTTAAAAACACAATTTGTTTTAGTTTGTTTGTATGTACCTGTGACCCTACATGATGTGTTTTAGTTGAGTCTCTCTCTCTCTGTAACTTACCTGTATGACATGCCTTACTTACCTGTGACTCACCTGTGTGTCGATGTCTGACAGGCCTGACAGCGGCAGCAATGGCGGAGGCCATGAAGCTTCAGAAGAGGAAGCTGATGGCAATGAGCAGTCTACATGGAGCCAGTAGCCAGAATGGCAACGAGTCAGAGAATGAGGAACTCAACTCCAATGCAGGTGAAACCCCAGGCCTGCATCTACTAAATTGTACACGTTAGCCTCACCAGGCTCTGCCTGCTGACATAGGCAGTTCCAGCATGTCCCTCCTTACCCAACTCTTGGTCTGTTCAGTCAGGCTTCATTTGCTAGTGGATGGAGACCACAACAAAGGACAAAGAAGACTTTCATGCACTGGTTCCTGATACATAGTACTCTATGTCTTTGGACTAGGTACATGAAAACTGTTCTTGCCCAGCTTTGATGGTGGGTGTGGGTAGGTTAGAGGAGTGTAAACAGTTATATGTGAGGCTACAGTCACCAAAGTCTGATCCATGTCATTGAAGGGGGAGAGGGTTCAGGAGGCTGTGGGGCACAGCTATGACACACAGCATGCTTTTGACTATGGTGAAAAACTTGGCACTTTGCCCCATTCAGTCCTGCAAAGCATGAGCTACGATATACTTTGAACTGCAGTAAATAAAACCCAGCAAATGTGATTGTGAAAGTTGTAAGCCACAATCATGAATTATGTGTAATGTCATTTTGTTGTGGCCTTCATGAAACACGCATTACACCTTCATTAGCATGGTTGTTCTGCTTAAAAAGCATTTGTAAAAACACTGCAGCCCTTTATGACTGAGGTAGAGTGATATAGCGTCATGTACAAACAAAAAAAAAAACAATCATACTGTTAGATTGTATTAAGTACGCTATTTTCTATTAACAGAGTTAATGCTGTGCTCATAAAGGTGCATATATATAAGGTCTTGGCCAGTTACATTTTAAAAAATTGTGACCTTTTTTCCAATTCTGATTAAGGCTCAGTATATGTGAATCTGTGTATGCCCTTGGTAGCAATACAAAACTGTTAATGTGCCAGTAAGTTAAGACATATGTTGCCTTATACGGAATGGCCTTTTGCGCTGACCTTTGTTTATTGTGTCACTGATGTGTCTGACTATATAGACTGATGTTGCCCATTTAAGCACATGTCTTGGAAATATCACTTCCAGTTTAAAACAAAATGAAAGCAGATGTATAGTTGGCTGAGTCTCACACTTTATTATTGACGCTCTAATGTACTGCCTCTAGGCTCTTAGCACGTCCAGAGAGTAATATGAGTGTACTGTAATAATGCTAATGATAACAGTTTTCAGAATGATAATGATGATGATTATAATGATTTGATAGCATTCCCATGGTTTATTTTTCAGTTGATTAGTGGACAGTGAGTGTGGATGTGCAATATGCTCCAGTTTATTACAGGTCATTCCAATAGAGGAAGATGACTCACCTCCTTCACTACAATGCAGTGAACTGCCAGTAGCTGTCATTTTCTTGAATGAGTATAGCTAGCTAGTTTTAAAAGCCTTTAAATGTGGAGAACAGTAATACCTTGTTTGTGTGTTAAAACAGTAGCACTTCTCTCAAGTAAAATGTTTTCCTTTTCTCTACCTCTCTGCACATTCCAAAAATTGATGGATTTGATCAATATCTGTTATAGTTTTGATACATTTGTGATACATTTCTCTACGGAAAAAATATTCATTATTCTTTTATTGTACAATAATAATTCTTCTTGATAGTGCTCTACACTGTTTTCTCACAGAAACTTTGACTAAAATTAGAATGGATGCACAGTGTAGGTTTCCATTCCAGTTCTACCCCAGGGTTTGAACCCTTTTAGGAAAAATATATTACCTTTTTTTAGAGAGCATGTCTTTTTCTCTCTCCCTCTAGCTTTCCCATTCAATCTTTCTCCAGCCCACTCATTGATTTTCAGACAACAGCTGTAAAGCCACCAGCACACAGCTCTCTCTTGCTCCCTTTCACTTCTGTCCTTCCCTCCATGTGTTTCCTTCCATAGCTCCATTTATCTCCTTTCTCCCTCATTCCTGTCCTCCCCCTTTTTCCTGCCTTATTCTCTTCTCTCTTCCTTACTCCCTTCTCCTCATTCTTTCTAGCAGTATTCATCCTCCTCTCTTTCTCCTTTCTCCCTCTGTCTGAGGCTACAGGGGCTGTTTTTGTTCTCTTCCCTCTCTGATATCAGGATGCTTTGGTGAACATCAAAGGGCGTCAGATCTGTTATTTTCCCCTCTGCAGATCGGATAGGAACCCACAGCTGTCTGAGGAAAACAGTTGGCGCGAGAAAGCGAGAGAGAGGCTTGATTTAATCTCCCTGTGTCCCGTTCTTCAACAAACACCATCAACACCCCTCCCCCCAATGAAAAATTTCACACACTCAGAAAGTGTCCCTCACTTTTGTCTTGTACACCAATTAAAAGAGGCTGACAAGTGCTTGTTGGGGTGCATTTGCCTGAGTACTTTGGCAGACACCTTTTCTGTTGGTCTCAGTGTTCCATCTTAACAAAAAGTGCTATGCAAAAGTTCTGACTTAATAAGGAACAAAATTAAAGGGTGTTCATATTCTTATTGAAGCTGAACAGTGGGCCTTCCCAATGAAACATATGAGTGCTTCTGTGCAGTGGCATCTTTAAATTTACATGCACATCAAGAAAGCTGTTAAGGTGATAAAAAAGGAGCATGTTTTTCTTGAAGAAACGGAAGAGGGATTGGAGGGGGAGCTCATTGGCCTAATGGACTCCTGTCAGGGAGAATCACTGTCACAAATGCCATCAGTAGAGAAGAACTGATACATAGTTTTTTCTCCCGCTGACAGGTGAAAGGAGCAGCTCTGTGCATTATTTAGAGAGGCTGGGGAATACATCAGTACGTGATCGCCGAGTCAGCTCAAACAGGGGCAGGAGGGAAGTGGAATAGGGTGGTGACAGGCAGGAGACTGGGAGCACTGCACAGAAACCTATGTTAGTGTTTGCCCATCACCATGCCCTTACTCTCCATCTATCTCCACCATGAACCTTACTCTCCATCCATCTTTCTTTGTCTCTCTCTCTCTCTTTCTCTCTGTCTTTGTCTCTCTCCCTCCCTGTTTCCATCTTGCTGTCTTTCTCACTGTCTGTTTTGATTGATGTCATTTTTATTGTATGTGATCCAGCCCTGTATGGCAGTGTGTTGCTGTGATTTTGCTAAGACATGCCACACTAAGCTGATAGATGGTGCAATGCACTGACATGTGCCATCCCAACCTCCCCCCCTCCCCAAACCTGCAGATGTGCTACCACACTCCCCATTTTTTCACACAAATGGCAAATCCTTCTTGACACATGGGTCAGGTGTGCTAATGTCACTCTAAAAACCAGAGAGGTGTGAAGATAGTGTTTTTCTGCATTGAAAAAAATGGTAGTTTTTAAAAAATGTTTTCCTGAATCTCAAATTGGAGTTTAGGGGATGGGTACAATGGGAAACAGCACTGCACCCAATTTGCCCACTCAAGGTCTGGTTTAGAATGCTGGTTATGACAGTCCTGACTATTTTAAAAATGTGACCCTTACATGCCAGCATGTGGTGAACGTACTAACAGTGATGATGATGTTGAGTTGGCAGTGACCTCTCTTCACCACTTCACCGGATGTGATGAATGACACTGATGGCTCCATGGATGCTGCTTACACTTGTAACCCCAGCCACAGGGACCAGCAAGCATGGGCCATGCTGAACCCTCAGGCACATTTAGCTAGTCAGTGGAAACATGTTATTAACATTGCAGCTGTGCTTTCCTCACCAACTGCCTCTACTTCCTCACCAAAACTCAGTTTTTCTGCAGGTATAGACAGGGTGAGAGGACCCACAGTCTTTACAAAGACATGCATTCTCACTTAGTTCTATACCTCCAACTCTATTTACAGACTGCAATTAACACTTAATTAAGAGGCCTCTTTAATCATGCTCTGTGTCACTTCAAACATGCTTTGTGAGGGCCTCTTGCTGATTTTCCTTCCTCTTTGAGAGGGAATTAATGGCTGAAATGTGTATATTTTTTCATCTCTTCTGTGTTATTGTATGTAAATTGCCTTGGTGAGATTCTGTCCCACCCCAGCTTTTCGTTCAGTGTAGCTAGTTTGTTTTTTTTTTAAGACTTGCCTCTTTGGTGCTTTTGGTTTCCCCTCATCAAAGAGAGATGTGAGGAGCTTTGCTTTGCCTAATATAATTTAGCACTGTTAGAAACAACATCTGTCCATCTGAACCTGGCACCTTGCAGAAGATTAGAAGTGGTTGCTGTGAATGTGTGCCAAGGCTAGAGCTGAATCGGTATCATTGTCTTGCAGCAGGCAGCTCATTTGGACTACGACCCTTTATCAATTAGAGATAAAAAGTGCTCTTGCTTAGTCTTTTTTGTATTCTAGAATAAAATCTTCAAACACATTCTTTTTCTACTCTTGGATCTTAGTTTAAATGTTCCATGTGATGTACACTCTATGTACACACACCCACAGCTGTAGTGCCCATAGATACATCCAGGTGTCTTGTCACCAAGGAGACAAGAGCTGATGAATGTCAGCTGTGTAGATGCTCCAGAGAGTTCCCCAGCTGTAGGGGTGGGTGGGGCGAGGAGAGATGGCCACATGTAGTTGGCAGACTGAAGATCAGGTTGGAGGAGGGATGGATAAAATCAGTTCACACACACACTCACACACACTCACAGACAGTCAAACAGGAACACACACCACAACACACATTCTCAGACATACATACATGCACTTCAGCACATGAATACTACTTCATGCTCACTCACACGCACACACACACACACACACACCACACATACACAAGCAATGAAACATCAAACAGGAACATGCACACACACACGCACACACACACTTGCACTGACACACTCTCAATCATCCACTAACCCACTGTGAGCAGAGGGGGTTGAGGAGCAGATGTCAGCCTGAAGGAGCAGTCTCGGTTGCTAATGCCACACAATATGGCGTTTCACATTTCCTCTGAGTCGCCTTAGCTGTGTGTTAATGCCACACGATGCTCCGCTTTGCAGTTCAGCTGATGGAGCTTTCCCTGCTGCTCTGGTCCTGCTGTTTCTGACGCATCTTCAGTCTCAACTTTTCTGATTGCTTCCAAAAAAACCCCTGTGATGCATTGAAAAAAGAAAAAGTACATACCGTGTTTCTAAGCTGACTCGCTGGTGATGGAGAATGAGACCTTATGCTTGTGCTTTTGTTATTTTGGTTTTGGAGAGACCACAATGAAAAAGCTCTGCAGAGCAAATGATGCACAACATTTGCATGTGTGGATACAAAGTGCTAAACGAAAAGATGTTAAATAGGAAGAGCGATGTAGTATATCATGTCGTACATACTGAGCAGGACATCATTTCCAAGTAGTTTTCCATTTAATGATATACCCTATGACATGTGAACTAGAATATGATCTCTCTGTCACATTACACTTTATCATTACCATAGAATAGAGCACAGAAGAGTCAACACACAAATGTTCAACCAGGATTGATTCCACTTTGGGCTGCCTCCAGACATCCTTTGGACGTGTAGCAGGGTTACAAGGAATGAAATGAGCATTGAATCCTTCCTGTGAGAAACTAAACATCAAATAATTTAAACAGAGGGGTCCTGAATGCTAAGGGATACATCAGCACAGAAAATATTTGCCCTGGTGTAGGAAGTCATGTGATAAGTCTGCATGCCTCCTCAGTGACCCCACCACCAATCAAAAGTATTTTTAGTTTGGCTGTGACTGCATGGAGCACGCCCCTCCAAGGAGTGTGGAGTGTGAGTGTGTGTGTGCCTGTGTGTATGTGACTATTTATGCATGTGCCCTTCTGATGTTTGCATGTATGGTGAAAAGGGGAGGGTAGTTGGCTTTCAAATTTCGATTGGAAGGTTAAATAAATGAATGAATAAATAAATAAATACATACATACATACATACATACATAAATATTGAAAAGCCGTACATAGTCAGAACAGCCATGGCTGGTCAGGTGCGTTTGTCATTGGTGTAAATTGTAAATTAGAGTGTAACTTGCTGGCGGGTGTGGGTGGGGGGCTGCGGGAGTACAGCTGTACTGCTTTGCTTTCCTCAGCCTCATTTATCTTCATTTCTTCCCAATTACACCAAATTAGCAACAGTCTCAGTTTCATTACGGCCTTGATCCTGCTTTTCCGCACACACGGTGTGTGGTGGCAGATGACTCCTCAGCGGGGTGGGTGGGGGTGTGAGAGGTAAACAGCCATGAAAATGACCCCCCTGGCAGATGGCGAGGCCCACATGGAGCATGGGGGAGTGTGTGTCGCTTGAGGCCCGCACCCTGCACCCTGCTAAGAACTGTCTGTCTGTGTATGTGTGTCTGTGTGTGCATCCACATGTTTGCATGTACACATGCACAAGAAAAAAAAAGAACAGAAAGAAAAAAATTGTACTCCAAGTTAAATTTAGTTGAATTATGTCAGTTTGCATCAGTTTTCAGGTGACCACCTCATACTGAAGAATAATGTAGTTGTGTTCATACTGTAATTACCTGGTTGTGGGTAGGATTAATGTCGTTTGAGTAGTTTCAGGCTACTCAAAACGTATTAACTTTCATGATGTTTCACCCAAACCTGAAATTTTAGGGGCAACATTTTACACTGAAATACTTACATGTAGCTTTTTGCATGTGAGTAAGCCTGTGGACACTGTGCACCAATAAACAAATTCCCAGATCTGTGAATGACCTCCTCTGAGACACAAACAAGTGGCCACTATTGCCTGCTCTGCTACTGTACATGGAGTCCTGAATTCGAAAAATACTAAATCCCATTACCTCTCCAGCCTTTCTATACCCATCTACCTGATAAGGCAGAGATAAGTGCATACCTTTTAATTCAAAGAGTTGTCGCGTATATCTGCCTCTATGAAAACCTAATATTGGAAGTACCTACCCTTAGACCTACCCTTTTCAAAGTGGGAAAGAAGTTTCTCACAAATTCTGCTTCACTCTCAGTTATTTGACATGTGACACCTGTTCATTTCCACAGCCCAGGAGAAAGAAAACCAGAGGGTTTTCTTAAAGGTTCACAAGTGGGGACAGTCAGACTGGAGGATTCTAGAATAAAAGACAGAGAGAGAGAGATGCTCTACTTACACACCCTCTTCTCTACTCCTTCCCAACTCCTTTCACACCTGTTTTACACTCCTTGCAATCCACACTTCTCATTCTCTCCCACCACTGCCATCTCTCCTTCTCTCACTCTCTCTCTCTCTCTCTCTCTCTCTGTCCAGAAGGAGCAGCTCTGGTCTCAGGTGTTCCATTACTTCAGCCGGGTTTCTCCCTCCCTGATGAAATGAGTGGGGTTTCTGTAGAGGAAGAATTTAATTCGCATTATTATTAAAAGAATCACTCTCAGCAATCTGTTGCACAAACACCATCTGTTATCTGACTCAGAGGACTTGGGTTGCTTTATTACACAGAATTACACAAATGATTTACAGCCCTGTGTCTTTGCTATATTTTTGCCCCATTCACAGCTTGCCTGAACTCTGTTTATGGTGCACAGTTTGACATGTCACTGTTCTGATTGATGCACGTGGCCATGTGTGTCCAAACTGACACTGTGCCATTTTTTGCTGTATTGGATCAGCTGTACAGCTGCCTGTGCTGTGCAGTGCTCTAAAATTGCTCAGTGCAGCGCTATAACAAACATCTCTGTGGTTCACATTGCTGTGCTCTGCCGTTCTATACAGTTCCATTCAGCTCTGTTTCCACATTACTCTTTGAGGCTGTACAAGACTGTGGCATATCATACTTCCTCTGTTACTATGCTGTAGCTTTCCCATGACAGAGAAAACCATCATTATTGTCTACCTGTGTCTCTAGGTGGCAGTGAATCCTCCTGGGATAAAGAGAAGCTGCAGTCGCCACCCTCCAGCACCACGCAACACAACCTGAGTTACACAGGCCTGTCCGCACAGCATGGCTCCCTGCAGCAGAATCACCTGCTGGCTAACCGTACGCCTCACACAGGCCCAATCCACTAACCTCTCCCTTCTGTTCTCCTCAACTCATTTCCTATACCATCTCTTTATCTCGTCCTGCTCCTCCTTGCCAGCCCTCCTCATCCATGATGTTGCTTCCTTGGTGTCCTTAATTCTTATCAGCTTTACTCTCCTCTTCACTCCTGTCCTCCCCTCTCCTCCTTTCCCTTCTTTGTTCTTTCTTCCACCCTCACAGAGTTTATACTTTGGAACAATTTTCAATAATTTCTAGACTGCAATGACCTTTTAAAAGTTTTTCTGTGACTGTGTTGTCTTGAAATTGAGCACTATCTCTCTGCAGGACTGGATCTGCCATTCATGATGATGCCCCACCCCCTGCTCCCTGTCAGCCTGCCTCCTGCTTCAGTTGCCATGGCAATGAACCAGATGAACCACCTGAACTCCATCGCCAACATGGCAGCCGCTGCCCAGATGCACAGCCCCCTGTCCAGAGCAGGAGCCTCCGTCATCAAGGTAAGAAGGGAGCAGGGTCGCTCTTCCTGGGCCATGGCTGCCCCAAACTGGCGGTATTCAGGAGACAGTACATTTTTCATATCTTTCTGTAGGCTTGGCATTGCTGCCTCAGTGAGTCAATTCTGTTACTGTAGCGGTGTGAACAGAACCCCCTCTATACAACTACTGGAATCAGTGTGTTTGAAGGTTTGACGTTTGACTCTACAGTATGGAGGAAAAAATATATTGATCTGTTCACTATTAGTCGTTCTGTATCAATCCAGTCATTCAAATATGACTACTCAATAACTATGTTTATTGAAGTGGAGTCCAAAATTACAAACATGCATGAACAAACACAAGTACGTATATGAATGCACACATGTATGCGCATTTACACATGTACACACACACACATGCACGCACTCTCTGTATGGGTATTGAGCAGGTGGCATGCATGCTGCAGATTTGCTCTGTTTAAAGAGTGCCATCCGGTATGCAGATGGCAGAATGAGAGATCAAGCCCTGGCACTGGGTATGCTCCTAGCAATCCCTTTTTCCCAACCAAACCCACAACCACCAGCTCACAGAGGTGGTAGGCTGCTCTATAAACCTGCGAGTGGAGAATGGACAACTCCATACACCTGAAAAGAGAGAGATAATTGATAAGGGATTTAAAACACAGGTTGTAATAATATCATATGCTGGAACAGCTAGTTCATATATAATAATTGTAGTTGCTACATTCATTAAGCCTTTTTTATCCAAAATTTGATCAATAATAAGTCCAGTGCTTGATTGGCCTCCTGATAGCAGCATGATAGTCACCACTGACCAGTAACACTAAGAGACAAGCACTATTGTACCATATTGCCACATCCACAAAATTAAAGATTGAAGTATATCGCAAAAATGGTTTGGAATAAACTGCTTGATCAAGTACAGCAGCCCTTGAATGTACCCCAGGGAGGGACTGAAAGGCACTCTGCACCTGAGAGCAGAAAGAGATGACACCAGTGAGATGAATTGATTACAGGGCCATGGCTCTCATTCAGAGTTATCAGGTTCAGGCATGAGTGTTTATGTGTGTGTGTGTATGTGTGTGTGTGTACAGTTTGTCTGAGTCTCTCTGCTCTGCGTGCTGACAGGAGTGTGTCCAGGACAGCCCCTCCCCCACACCCTCCATGGAGGACCCCCCACACCTGCTGTCTCAGCCCTCCTCTCACCCTGACAGCAGCGCCTCCAGCTCTCCCTCCCCTCACCAGCAAACCCCTGAGCACCTTGGTGAGCCTGCTTCCATCGCTCTCTACCTCTACCTCCATCCATCTGTTCCCTCTCATTTCTCTTTCTATCTGCCCCTCTTTCTCTTTCTGTCTACACCTCACCATTTCTCTCTCTCTTAATAAAGTTTCCCTGAATGTGCTCTACTGACAGGGCACATAAATCCCTCTAAATTAATAAATAAATCATTATAATTCCAAAGTGATTTATTTTCCAATGAAGGTAACAGAACTGATAGCACTGTCTTTCCATCTGTCATTGTGCTTATCTATGTACATGTCTCTGTCTTGGTTTTCTGCATGCTCTCCAGGACTGAACATACCTGATGGGGATCATGGTGGCCAAGATGCCAGAATCCACATGAAGAAGACTTTTAAAGAAAAAGGTGAGAAAAAGCATGTTTGTGTTTCTGTGTCAAAGAGTCAGTCTGTTTGTGTGTGTTTGTATCTCTCTCTCTCTCCCTCTCTGTCTGTGTGTGCGCCCGTGTGTGTGTGTGCACATGTGGGTGTGTGCGCCCGTGTGTGTGTGTGTGTGTGTGTGTGTGTGTGTGTGTGTGTGTGCACATGTGGGTGTGTGCGCCCGTGTGTGTGTGTGTGTGCGTGTGGGTGTGTGCGCCCATGTCTGTGTGTGTGTGTGTGTGTGTGTGTGTGTGTGTGTGTGTGTGGGTGTGCGCGCCCGTGTGTGTGTGTGCGCTTATGTGTGTGTGATCTCCAAGCATGTGTGATCATGACTGTGGATGGAGCCATCCCTGTGGTTACTGTATTGTTGGCAGACAGTAGGTTAATATGCACTGTGCACTGCAGGGATCAGACAGAGAGCAGATGCCCTGAAGGCCTTTTAAAAGAGATTCAATGCGCACCTGGCTGGAGACCATATTTTATTAATGTGTCGGGCAAAGATCCCACCCCAACACTCCTACTTGCCCCCCTCTGCCCCTGACCTGGGTGGCTATTGTTTGGTATAAAGAAGAGCCTTGATTTTTGAGCAAGGCAAAATAAAAGCCAGGCTTCATCAAATGGCCCAGGATGTAGGTCAGTAACTATAGGCCTTTGAAGAGCAGGATGTACAAAAAGGGGGTTATTCATTTATACCCTCTGAGCATGCACACATGTTCTGTCTCTTTCACTCTGTCTCTTTCTCTCTCTATCTCTGTATATCTCTGCACGTTTCGCTCAAACACACACACATACACATGCATTATCTCCGTCTCACTTACATATGCACTCATGCTGTTTTGACACACAGGCTTGTTCCCACACACAAACACCATCCACACTTCCGCTCAGCAAAAAAAATGCACCCCACACCCTCCTTAATGGTGCCTACAAAGCCAGTTCAGCTCGCTTAGTGACCTACTTTCTCTGACTGAGTCCCTGGAAAACACAAGTGTTTAAGCAGAGAGCAGAGGCAGCACAAAGCAGATGAAATTATCGCACCTGGACGGACACATTCTGTAAAGCATTAGATGGATTTGCTGTGTTGCAGGATCTCCTTTTAACCCCCCTAACTCCCCCAGCTCAAAGTCTGGTCTGTGTCAGTTTGTCTTATTATTTGTTTGAACTCCTGCATATACAATGTCATCAGTTCAAAAAGAGTCTTCGTTGTCTTCACATTAACCTTGAAATAAATTGATTTCCTCCTGAGCCTCTCCCAACAGCACTCACACAACCTGCTCAAACCCAAACCAACAGGCAAACTTAAAAAAAAAAATCTGAAGTAATTCTCAATAAAGATTATCAATTTCAACCACTGGCTTTGCAGAACTCTGAGGCAAGGTAAAGTAATTAACCAAGATAAAAATTAAATGCTTTCCCTGTTTATATGGAATCGCACATGGTCTACCATTGTTTGTCTGGGACGGACTTACGGATCTTTGGGGGGCGGAGCCAGTGTGATACGCAGCATGACACGCGTGTGTAAGGTGATGAATGACCCGCCGCAGGGCCCGGGACATGTTTTGTGCAGGAGTCCGATCAGTGAACCCAAATTTCCCAGCCCATAAATCACGCTCACTGGGCAATAAGAGAGAGTGGTCTGGAGCTAGAAGCAAGGACTCAAGCCCCCTTCCCCCCACCCCAACAACCCCATTCTCTCTGTAGCTGGCGGATTCTGCCCCTTTCATCTCTCCTCGCTCACTGCTTTTCGGAGGTCCCTCATATGTGGACCATTAGAGGCATGTTGATGAATCTGGGACCCCCCACCTCACCCTCACCCTCGCTCCCTCCCTTTACAGCCCCTCAACCGACCCTCAACCAACCCTAATGTGGAAAGCATTGCTCTCTCACTGAATTCTGTCGATGCGTTAAATGATTCTCTCCATCTACTCAATCCACTTTCCATTACACTGAAAGCGAGCTTTATTGGGATGACATGTGGAGGGGAAGCCAGAGGGCTAATGCTGTACTTTATGACATAGTAGCATTAGCTATCATTCATAAAGGTAACATCAGAGAAAGCCTGTTTCTTTTTTCCCCCAAACAATTTTTCTTTTACATATATTTTTTTTTTATTGGGGAAACCTTACAGCAATGTTCTGAGAGAGAACCTGCAATGCTTTCAGTGGTGTCCTCATCTTATATCTATCATTGTACTTGATTTATGTCTTCTTTTTATATGTGAGGCGCTACACTGTATCTGTCTCAAAGAGGAAGTCTCTTTCTCTGTATCTCTCTTACTTCCTCTCTCTGTCTCCATCTCTCTCTCCTCTTGTTTATCATTGGTTTGATCTTGATGGAAAGAGGAAGTGATGAAACTCTGTTTCCCGTTTGTTTCCCACAAGGCACCAGGCCCAGAAAGACAGCAGGTGTGACAGTCACTGGTATGAGTGAGGGAAAAGCAGTGAAGCAGAGGATGACAGCAGAGCTGAGGCTGCAAGGTCACTGTGTCAAATCTAGGATCCCTCCCTGTACTGTCCCATTAGTTGTTTCTGCTCTCTATTATCCCTCAATTCAGAATGATTTATTTATAAAATTATTTATATATTACATGTATCTATAGTATTCCCAGGGTGTGTCATTTGGGGTTGCCTGTTTACACTGATGATGATTGTTTTGTACAGATGTCAAGGATTCCATCATATTGATTTTATGATCTGATATTATTACTTACTTACAATATTATATTATTTCAGTGATTTTAGTGATTTTGGGGGGCAGCTTTATGATACTCTGATAAGTGTGAAATTTGGGGACCTTAAAGGATGTCTGAAAACATTTTTGTCAATTAAGGGACATGTATGAAATTTGTCATGAAGGAATATTTAATAATTATAATAACTAATAATAACTTCCCTCTCCTCTGGCAACCTGCTTATGTGTAGAAGTGAAGTGAACCATAGGAACATTTAGCACACAGACCTGAACTTTCCCTCTGGCTGTCTGCTTACAACTCTCAGAGGGCTTAAAACCCACAGTGCAATGCAGCCGGGCCAGGGGTGATGGACCATATTATTGCTACTTGCATGTGCTTCTAGACTGTTCTCTAAAAATTTATATTTGTGGTCAGAAATTTCAATAGCGAGTCTTTGGGCCATCCTTAGGCAAATATAGATTGTTTTTCGGAAGTCAGCTGCATTTCTGGGGATTCTGATGTGATACACATTGACATTGCAAGTGCATTATAAATAAAAAACATAAATTCACAGTAAGCTTCACTTGGGCAGATTTAGAGACAAAATGGCTAATTTGGCAATATTGGGACAAGGGTCCATAAAACAGACTGGAGGCATCTGGTTGCGATCAATGTTTCCTGCTGCTATTATGAAAGTAGTCATGTGGAAATCATTTAAAATTGTCCGTAATGATTTCTGATGGAAATATGCATTATTGTTCAACTTTACAGATAAGTGTATTGGCAAATCAGTAAAAAGCAAAGGAGCCATTTCCAAAAAAAGGGAATGAAAGTAGATTGTTTTCCTTTCTTTCTTTTTTTTCCCTGTCTGTCTAAGCCAGAAATGCACACTTTAAACTACAAGTACTTGGCAGGGTTTCAAAAGTGTTTGCCTCTTAACTTTTTTGGCAACGATCATGGTTATTCTTAGCATACGCATGGGAAAAGTGAATTAATAAATATATGCACAATGCAAGCATACTTTTAAAGCACCGTGTCCTCTTTGGTGTGAATGGAGACTTGTTTGTTTACACTAAACGCTGCCCTCTAATGTTGCAGTAGGGACACATCCACACGGCTCTGAAAGCCCTTTTTTGATCATCAGAACTTATTGTTGTTCTAAGCAACTTTGAGAAGTTTTAATTAAACTGGAGCTCTTAGCTTGGCTCTGGAGCTAGACAGCTGCCAGAGAGCACTTTGTGCCAGGTTACCTGCTTTGCTTTATATTAAAGAATGGAACACAAATTAACTTCAGAAAAATACCAATAATCATCTGAAAGGCATCTATGTAGTGATGGAGAGCGGAAATAAATTTGGCGCAAGGCTGCTAGGGATGAGGGCAGAAGTGACCAAACATGCATATTTGGGGAAAGGCTGCCAGGATCACAAGTTATTCAAGCTCTTTGAATGGGCTTCTGTCCTGTGTGAAAGGGTGTGAACCGGTGGTGCTGGTCCTCTGTTACAGGCTGTCACTGTGACCTGGCAAGCATTGCATGCCATTAACTACAACTGTTTTCCATGAACTGTTACAGACATCTCTCTTTCTGAAACATGCAAAATGATCCAGAGCAATTATGCTTAACAAGTACAAGTTTCCAACTTTCCAATACAGTCTGTGGACCAAATGTAAAACGGTAATTGGAATTGAGCATTGGGCTAATATTAGAGAAATTTTGTACTACATTTCCCCAGAAGTAAGAGAAGGAGAAGAAATTTTGCAGCTCTCTGCAAATTTACTCTTCTGAACAAATGTAGGTCCATCTGTGATGTTCCATCATGTATATGAGCTATGTTGCTGTGCAATGTGTAAGGAAAGGGAGAGAGAGGGAAAGAGAAAGAGTGACACAAATACAAAGAGAACAAGAGATGAGGTGACACACCAAAACTGAGTGAGGGAGTGACAGAAAGAGGGAAAAGGAAAGGAATTCTCCCTATAGTATATAGCGCTCACTATCCTGTCTCTCCTTAGGTTAAATGGGGACATTTTGACCTAGTTCATCTCATACTTAATATTCCACGTATCACCATTCAAAGGCTAATTTGGGGGAGAAAAAAACTCATTAAAGTTAATTTAATCTACGAATAATCATCAGCTTCAGAGGTTCGGGTGTCAAACAGGCAAAGCAGCTCTCCGAAATTGACGCTAATTAAAACACACGCTTTGTTGCCTCTCTTCCCCTTTATTTATTAAATTAATTGCCCAATTATTGAATTCTACATCCCTCCTTCCACATGTTCTTTTCCTTAAACTAGAAAGGAAGTGAAATTCCACTAGTGAAATTTTTCTACACTGGATCAATTTCAAACTGGACAGCAAACAGATGTCAAGCTGAACTGATCGCTAGGCCAAAATTGACCGGAGAGTAATCAACTTGTTTTGTTAGAATCAAGGGCTGAGGTCTGCACCCATGTAGGGTGCAATCATGATGATATGATTATTTAGAGGGGTTGTATTGGATGGTTTTGATTATTGGATTATTGTCCCCCCATAATTTGTGCCCATGGTTAGAATACCACTAAGAGTGGTCAAAGTATAGGCATGCAAAATGAATTCAGTTGAAGAAGCAAGAGAGATAGGTGAGGTTCACAGTGTTCATATTCGCTCTGGTAGAATGTTCTTTCCACTTCTGTCACTCAAAGCAGAGAGCTAGTGCTTATGAGAATTTTTGCCTCACCAATTCAACCATCAAGTTTTGTGTGCTCACCCTCTGAACCACACCAACCATATCCCTGTCTTCATCTGACTCAATACTACATTAGTCTGACAAATAGAACCCTTTCTTTTCAAACTTTATTGGTCACCTTCTTCTTCTGCAAATCGTTACTTTTTGGAATTCCTGTCAACCCCATTAACTTCACATTGATATTTTTAAAGCTGTTAAACTCATTTTAATATAGAGCCACTTCCAGATTTCTGCAAAAACAAATTCTGTGCTGCTACGGAGGTCTTAAGTATGGCAAAATTATGTGTTGTTCTCAATGTTATGGGAAGTAACAGAGCAGATTAACAGGTGAGCCAGGAGCCTGGCTGTATTGAAGTGCTGCTGATGAAGCTCAGAGCTCTGTCCTTCTGGGTCTGTGATACCCGCAGCTGCTATTAAATACACCTGTGGAATTAGTCCGGGAATTTGCGGAAAAGGTCCTGCTTGTTGGAATGTTCATTGAGAAAAATGTATAAATCTGTCCCTTCCTTTGAGCAATAAAAAATGTAAAAAGTTGTAAGTACCATTATATTTGACTAGCTTTTGTTAGAATTGCATATCTGTGTAGGAAATAAAATGTACAAATCACTCATACTGGGGCAGCCTATAGCCTAGTGGTTAAGGTACATGACTGGGACCCTGAGGTTGGTGGTTCAAATCCCAGTGCAGCCACAGCAAGTACACCATTGCTGTTGGGCCCTTGAGCAAGGCCCTTAACCCCACATTGCTCCCAGGGGAGATTGGCCCTTGGTTAGTCTAATCAACTGTAAGTTGTTTTGGATAAAAGCGTCAGCTAAAATGACAGTAATAATTCACACATTGCAGCTCATGCCTGCCGTCAGAGAGAACACTGGGTTCTGTGTGTTCAGTGGGCAGGAACAGTATCTTGTAAAAACATTTGGTGGCATTTTGTCCGAATTTACGGTAAATCCTAATTGTTTTACACCTGATCAGGGAGATATACTGAACATTTCCTGAAATCGTCCTGTAGGTTCAGTGCGAATCATGTCTGAGAGGAGACTGAGCTAGCACTCGCCATCAATGCTGCAATACGGCTTGCAGTTCAGAATGAAATCTTTCGTTTGGCTGTGCCAACTGTGGCTGGCAGCTCTGCAGCCACGGGGAGCCGAGACAATGCTCCGCTTGGCCGGGCATCAGCGGTTTGCCTGTGCCATATGTGCAGGTTGCGCTGTACTCTGGCGAAACGACTGTGTCTCTCAACCGGTGGACTATAGAGTGAAACACATCAGCGGGGAGCTGTGCACGTTTTGGAGAAAGCATGAGCTTGTCTGTGCTTGTGCTGTCCTAAATTGATGGAGCATGTGGCAGCAATGGAGCAGATGGAACAATGGAGCAAAATAAGGCCTGGGGAAAAAAATTGGGGGATAAAACCAAGCTCAAAAAAGTTATACTCTGTGATGGATCTAAGCACTTATCGACATCACAGTCAGATTTTTGAACAAAGCCCCCTGAAAAGTTTTAATAACTATCCAGTAGGTTGTATTGAAAAGTAATGGTTGTAGCCTGGTCTATTCTGTATCAGTTTTCAACATCTTTGAGTTTACTTACAGAAGACAAATGAGAGGTATGCAGGGAGTAACATACCATCAGGGGATAAAGTGCTCTGGGAATATAGCGCTAGCATTGCTATGATGTACTTTAGAAGTTGTTTTTCACTTCAACATCTGTCTGCCCATATGGAGTCGTGAACACTTGCCTTGCTTTAAATCCATGGTCTGTGCTGAGTGCCTTCAGATGAGAACACTGCATGTCTGTAGAATACTGAGTAGAAGGGCCTCCAGGACAGTTATTCCTTAATAATTTTGAATTTTCCATTTATTCTTACCTTGCACATTTTAGACAATTGCTAAGAAGTCTCAGTAGTTGCTTGTCTCTATCTGTGGCATTGCATTGCTGGACATTACAGGTATTCAACAGACATTCTTATCCAGAGTGACTTACAGGGTCAATTGTGCCAAAAATCCTGTAGGAAATGTCCCAAATGCAAAAGGTAACAACATGAGATAGGACTCAGACAGAAGAACCACCTGTTATGAATTTAACCAAAAACAGCAATCACAGCAGTAGAACAAGTGTAGCTAAGTAGAAGAGCTAAGGAGGAATGGACAAAGGTGCAATCTTAAGAGGTGAGTCTTCAGTCTGTGCCTGAAGTGGTCAGAGTGTCTGTGGTTCTGACCGCCATGTTCTGTCTGTGGTTTTAAAGCTCAGCTCCATTGTACAGCCAAATGTGATTCCTTGTGTTTGTCCATAAGTAAGGGAAGTGCAACAAAGAACTAAGCAGTGTGGCCTTTCAGCAAGAGCAGTCATGTGGGGGAGCCAGCAGGGGGTACTGGCAAGGGCAGACACCAGTGACTTAAAAGGAATGTGATAATTTATTTTTAAAAACACAATGGAAGTGTCTTATTGGTGTGGAGGCCCTATTATGCAGCAGGGATCATTACTAATGCACATTAAGCTAACCAAGACAGAACTGGGGCACTTTGGAAATGTCACCAGCTCGTCCCCCACCCACCTTCCCTACCCTTCCAGACAGAGAGAGGGAGAGAATGAATTGGTCCAAATCCCAGCAGCTGTAGGATAACTAGGAACATCTGCTGGAGGAACAAATAAGGGTAACCTCTACCTTTTCTGAGAGAAAGCCACACATTTTCGGTATGGTGTTGGGGCAGGGGCACATGTCCATTTACACAGGCAGAGAGGAACTGGCGGCACGCCACTTCAGAACACGCTCACACCTGCCACACTGAACTTTGCCCATGGTCCTGTCATTTAGTCAACTTCATCAAACACATCTGCTTGGTCCCTCTCCTTCCTGACTCCCCATTATCAGTCATCTCTCAGATTCTTTCATTGGGTTTGTCTAAGATTCCAAGACAGACATTACAGAATCAATCATTGTTCATTCTCTTAAGCAGCCTAAACAGCAGTGAAACAAAACATAATTGGGCCACCACATTATTTTTTTCTGCTTGCTTGTACCTCTCCACTATGTAGAGGATACCCAGCTGGCCCTGCATATGATGAAACCTGGGATGCCCTTGACAGGACAGGGCCTACCCCCTGGATTTCCTGCCCCCTTCCTGTTTGCTGATGGCCTCTCCTCTGTGGAAACACTGCTCACCAACATCCAGGTACAGTGCACAAATAACACAGTGTCTCAGGAATAACCTAACATAATGGTCCACAAAATGTCTTTGTTCTGCCACATGTGTCTTGCAAATTTCTCAGGGCCTGTGTACAGATGAAGGTATTGTAATACTCTCTGTTCTGAGTTCTGTTTTCTCTGTGTGCATGTCTCAGGGCCTGCTGAAAGTGGCAGTTGATAATGCCCGTGTGCAGGAGAAACAGATCCAGCAAGAGAAGAAAGAGCTGAAGATGGAGTTGTACAGAGAGAGAGAGATGAGAGAAACTCTGGAAAGACAGCTCACCTCTGAGCTACAGAGCCGAGGTAGGGGAAGTGTGTGCATTTGTGTGTATGTGTGTGTCTATGTTTGTGTATCTGCTGTCTCCACACAGCCACGACTCTCACTCTTTCCCTCTCACAGTTCTCTTTCTCTCAATGACTTTTTCTCTCCTAGCCTCGATCCAGAAGCGTCTGAAGAAGGAGAAGAAGGCCAAGAGGAAACTGCAAGAGGCACTGGAGTTTGAATCCAAGCGGCGAGAGCAGGTGGAGCAGGCGCTCAAGCAGGCCACCTCTCCTGACACGCTCCGAATGAGTCTCAATGGTTAGATGAGTCTCCCTCGTCTCCCTCTCCTCTGAAGTACAGTACTAAAGAGTAGAACTTCACTAATGTTATGAGGAAGCAATGATTTCCTCAGTAGCGGAGATGCACTGTGTCATATATATATATGCACAAATACAACTCACCTTCTCTGAAAGTGCACCTGTGTCTTTGTTACTATTTTTGTTGTCAGCGTTACGATGGTTGGCAAATTTTCCATCATCTATCCTCATGCAGGAAGCTTAGACGGATGCTTATCACACAGGCCAGGAAATAAATTTGCCGCTGTTTAAAATGGCAAGTAATTGTAATAGCCGCTTGATTCTCTGTGGGTTTATCTGTAAACATTTTAAGCGGACAAATTACGTACATCTCACAAGCGCACCGAGCAAAGTACACATCTGCTTGCATTTAGCAAGGGCTGATTAGACAGGAATTTATTCAGGAAACGGTTTTTCCCCTTTTCATGTAGTGTTATTGTAGCGATGCTGATGAACCAATGAGCCCTACTGATGAATTACCTTGCCAATCGCTGGGACGGGTGTACATGAAGATGGAGACTTGGCCCATCACACTAGACACAGACAGAACTTACTGTAGCCCTGTGAAAGGTCATTACACAGCACTGTCACCAGTGCCACAGAGTTTTAATCAATGCGCAGCAAATGGTCATTAACACCTTCAGTTGTTGTGAAGTGCTTATGAAATTGAGTATGATTGATAAGCATGGTTCTGCATGACCATATTCGGTTAACTAAAATACCTCATTAGTGTCTCTTAAGTGATATTATATGTGTATCAATTAAATGGGAATTTATAAGATTATACTCATTTACTCTGGTAAGTGATTAATGGTGTGAATAAGTGGTCTAATGAACAGTTTGTATGGCCACAGAGGCAGTGATACCAGAAGTGGAGACAGAACACAATGGGAGCCAGCAGGAGAACTCAGCCATACAAGGTATTGTCCCTTCTTTGTCCCAACTTGTGTGACCTCCAGTAGCTTAAGCAATTGAGATCATTTACTTTTGAGTGTCTTATTTGGGCTTTGAACATGCAGGTCTCATATTTGGTACTGCTGTTATGATGTTCTTTCATGTTCATTTTAAGGAAGTAGTGCAATGAGAATGCAGCATGTGCGGCGGAATCATGGATGTTCGTGGTTGATTATTAGTTAATGCATTGGTCACAGCTGGCCTAGCAATGGAATCTTTAAGTGATGCTACAAGTGAATTGAGCTGCCACGACATTTTCATTTTTATACACATTTTTTGTTATTACACTTTTATTTTGTAATCCACTATGATGATTACCTGCATTAAGTTGTAATGCACCAACATAAAGGAGATCTTTCAGACCCACCATTGACATCACTTGAGTCTTTTCAAAGACAAACAGAGACAAACCCACTTTACCTTTCTTCAGCCCCACATTGCATTAAACTGAAACACCAAAAGAAATCTAATGAACTCCTCCTACTCAGCTACCAAACATAATCTAGAACTAGAGCTTTTTCCTGATTCTGAGACCCCCCGCCCCACAGTTTGCCCATTATGCCAGTGCATGGTGTTTCTTAAATTAATTAATTAGGACAGGTCGAGGCAGCAGAAACTGCTGAACACAGAAAAAAACAACATTATATTACAATTGGATGAAAAGACAGCGAGGGAGGGGTAGAAAGGAGAAAACAGTGAAAGCAGGCTGGGGGTGCACACATTTTCTTATTACATGCTGTATATGCTAACTTGCAAGTTCACTTATATCACAGCATCCCTATATCTTTGTTTATGTGACCTCCCCCCATTTTATCATTGCAGGTATGGTACCTGTTTCATGGCAACGGTCAAATCAACCGGCAGAACTAATTATGCATTTGCAAACCAGGCTAAAAACACAAACGACCTGCTTTAGTGCCGACTACACACTGTGCTTACACTCAGTAAATGAGACCCCAGGGTATCATTGCTTCTTTTTTTATTTATTTTCTTTCGAAAGAAGTTTGCAGGTCAGTAATTGGTCAGAATAGAATATACAGCCATTCAGAGTTAGGTCAGGGTGTTACAGTCCCAGATCTGCCTGAAGTAAGTTTGCAGTATGTGCATAAAATAATGGGGCCAGTGCACTCTGGGGGTGGGGGTGTCAGTGGAGGTGGGGGCATTAATTATGTATATCACCCTCCTCCCCACTGCAACATGGAAGCTGCAGTGTTTAGAAGAGGGTAACATCTGAGCTTAAATGTATTATATAACTAATCATATTTTTAGGGTATGTCTTACAGTATAGAATCATGGGTAGGGTTCATGGTTGTGGTGAAATGCCAAGCTCAAATAACTGTCTTAATATTGTAAGTGAAAATAACATAATTGAATAGATCCTCATATTTTAAATGTTTCTTCCTTAAAGCAGAGATTTGTAAAGAGGCTGTGAATGCTATATTTTAAGTCAGCATGTGCAAGAGATTTTGTTATTAGCACCAGCATGTACTCTTAATGTCAGCTTTGCTTGACCTTACACACATTTAGGTCTTTATTCAGATTTGCAACCCTTAGATTTTCCCCCTGTGGGGGAGTTACAAAGCACTGTTTCCCAGGAGATAGGAAGCTATAAACAAGTGTTTTGTAAGAGTCTCCTCAAGGGCAGCAAACACAAGTATGCACAATATACCACTAATGGCAAAGAGACCGAGAATCTGCAAGCCCTCTAGAAATTACAACCATATGTCTGCAGGTTCTAAGCACTTTGGGTAAGGCCTTTAGACCATTGGATTACATGTACAGTGGTATCAACTCTATAGCTGGATACTTACGTTTGGGTTCTCCAGTTACATTCCAGTTATATAAATAGTTAATACTTCAGACCCTATCCGAAAAGCTCAACTTTTAAGAATGTCAATACTTACACATAAAAAGTATGGAAAACATACTAATAATCAGTTGTTTTCTGCTTCAAATAAAATATGCACAGCACATATGCTACTCACAGTCACCTGTTTCCAGCTGTTTTCATCCTATCTCTGTCCCTCTTTGCATGTGGGGGTCAAGATTAATGTATGAGCAAAAATTAGATGGATGCATTTTGAGAAATGTATGAAATTAAAATTTCCCATATAGTAGTTAGTGATGTGCCAATTATATTTGATGAAAACATCTTCACTGACATATCTCAGAGGAATTTCCATGTATATCGATTTCCCAGAATGCATGGTACAGTATTGGCACTTACCTATTATATTTCCCTAAAAACGTTACTCCCAAGAATGTAATACAATAATGGAATTCAAGTTTTTTCTCTGTTCAAAGGATATAGATGGAAATGCTGAGGTCCTCATCTGTCTGAATCTGCTATACAGGTCATGTGACCAAATATGCCAGTTTGTCTGTGTGATTAACTGGCAGTATAAAAGTTGTGTGGCAGATCATGAGGGCATGTGGCTAAAAATTTTGTGCCACTGCATGTGGTAGGCAGAAAAACAATGGGATGGTAGTGTTTCGTAGTGTACAGGCAACGAGTGCTTAGTGGTACAGCTTTGACTCACCTGGGGCAAGGTGAAAAAGAAAAAAAAACCTTGCTCTGTAAATATCTAGCTTTTAAAACACAGTATTCCCTGAATAGCTGGTTATGCCAGTTCAGTAAATAATGGTGTATGCATCATTATTAATGTATTTAATTTCATTGTTCCATCTTAGGAGGGATGTGGTTTTTAAAAAAATCTCATAGGTAAAAACCCTGTGATGGTCCTGTTTTTAATTGTATCTCATATCTCCATATGTTTCCCTGCAGAAAACAGAGGATATATGAAGACACCTATAATGTACTGATAAGGACACACCCTTTTCCCTGCCCCCATCACCCATTTACCCAGGATGACGAGTGAGTGGACAGAGCAGGATGATGGTGTGACCCCTGGTAGCAGACTCGCTGGCTGAGAAGGGGGGCTAACCTGGCTCCCTAGCTCCCTCAGCTGATGCGTATCTCCAGGACAGTGGGGGGGCCAGGGCAGCTGTGGGGTGTGGCCGCACCTGCCCTCTGAGGGAAGAGAGTCATCTACCCCCACCCCACTGCCCTGGTGACTTGTATAAACGTCAATTGCTTTTTCTCTTTTCAACCCTTCCTTTTCCTGATGATGTTTTTTTAGCTTCAACTAGGAAATGGAGGTCTCTTGCTTGTTCCCAACACTTTCTATATCTTTATTTATTCCTCTCCCAGCTCATGATCAGTAGCAGTCCATGTCCCAACCTATTGGCGTAGCCTTCACACGAGGCCTGAAGGGGGCAGCGTCATACACAGACATTGAAAATCCTAAAGGAAACAAAATTATAACTTTTTTTAATGAAAGGACAACATGCATTTCATGAACTCACCGTCTCTCAAGCAGTTTCTCTTTCTTGTAAAGAGATTGGAGGAAAATGAGTTTTGTACTGTCCTTTTTTCCATCTCTCTCCCTCTTTCTCTATTTTGACAATTGATGTAGAGTAAAAATGTTTGTCCTCCCAATGGCTGATTGACGCAATAATAACCACCCACCCCCCCAGAGCGCTCCGCCCCAGCCTGCTTCTTTCACATTGCTGTGGTGAAGCACTTTCATTACCTTATTTTGTTTTCTGTGTTCCTTAGTCAGAAGTTCAGTTTGAAGGATTGTATCCAGTAGACCCCCAGCAATGTTTTCTCAGTTGTACTGTGTTCAGTTTGAAATTATTTGTTGACCTGTTCTTGGAAAAAATACAGTATTAAAATAACCCATTCTGTTTTACCTTTCTTTTTAAAGACCTGTATGCAGCATATGAATGCTTGCTGTGATGTTTTGGGAAAATAAGGTTTTTTTTAGTGCAAAGAAAGTGTACTGCATAAAATACCTCAACACATTAAATGCAAACTTCAACAGAAATATGTAATAAACCAATACAAAGCCCCAGCTCACATAAAATATGGAGTTTTCCATGTTGAAGCACAACCAGCTTGTATCTGTCTGTGTTCCTGTCAGTCCTCCCTTTAATTTGCAGGTAACACCTCTGTTCCCCCTCTGACATGTGGGTCACATTCTGGCACAAAAATGAAAAAGGCTGCTAATATACATTAATGAACAACAACAGTAATCATGATGGCGACAATAATAGCAGCAGCTGCAATGTTGTGCTTTGGTTATGTATCTGTTTGCCTCAGCATCAGTGTTCTCCCAAAGCCCCAACAAATAAAACAGCCTTAAGTCTGCTTCTGTCTAGCCAAGTCTCAAGGGAATTAGAGAATTAATTGCCAAATCATGGACTGTTTGCAGCTGTCTCTGAGTGTCATTGCCCTTGCTAGGCCCCATCACCACGAAGACAGCAGGTGCCGCTGGATAGTCAGTAATGGTAAGTATCCGAGACCAATATTAATTAGGCTTTATGTTGTCCAGTAACATCCTCCATGGAAACATGACTTTTGCTTTTGCCTTTCAGTTATACACTTCATTTGATTTGAGAGAACAAAATTGTAGAGATGCTACATCAAACCTGTCTTAAGTTGGCACTGATGTCACCATATAATTGGTATTCATTCATTCATTCCTTCATTCATTTATTGCATAAAGCAATAACTGCTCAAAGTGAGAGAAAGTTCATTTAAATTTGTACAAGATCATTAATACAAGCACTGCTGAATAATACAGTTAGCTATGAGTATTAGTTTATTTCAGTTTTTATTTTTTTGTACCTTATAAAATAAATATACACAAGCAGAAAACACAAACCTAGATTTTAAAAATACCCAGGGCAAAGAAAGTTACAAAAAATAGTAACATGACTAAAATATGTTGCACAATATATTTATCAGTATTTCAAAAATAAACCATAACAAAGAATAAAAGCCAACAACAAGTTGAATTTTACTAAAGGATTTAAAAGTAGAGAGTAGGAAGCCTAGGTACTCTGGTGGAGCAATCATCTTTTTGTTTTTAAGTAAGTTGCAGAGGCACAAATAAAACCATTTTCTGAGGATCTGAGGACTAGTTGTGCCCCATAGAAAATTAATAGTTTAGAAATGTACCCAGGAATAAGTCCATGCACGGTCTTACATTTAATCAATAAATTATTAAAATGAATTCTATAAACAGCATGTAGCCTGTAGAGAGAGGACAGGACTGGTGTAGTATGTTTCCTCCTTTAGTTGTTGAATGTTGAATAACTGCAGTGCCACTTATATTTGAAAAAAGAGAATTGCAGTACTTTAGTCACAAGGAGATTTCAATGACATAAATCAGGAAAATTGATGAGTGGTCCTGTAAAATTAACCAATCAAAAAATAGAGAATGCTGTTTCACTTTTATTAGTAATCACTGGAACAGTAAATTATGTTATCATGTAGCTCTGGATCTGAATGTAGTATGTTGTCATATGTTATTACCCTTTACCTTCAGCCCCATTCATCTCTGTTTCTCTTTGGATTTATACTCACATCCACAGGCACACATGCAAACAAATATATGCATGTATACATGGACATTCACATTCACACACGTATTCATGTTCACACGTGTGCTCATATGTACGTATATTCACAAATAAACAGATAGTCACACGGTTGTGTATTTTCTTTGTGTTGTTCTTTTAATGAGCCAGGACATTTTCTTCCAAACACTCTAATGAGTTTTCCGCATTTTAAAGAGAAATTTGGATGATGTCAACTCTCCATGTGGGGCCAGTGGAGGATGAAGATGATGTACATGTCACGGGTGAAGAGCGATAGGAGTCATTTATTTTTGTGTATGTTTAATTTTATTTGAAGTATTGTGTTTCTGCTTCTTCTGAGTGAGTGAGAGAGATGAATGAGAATTTGCCCCCAGACCTCAGTTGCAGAGATGAACAGATGTAATAGAATTCCAACGGAAAGACAGTAAATGAGCAGTTTGAATGAATTAACATATTGGGAATGGGAGGGTGGAAAAAATATAAGCTGCAGACAGCCTAAGGAATACAGCCTAATGAATACAAGTTGCACTCATCAAAATATACAATAGGAGACTAGGTGGAAAAGTGAAAATAAATTTCACATTATGACCAAAAGTTAAAGTGCACACCATTATTTATGTCATTGAAATTAATGCGATCTGTCTCTCTGCCACTGGGTGGTGTTGCTGAGTAGAATGGAGATCACAGTCACGGACTGCAGACATCAGATCTTCAAGTCCACTAAGATCAAATATCAACCCTCAACAAGCTGCAGAAGTGCTTTTGGAGGAAAAAATTACAATAAACTTGCTTGATCGATAATGATTTTAAAAATATTTAGGTAAAGCTCTCATAGCTGGACTGGATTGTGTGTGTTTGTTATGGGGATGGAATGACTGCTGAATTTGAGGCAGTGGATCTTAAGCATTGTGTTTAAAGTCATTTATATAGATAGGATAACATGAGAAGGTCAGGTTAAATAATGAGATTTCAGCAGCAGTGGAGCTTTGCAGTCCCAGAGGAAATTCAGTAGTTACTGTAAACACATAGAACATAAAAAAATGTTTTGTACCTTAAATTCCATAGGTGTGTTTTTCCTGTTCATACATTGTTTTTGATTCCCATTGCACTCAAATAACTGTTGTTTTTTTCCCCCCTTTCACATTATATTGGAACGTGGCTTTGTGGTTAGTATATAGTAGGTGATTTATTGTGTTTATGGCAATTCCTTTATGCCTGTAAAAAAGGGGAAAATGGAGGGACTATTTTCAATTTGAGTAGAACATGGTTTCTGCTGAGGTCCTGTCAACAACAGCACATTCTTGGTGAGCCACATCTAGCATTAATGCTCAATGCAGTTGTAAAAATAAGAAATGGACAGAGGGAGGTTACTGCAATTAAACTGTTATAGCTGTAAATGTATAAAACATTTACAGGAGGATATGACTGATTATGTATGCCTTTTTTCTCTTTCCCATTGCCAATAATGTAGTTTTAAATAGAAGCAGAATCATTCTGTGACCTGCAGGCACTGTTAAAAAGCAAAAGTCTGGGAAGTTTCTCTCTGAAGTGTAATGAGGAATAATGAGAGGTGTCTGGATGTGCTTTATTTACCTTCTAAACGGAGAGCTGTCTAAGAGTTTCCCTCCTAAACCCTCCTTGCATCAAAGGCTAATGTAGAAATGTTTTGGTCTGAGTGATGTAGAAAAATAGTTTTTGGTTAATGTGATTATCATTACATTGTCTAATACTCAGGAAGTTACTACACTTTGGAAGCATGATGCCACTGGTAGTGCTGGCATGGGCATAAGAGATACATTTGGGCTTGTCTAGCTGAGCATAACCTTGCTGAATCTGTAGAAGTGAGTTTTACACCTCAACTTTTACATTTTGGTATTAGTTACTAGGGGTGCCGCCAACCTCCTGCCAAACAAAACCATTACATATAAACGTTAGTTACCAGAAGCTTTGAGCTGCCAGTTGAAAGAGGCTTACACCTCATATTGATTATAAAGTAAAAAATGCTGACAAAAATAAAAAATGTGACCTTTGATGATAATATATTATCATTATATATCTTTAAGACCACTGAAAGCAAAATGTTCCATGGTTCCCACATTGTATTTGCTAGACAATTTGATATTAATTTTTTATGAAGGACTCTTGAAAGAAAACTAGATAGCAAATCCAACAGTTTATCATGAATACCATGTGAAGATATTTGTTTTACTGTGGGTATTTGTAACAATGATGTTTCAGTGGGAGCAATAGTAATCCTGAACTGGTAGCACTGAACACGACATCTGTGGCTGGGTCATCTGTGCTTTTTATATTGCAAATGGCTCAGGCTTTGGCCTGCATAGAGGTGCCCAGGCAATGAAGCTTGAATTCAGAACTGGGCTACACCACAGCTGGAAATGGTCAGGTCTTATCTCAGCGCTCTCACAAGAATAAATCACTGAATGTATACAGAGCACAAACATGCAGATGCACGTAAACCTGTGGAGGAGGAAGGAGCTGATTGTTAATTAAGCCTTTTAAGTTTTGATATGGCTCGTAAATTAATGGGGTCGGATTGTACTGATGTTTTCTGTCTTGCGTCCTTGAGCGTACTAGTGAATGTGCATACATGGGTGTGTATTTTCCTTTGTGTGTGTGTATGTGTGTGCACGTATGGGTGTGTGTAAGGTCACGCTGCCTTTGAGTGCTGGACAGTTGATGCTTGGCCGCCCTTCTCTGTCCTCCCATTCTCTTGTCTCTGTCCCCCTCTCTGCATTTCCGCTCAAAGCTGATGTACAGTGCAGGTGTGCTGGAGCGAGTCCTGGACTCCCAGCGCGCTGTGTTCAGCTGTCACTGCATGATAAATGGCGTCGCCACACTGAAACCAAACAGCACAGACCCTCATACCCCTGCCTTCTCACACATATCACCATTTTGATATTTCCACTCCACCATCCTACATGGAAGCAGACCTGCTTTCCTTTCCTTCACTTCCGCTTCTTGTGCTTCATTACATTGCTTCTTTGACTCAGTGCTGAAAGTTCATCAGGTTAAAGGGCACACGAGTAGGGAGTAACGCACCACTGGCCCAACCTCCACCTCCATCCGCCCTTCATGTCAGCATCAGTGACCCTGTCCTTCCTGTCACATACCACTGTCACCACTGAGCCACTTTTTCATATCTATCCATTTAAAGGGGAATAAAACAATGGACTGGGGGTTAGGGGTCACACACACCAGAATATACACTTCCCCATTATCCCACTGATGACAGAAAAACACCCCTCATCTTCAGGACAGTCTGTGGTCAGAGAGTGGAGACTAAAGCTCTCTAAAATAGCTGTACCTCACCTTCCTGTACCTCCAAAAACAACCCTGCACAAAACATGATCAAACATCACAAACGGGGATTCCATTTTGAGAGAAAAGAATGTCTTGGATTAAATAAAATACCATGTACCACACCCATCTGCACGCACAAACATAAACTCATACCTAACCCACCCACATAAACAAAAATGACCACATGCCTTTCCTGTATTGAGAATACCAAAAATATACCCTTAAGAAGAGGTCTGCTCTTCTGTACTCACAATGTGAATGTTTTTTTTTTTCTGATGGTTTTAATTACCACAAAATAAAGCCCATAGATCATTGCATCAGCCAAGCAAATGAGTAATATGGTAAGTATAATGTTACAAACAACAATAAAGCCAGCTTTGTGCAGTGTGGTGTGTCAATACCCTCCTTTCTCTCTGACAGGAGCCCTGAATTCCCTGGGAGGTCTATGTTCCAAAACAGAGGTCCCATCCCTGCTTGCCCTTTCACAGTTTACAGCCTATTAATTACCACAAGTATCCACCTCTGCTCTCCCCCTCTGCACCAACACGCATCAGCCCCTCAAACCTGTGTTAATGCCTGCATCTAATTTGGGGAGAGCGGGTGTGGAGCATTCTTCATCTCTAACAGCAGATAAAGACTTGGTGCAGTTGTTTGCCCACCACCACACTGTGACAGGTTCTTATTAGCTGTGACAGCCATAATTTTTCATCATTTACAGATCCTCCACACACTGTCTCCCACAAGAAAGCCAGAGAACAGAGCAGACACTGCTCCTTTCTTAATTGTTAATAGTGACCTCATTGGAGGAGGGTTGTTATGATGCCCCTCCCCAATGCTGAGTCTGGATCTTCCACCGGGAAAACTGAACATTGTCCTTAGCCAGCTATATTGGCCTACTTGACCGTTTTGTGAAGGACCCACTGAACCACCAAAGGGCAATAATAAAATGATCAGATGCACATTTTATATATTACCAATTTACACTAAATAACATTAAATAATTTAATTTAAGGTTAAATTCTTAAATGGTATAGCTCTAGCAAAAGGGGAGACCATTTACTGCTGGTTCACACTGCCACCCCATAAATGTGTTTACTTATTGCAATTACTGAATGACACATCTAAATGCTTAAACACATTTTTAACATGATGTAACACCATCATGTTAAGCTCACTTCAAATGAAAATATTATCACTGTTTTGCTTGCTGGAACCATCACAGCAAAAACATAGCTGTAGCACAGTCAATCAAACAGCAAAGTTACTCAAGAATGCTTTTCCCTATATTCACATGACAAATAAATTGACAGGAAATACATTGTGAAGAGCAAAACCAATTAAATAATGTAATATGAAACGTGAGACATTGCTGTTACATACACCACTTAAACATTTATTTTCCACATCATTCCAAGTTAATAAAGTATAGCTTTTCAGAGACTATGTGATACAGAAATTGCATAAATATAATAGTTGTTACTTGAAAAAAAGCTTGTTTTTGTTTTCCCTGTCATTCATTTGTTCACATTGACTGTAGGTGGTGACATAAACACATGTTGTGTTCAATAACACATATGTGGATGCATGTAAATGATGCAAAACAGCTCCCCTGCAGAGAACAGAAATCATCTTTTGCCTCATGTATCATGCTGTGAGAAGTACATAGTGTATATTTGTGTGTGTATATATTGATGTTGCAAATTATTCATAAATAAATACATAAATAAATAAATAAATAAATAAATAAATAAATAAATAAATAAATACTGACTCACCCAGGTATATTTTACAGTACATTTAAGGACTGAACAAGCTTCAAAAGTAAAGTCACACAATGTTTTACATGTGTTTTTTTATATGTTAACCTGTTGAGATGAATGACCCAAAGACACTGATGTTGTGTATCTGCTTATTACCCATAATTCTTGTGTGTACCTTAACCCTCTGCCATTACTATGTCTCTGGACATATTCTGCACAGGATAAGATACTACTAGATGAGAAATACAATGTCAAAGATCAATATTTCATGCTTGACCATTATATTCAAAAAGAGTACAGAGCCACCAAATTCCCAATTTTCTCTATCTACAAAGAAAATGAAACTTTGGTTCTCAAATTTTATCACATCTGAATAGATTTTTGAACTGCACAACCTGTATTGCATGGCAATATTACCTAAACAGATGATTTGATGATAGTTCACTCGTTAACTCGATATGTTTTCCGGACATTGTTTCCACAGCCCATTTAGTGCGAAAGTGAGTACATTATTTAAATGTATGGGGGCTTTTATGCCAAAATTCAAAAAGAAAATGTCATTGATTCAGATGCGTCCAAAAGGCTTGCAGCCAGATATTTTTAAATGCATGGAAAGGCAATCTTAAGATTAAAACCATCTCTTGACTTTCAATGACAAATCAGAAAACAAAATTAATGCATTCTATTCATTATACGGATTGGGTGCAGAAGTGTTTCATTAGATAAGAGGTACTGGAACATAGGAAGTACAATGATTCTCATGTCAATGCTAGCTTTTAGGCAAATACACTACATCACACAGTGCTATCTCCACAATTGAATCTCACCATCCACTTTCTCTGAAGTGCTGCAGAGTGTGAATACAAAAGTAGGAATATGAAACACCGCTGGCGTTGGAAGTGCCAACAAAAATAATTGAAGTTCTCCATTTTATTTCTCAAAACATTCTCAAAATTGAAAGAGCTCAGATCACTCAGTGAAGGGGATAACGTCATGGTTATCCAATTTTTAAAAATAGCTTACCTCAGCAGAATTCCCTGTCTTTGATAACGTGTGACAACAACAACAACAACAATTATTATTATTATTATTATTATTATTATTATTATTGTATGGCGTTACACAATTTTAGTTATATAATTTAATATCAAGAATTACTATAAACAGTGTCTCACCGGATAGGAGAAAAAAGGGCACTGCTGAAAACGTTTCATTGAGTTGTGTTGTAGTTCTTAGTTTCATGCACATTGCTGCCAGATGCTCATTATTTGGACATTAAAAAGTAAACAGCCTTTTCACCAATTTTCTTTCGCATGTCACTGACCGAAAAGTAAAGACTGAATACCAGTGGACAGTGAAGTGCGGATTTGCCGCAGCACAGCAATAAATATTTACCAGCCGTCATCATATCCTCCTATCACTGTTCTAGGCTATTTATGTAGCCTCCATTTACAAGATGGCAGACACTTGCTGTGTGTATTTCAAGGTTCAGATTGCACACGTGTACATATACATTTATTTTGAATGGCACTCATTGATAATACTTGACTAAAAGTCTACTTGGCCGTCAATGAGAACTACATGGTCACAACGATGAAATGCATGCATCTTTGTATTTCAGGTCCTCACCAATCAAGGCCGAAAATTCGCAGTAGGTCTACAAGTTAATCAATCATTTAATTTAGCAAAATGGATTGTATAGCAAATTGTATTTTGTTTCTGTCAATACAATATATGTCATTTTATACATGGTATTTCATTAGACCGGGTGAGGGTTTAGTTAGTCTAGGTTTTTCTTTAGGACTGTTTGACATCACTATTTGATCATAAAACATAGATATAAAACGCATAGACTTGAAACACGTTTACTTGAAATATAATGCATAATCAATGCATATGTCAACAAAGTAAGTCCAATGAAGAATGTGTAAAACCTGTGGATATTATTTTTAAAATTAAAAATGTCCTCGCAAACAGAACTTCTGTCGGAGCGGCATACATTGGGTGAGTCGTGCTGCCATCCAGTGGACACAATCACGACAGGTCCAAAATATTGGTAAATTCTTGGATTTGAGTTCGTGAATTTGTGCCACACCAAACTCCAAACTCACCTAGCCTGAATTTGTAGGAGAGATTGCATGTTTGCCCTGAAGCTTTGGCAGTTCAAAATACTCCCTGTTCCACAAAACAATGTATTTCCTTCTCTCTGTATAGTAATATTGCATTCACAATCATGTCCTAAATTCCCGAACTCGATGTCTTACAACGTAATGCGTGGATTTAATATATGCAATTAAATACGCATATATCCCGAAATATACTGATACATATATTTCGTAATATCTCATATTGCAAAAATCCATTTTACATTTTGTTACAATAAATCCCACCTATAGAGTCTGTACAGATAAATATTCTTTGACGTGTAACATGCACACGATTCCCTGCACTAAACAGACTTTAGATTTATGCAAGCAAACATTTGTGAAAATACAAAATAAAAAAAAATAAATAAAAAACTGAAGTTACATTTTAGGCAAATGAGTGTGCTTTTTAAACAAACATGTTATTAAATAATCCTCAATGATTTGTATTTAACAGTCCCATTGGTAATTTTCCTTAAATCCAGCACATCACAACTCCTGGGAAGTAAATAAAAACGTCTAAAGAAAATAAGATAAATCACATGTTCGTTGCCTTTTGACCCCTGGTTGTGAACTAATTGTAAATTTCACTGAGTTGAATCAAAACGAAATCTTTTCAAATCATTCGGCTCTGAACAACCCAACACTGAAGTGAGCTGGTACAGGATATATGAGGCTTCCTCCTTTTTCATCAATCCATGTGTGCAATTTACATGAAGTACTGTGATTTGGCAATAAGAGGCATAAATCCCACCTTCTGACATGCCATCAGACACTTCAAATTTCCTGATTCTGTTTGGTTCAAGAGTTCTGAAAACGAGAATATTTGTAATTGTATTTATCATGTGAACACTCGGTATGTGTTTTATTGGTATGTGAATCACTGTTTCATCTGTATATTATAAATAAATAGACTCCACATGACGAGGTCACTTTGTCGCTGCTCTGTTGAGGAAAGAATGCAAAGTAAACACAGATGAGTCAAACACTAACCATTTTTCTTACATGACCCACATTCAGGGACATCCCAATATCAATGCAAGAGCTACATCTGAGAATATTTTACTGGATGTACTATCAACTGTTAGTTTCCACAATCAGGGAGTCTGTTTTCCAGCATATTTCTTCCTACATATAAAGAAAACAGTCATTTTGGTCAGCTGACCACTAGAAAGGAAAACACAGGCTGGTAGCTTCTGGAAATAAAATATTGTGTATATTGTCCCCTTTATTCACATGTTAAAAGTGAAAAGAAAGTAAAATGGCATGTGAAGGAATATTCTCCAGAAGTAACTGTATCTTTACAAATTGGTATCACAATAGTGCAGTTACACAGCAGTACCTTGAGAAAATATTTTTAGCATGTTTACAAGTCACTAAACTACAGCGTTCACACCCTTCATTACTGAATAAAATACAACTCAAATAACAATTGCAGGAAAAGCACATAAATGCCTGCAAAATTGACAAAGCACACATGTAAACCATAATAAGCAAGTATTTGACATCCAATATATTCTAAGGAAATAAAATTACAAAGGACAATTAAAATAAATCCATCAGTCTCTCAGTGAATTCTTCACAGCACAAGTGGAACATTAACGTCACAAAAAAGTAGAAACAAGACACTGGAAATGCACTGCAAACATTGATCATTAAAATATCTGTTTGGTGTTCTGCAATAAAATGTTTATTCTATTTCACATAAAACTCTGGTTCCAGAAGCATTAGATCATGATTTATTAACCTAATACTTTAAAAAGTACAGTCCAGGGGGCACATTTCAAGGAGTGGAAACTTCCCTGAAAACTGTGCACCATGTGATCGGAATAAAAAGCGACATGCACCACTGATCTAGGAACAGTAATATAAGTGTCATTTAAGCATGTCCCATCACCACCCTCCTGAACAGCCAAAAAGACAGAATGCACGGGGGGGAAAAAGAAAAAAAAAAAAAAAAAAAAAAAACAGTGGATCAGTTTGAGCATTAAGACACAAAAGTAGAAAGTTGGATTGAATTTAGCTGAATGAACCTGCACATGCAACCAATAAGTTAAGTAAAGTTTGACGTTACTCCAAACTAAACTATCCTTTATATTCATTGGATAAAAACTTTGCACTCATGCTCACCATACATTTCAAGGTTTCATATGGAAAGAAAGATATATTAGAAGAATGATTCTCCATTCAAAATCAGACATGAATTAAATTAGCAAATGTCTCTTGCTAATTTAACGATTGTACTTTTAATGGTGTTGTCAGATGTTGCCTCTTAAAAAATATATATATATACACACATGGACTATAAATCTCAAAAACAGCTCCATGCCATAATCAAGAGGAAAGTAACAAAACTATTTAATATTTAGTACTTTTTCCATATCATAATGTGTTTGTTTTGTTTCTTAAAACCTAACAAAAAAAAAAAAAAACATTACCAAAAACAAAAAAACCTGCATAAATAATTTGGTTTGAGTTACATTCCCGTTACGTTGTTTTTAAAATGGAAATCGAAATGGTTTCCTGTGACACGAGTCTGCATGGATCTCTCAGACTTAAAAGTTATACTGCCCTTTACTTGTTTATGATGTCAAAAGAGTAAGGCAATCCATTAAAACACCCATACATTTCACATAATAATGCAAGAGAAGTCTAGGACAAGAGCACTTATTCCAAAGGCTCAATTTTGACAATGCAATGCACATCATCCTTCATATGCAGAGGAAAGAATGTATTATTAGTACTGGAATCTCCCTATTATAGAAAAGTTAAATTACTGTACATACATCTGGATATAAAGTGACACAGAAATGCCACCGGAAAGACAGGTGCTAGTCGAGCTGTGGTGCTGCTGAGTTCCTTGAATCAGTGAGTAACTCTGCATGTAATCCAAACAGAATCCTCAGCAGCCACTCTGCTGCCAGTAAAAGAACATATTTCTCTCAATGTATTCTTGAAGAATAATTTTAGCCACTCATCCATCAGACTGAGGGAATTCTCTTTCAACAACAAAACACTTAAAAAGTCAAATTCACTCATTATCTCTGTATATAGCTCACTAAACATCTTTGCTAAACTGATCGATATCATCAACTGCAACATAAGGACAGGTAAACATTCAATGTAACGTTACACCTGTGGTTACATCATTTTAAAAGTTGAATTGGTGCTTAGACTCCTCACCAGACATGAGCACAACTGTTTGATTTGCCAAAACAGACTGGGGTATAACTGAACAGGCAACCTGCAAATTCAGTCATGACACCAGGGTAACAGTCCACTCAGTGATGATCAGTCTTAAAAGGGGGCACTGAGGGAAAGACAGGAGTGGGGGGGATCACAGTGGACAAGACAAAGGGGAGGTAGGAATAAGAGGGGTTGAAAGACATGCAGATTCAGGGTAAGGGCTAAAATTAACTAAATGGATTATCACTTTGTGCATGCTAGCTTTTTGTTCCCACAAATGTCAATGGTCCAATTATTTGATTAATACTGATGCATTTTTCAAGATAAAGATTTTATCAAGAAATTGATGAAAATGAGTATGTTAATAAGCATATTAAAAGCAGGTTGCAACAGAAGCAAATGCACACACAATGGACCTAAAATGAGTTTTACACTCCTGAGTTTGGCAAAGAGGCTAAGGGAGAGTGATATTGTATGACTGTTTTAAAATCCATACATGCACACTACGTAAAACGCACACAAGAATTCAAGTTCATGTTTCCAAAACTCAAGGATGCCCAAGCAAGAAACATTGGCATCGAAATTCTGTGGCTGCATTTCTACATACAAGGACAGATCAAAAATTGTGTCATGAATTGAGATAAACTCCTAGAAATACTTATTTGTCATCAAAATATTTTCCCCTCCACACTTGACTAAAAATTCCAGCAGAAGTAGTACTGGTCTCTTAAAACACAGGAAGCTAAACAAACAGTACGAACAGGTATGCTTTTTGCCACGTTATGGGTTGCCAGGGCATAAGCATATATAGAGTACAAATTTTATACTGATAACACCAAGCTGTGTTCAAAAGGATACTCTGACCATTTTACATATAAAGTCTAATGTCATCATGTTTAGCATGATATTTTTCAGTGTGGGAAATTTTTCTTATGATGGTATGTGTGGCTCAGATGACAAAACACTGCCATTATGGGAGTTCAACTAAAATACAGTACAAATCATTACAATGTACAAATCATTTCACATTCCCCAAAATTTTCAAAAAAAGTTTACATGGCTGACAGATATAATTTTAGCTCACTGGTTCATGACTGGTAAAGAGGCATATCTGAAGATGTCTACAGGCCCCATTGTAAACAAAGCAAAATCAAGATTTTGATGCTGCTTTTAGACTGACAGCATACAAGGTTTAAACTGTAAAATTCTTGGTTAATATGTAAAATAGTCAGAGCATCCCTTAAATCGAGACTATTATTTGTTTTATACAGTACCGTTGTACACTTAAAGGACAGTTTAAACAAGTTTTGTGGTATGGAAGTGGAACACAGCCAAACAGAAGGTAGAAGATGGAGAGGGAGGGGCAATGGGAGGGGAAATGAGAGGAATCTTATATAAGGGTGTGGCCCTTGGAGGGAGAGGAACAGGACTTGGAAGAGGAGCAGTGGTCTCCTCCCACACTCACAACTCAGTCTTCTTACTGTGCAGAGGGGCTTTCTTCTGGATGTCTTCTTCCAATGTAAATCCATCACTGTCCTTCCGCTCCCTGTTGCCCACCTCCTCCACTTTCTTTATTTTTTTCTTCTTCTTAACTTTCTTATCTTTCTTTTTGCTGTGTCCCTCTTGGCCTGTGCCCTCAACTTCTTTATTCTTTCCCTTCTTGGTTTTCTTCTTTTTTTTCTCCTCAGCAATGGCAGCTGTATCTCCCTTTTTCCCTGTCCACTGCTCCTGCAAGCAGGCTAAAAATAATTTGTAAAATGAGATCTATTTCACCATGTTCAAGAACTAATTCAGGCTTTTTTCCACCCACAAAACAGCAACCAATTTGGACCAAAGAGACCAGAGACCTCATTTATAAGCGTCATACATGGCAGAAGGTTACAGCAGCTGTGAGTGCTGCTGGATCAGAGAGCCTTACCCTGTGAAAAAACTGTTTGATATTAAAGTAAAGCTAAGAAATGCATTAGTCCACAAAAAGCAAGCGTTGATTGGAAATGCTGCCACTTGACCCTTTTTATCTGCACCTTGCTGTGATTATCAATGACATGGCCATCTCAGTGTTGTATGGTGAGAGCACAAGTGAAGCCACAGTCATGATTTCATACCTACCATGTGTTAGGTTTATACATGAGCTTGCGCATACCTGTTAAATTAATTATGGCCAAAATGTTCATTGCTTACAGTTTCACTGTAATCAAGGGTGTGGTTGGAGAGAATGGTGACACTAGTTGAGGTTGTAGTTGGAGGGTATAGTGGTATTGTAAGTCTGTGGTATGGTAGGAGGTGAGGGGTGCATTACCGGTGTCCTGGCCCTTCAAAACATGTTTCTCGCATAAGTACATAGTAAGATCTTCCTCCTGATGGTCCTTGTACCAGTCTTCAATCACCTCCTCATACTGCTCAACCATCACATCACACTGGCACACATATGTAGAAACAGAACAACGCACACAGACATGAATCAAGTGGTTCAAGCCCAACAACAACAATCTCTGTTTGGATTCATATAGTATTTGAAAGCAGAATTACTTTTTGCTAAACAAGCATAACATTTTTGCCAAAATGGCAATCTTATAGGGAAAGCCACACAAATGTGACTATAGATGTAGATTTATTTAGCTATTAAGCCTTGTGAGATTGTTGGTCAGACGAACCAAGATTGACAACATCATACAGGGATCAGGACTAAAAAAAAAAAAAAAAAAAAAAAAACTGCATAAAACATTTAGGCCTTAACAATGGATAGGAAATGGTAACTACAAAACAGCAGTGCTATTTTTTAAATATATAAATTCATAATCAATATATGCGAATCATAAGGCAGTATCCAGCAATTTGTGATGCGATTCTCTAACACAAGTAATTCCTACTGTGACTGTAGACACGAAAGTAACTCAAATATGCAAACTCAATGGGAAAGGCATTATCTTTAGACAGTTGCAGATTAATTGCTTAAGTGACTCTCCATTTAATGGCTTGTAAAGGTTCCAGCAATGTATTGTCAGAAAAAGTCTAAAATTGTGGTAAACTGATTTTAAAATTCTCAGATTACTCGACAGCTCCTGATCGGTTGTTCCAAAGTAGGAAAATGTGTGTCACTCAGTGTATCACAAAGCCAAGGGTGGGAAATCTCACCTGCTTCTTAAGGTCAGCAACCTCAGCAGATGTCTCGTTCCACAGCTCATAAGGGATGTCCATCACCACCTTCACCCCTTTGCTAACCAGACCATGCAAAGTGGAGAATGTCTCTGACATACCCTGAACAGCAAAGAGGGTACAGCCACGAAGGAGGAAGTGCTTTAGATGACAGTCTTTAAGAATCCTTATTTTAATATTTCATTAATCAATGTCACAATTAAGGCACTTCCAACCTAGACACTTGTGAGTCAAAATTGTCAGTTTGACCTGCCTGTTACTCATTGTTCTATCTGTATTTCTTTGAAACCCACAAACTGCTTGATAAAGCTGTTACTTCCAGGTACTTAAAATGACATGTTGTAAAAACATTACATAAATAAGGTAAATACCATAAAAACCCCCGATTTTTAAGGCACAACCGACCCACAGGCTACATTTTTGTAGGCGGTTTTATTAAGACCTGCAGAGGGAGCAGTTTCTCCAGGCTACCCTTTCCCACCTGACTCCAGAGCTGTGTGTACCTAGTCCACAGGTAGAGAACCCTGGTTTTAGAATGCCACAGATCTGCCTGGCTTTTGCATTGTCATTAAAAAAAAAAAATTGGAACAATGCTTTTGCTGAATTAATGACACTGACAGAGGAGGTTTCAGATCATTGGGCATCATGAATTGCTTAGCATTTTGAACATGCAGTCAACAGTCTTAGCTTATCACAGTAATTAGTCAAAGACCTCAGATTGAACAAAAGCAAAAAACCCCTCAAAACAATCACAGTAAACCTGTCAATTTATCCAGTTTATCAAATTTATCACATTTTGAGCATAACACAATCTTTCAGCTTGCTCACCTTAGCAAAGCGGTTGCTGCCTTCTCTTTCTTTGTGCAAGTTGTACTTCATAAGTCTCTGGCACACATTCTCTACCACCTCAATGAAGCGGATGTCTCTACCCAAAACCAAGGAAATAATATGACATGATGAAATTTAATAAAGCCCTAGACCAGGAACTGTATGTGCAATCTGCCCGCTTTTTAAAAAGCTGTAACAATGGCCATAAACTAACACTTGTTTGAAGTTAATTTGATGGGAAAATGTCTGATGATTGGTGATCCTACATTTGCTAGGCCCTGCCAATTAACTTCTTATTCCTTTGTTAAATTCCATCACCAGTAATTGTGTGACACAGGAGGCATCAATGTTCTGAACAATGAAGGAAATCACACATTATTTGCTTTTGGGTTATAGGAACTCCTATTAAATAAAGATGAAGTACTTTGCCCAGAGTCCCAGCAAAAGTATCCTATATAAGACAGGCAGAGGTGTAGTGTAGTAGCTAGGGCTTCCAGCTCAGAGGTGGTGAGATCAATTCCCAGGTAAGGCACTGCAGTTGCACCCTTGAGAAAGATACTTAACCAAAAATAGCTTCAGTGAATACTCAGCTGTATGAATGGATAATATGTAGAAATGTAAACTGTGTAAGTTGGTAGTGTCTGCTGAATATGAGGTTAAAATTACCTTCTAGTGATATGGCTAGCTCACCACTCTTAATTGCATTCAGTAAAATTAACCATTAGTTCATTATACATGGCAATGCATCTATATTATGGCCTAGTTTTCAACTGTCACATCTATTTTGGTACTTCTGCTGTACACTCATCTAAGGGTTGGGATTCGACTACGATACAGCAAGTGACAGCGATCCGATGTATATGACAGAATGTCATGAATATTTCCTGAAGAACACCCAGACTTACGATTTAACATATTTTATTGGCGGCGCTCCCTTTGAATCCAGAAAGCGGTAATTGGTTTCAATAACTTCCTTGGTTTTCCCTGTCTCTTCAAACGCAGACTTCATTTCAATACTAACAAACTTGCACACTGACAAGACAAAATACAGTTCAAAAAAGTTACGTATGTTCATAAAGTATTAAACAGACAACATGCATTCAAATTTTGGTTCAATATCAACGAATGACTTTCGGGATACCCAAACCCTTTCACCATTGTGATGTTTCGATTCTGCTTTGTAACATTGCCCCACAATGACTTCACACAGAAACAGCTAAACCTACTCTAGCAATATAGTAAAGGAAATTACACATTTTGTCAAGATCTCTACTCTTAATTTCCAAACTGCAATATAGCGACAACTGATCTCTATGTGTAGCTAACCGTTAGCTAGCTAGTAACGTTAGCTCAACAGTGACATTACTCACATTACCTTCACATTTGTTGGGTAGATGCACCCATTCTTCGTCTTCACCCTTTTTAGCTGCTTCGGAGACTGTTGCTAGTACAATCACACACAGAAACATTAAGTTGTGCATTATTGAACGTTATCTGCGTTCGGTTATCAAATATTCATCTAAACTTAGATGCATGCTCTTTCAGTGTGCAAGTGCCGCTTGCTTTCCTGTTATCGTACACATCCGCCGTAACGATGTGATACCAGTCGTAGCTGTCACCTATTATCCAATCAGAGGCATAGCAGTGTCATGGCTTGACCAATCACAGAAGGGTTAGAAAGCATGCGCAATCTACAGTACATTACGAGGAACTGAAAAGGGGAACTGAGACAGGTGCATACTATTATTACCAGAAGTACTTCTTCTTCTTTCAGAGTGAAGTGGTGCTAATAATGTGAACCTTGTTTTCAATTATTACAGAACGTGCACAAATCTAACTGTGAATTAAATATTTAGTCAATTCGTTTATGATTATGACTTATTCTAATAAACAGTAACATATAGGATTGGTAGTTGACATGCTTCATTTATTAATATTTTGACAATATCTTCGTTTTCACCATGCATCAGCCTGAGGTGGAAAGGGAGGAAATCAAGGAGCTAGTAACACTGAGTGATGATTAGATTGCCAGAATTAGAGAGCCAAGATTGGAATTTTACCAGGACAATTAGGAGCCCCAACTCATTGCAGTAAGTGATATGTGACCTTTAATGATACAGTAAGTAAAGACACCAGTTTAACATCTCTTCTGAAAACAGGTGTTATGAAAACATGGCATTTCTGTCACCACAATGGGGCACTGGGATTTTTCTCCCACCCAATAGTAGGATGCATCTTGGTATGGCTGCCAGCCGTGATGAAGTTAGCTAGCTAAAAGTTCTTGCCAGCTGATTAGGCAGCTAGCAGACTACTTCTATTATTCATGTCCAGCAAGTAAGCCAATATCAGCCATGTGTGGGCTCCCCTGTGGTGTTCCTGTGGCAAGCCCACACCAACCCGGCACTGGCCCATTAAAATGTGGGACACCTTTAGGAAGCCAATTTCCTCACATCTTATAGTTTACAGTTTTAAAGTAAAGAAGACCCTGCCAAAATCTAAAACAACCTATACACAAGTTCAAGGAATTATTATTCAGAGTGAGATGACTTCTGGCATTACACTATAGCTAGAATTAAACCCACAACCTTTTTGATTTCTGCCATTTTTCCACAGAAGGCAAGAATTAGTGAAATAATCGATGGTTTAAGTACTGCAAACAGATCTCCAATAACAACTGGTGAGTTTTTTTTTTTATTAAGTTTGAGGAAACCTAGATTTTTGTTCAAATGTGGTTTAATGTGGTTTTATTTCATATTTGAAAACAGCTGCAATGAATGGAATCAAACCAACAAACTTATGACTGCTAGAACATTGGTTTTACTTTGTTTACCACAGGACAGGCAGAGGATGGTTTCTTTGTCATAGGATGGTAACTTCTAAATGCAAAAGATTATGGCAAGTTTAATACTCCGAGATCCACATAATCATTACCAGTGATGAACATAATTAATGAGCCAGCTAAGTACATAACACCAAAACCGACTGGTCTAAAAGAAATTACCAAACTGCCAGTGCATTCAATGCTTTGCAGTTCTGTCCACAAAGGAAAAATCAGCTATGAGGAAAATTAATGTAACCCCTTAGCTCCACCTAACTCCCTTTTTGTTTCAGCACCAGGTAAACGTATCATTTCCTTTGGTTTGGGTGCAGTAGAAACACCTAAAAGGGCCCGGTCATTTAGTTGAAGCGTATGGGCATCTCACAATGAAGGGCATTTATCAGATGAGCTAATTCACGAAACCCTTACTCACAGCAGTAAATTCTTATAAAAAAAATACTTGAAGCTCATTTTCTTCTTACATGCCCTTCTCTATTTCCTAGATCAGCAGTTATCAGTTTGCTTGCTAACCCTACCTGAAAAGTATGTAGCATACAGTGGAGCACAAATGTTCTTCTGCCAGTGTTTAGAAAATCAACATTACAGTCTCCTCCCCAACACTAAAGGAAAGACAGTTGAAATTAGAATAAGCTGCTGAGAGCAGATAGAACGGATGATAAATTGTCCTGTGACTAAGGGACCTTTGCAGTACAGATTTGCAAAACACTGGCGTGGTGACAGGAACGTGTCAAAAATGGGGTCGCTGGAGCTTCTCCAGAGAAAGGCTTTTACATATGTCATTGCAAAGTGGTCCATGCTGGACCTCCAAGAACTGCCTGATGCCCTTCTCACTGTGGCCTGTGCGAGATCCTGACTTCTTGGTTGAATGGAGCTGGGGATCAGTGAGGTAGGTTAGTCCCTTCCCATTGTCTGTCACCCACCCTGCGTACACACAGAAACCATTTCATAATCCAGCTGCCTCCATGCCATGTTCATGTTATGTTATGATAATTAAAAGTCTGCTTGTATAACAAACTGCAGTATAAACAAAGAACTGTAGTAGTAAGTTCTAATCAATGCAGAATTCAGTCTTTAAATGTGATTATTTTTATATTGCTTTCAAAGTTAAGAACATTTCAGCTGCAGAAGAACTGTATCCCCAGTGTATGTATATCTGATGTTCTGTTGTATATTCAATGAAACACAAACATATACTTACCTTGCAGATCTACGACCACCTCTGTTGTGCCAGAGAGCTGGTAGGTGAAATGTCCAAAAGCAATGCCATAATCTGTAGCACTGGCATACTGGTTTTTGTATGTGGTGTTGTTGGTCAGTTTCACAAAGTCTCCCTGCATGAATGGTTCCACTGTCACACAGTCCATGATGGTATCATTCTCTAAAATCTGGCAAACAATGGGAAACTAAAAATTGACTGAAACAAGAGGTCTTGTCAGTTACTTAACACCACAGTTTAGCAAAGCAAAGACATAATCTGGGTCCAGTGTCTTTTCTACTGAAATTATTCATTAATATAGTGTAGGTACAGACAATCCAAGAAGGCGGACGTAAAGCTGACTGTGCACTGAAGAATAATTTATTTGTGAAATATTATATTGAGTAATTTATTTTTATGGCCACTGACAAAAATTGACTGTCAAGCCGAACTACATAGTTATCTACACTCTATCTAGCTACACATTAGCCTCGCTGAGGTCCACCTACATTAAAAGCCTGAAGAAAGAATCCCAAAGTATGTTAAAATCATCACATTCAGGAAAGTGATAGCAATACAAAGAAAGATCAATGCCCCAACAAGTCAGCCCTGTATGTTCCCAAAATGCCTCACTCCCTGAGTAATCCCAACATCACTGTGCCCACTGCCTGACCCTCATACACATTACTCTTATGTAGGAATTTTTAAAAATACAATTCAGGTGTGTTGAGGGCCTCACCAGCAGCACTTCTGATGGAATATAGAAGATCTGTGCAGGAATGTTCTTCTTATACAGCCTCTTGTTGAATTCTGTTACATAGTACTGTGCCACCATCTGTCTCTCCACATCATTCAGGTGGTAATGGATCGTTTTTTCAAGTTGGTATGTCTTACCAACGTAACTGAAAAATTTGAGCCACACATTTCTTCAAGGTGCTTGCTACAGAGTAAAATAATGCAGTAATACTTGCCACATATTATAAACATTATTCCAGAATTCCCACACAAATAAATCCTATATGTGATGAAATGGTACACCTATATGATCTAATTATAGTCCTAAAAAAGGATATATCTTGTACACATCAAAGAAAAATCATCAAACAATACATTCTTCCAGCTAAATTACATGGAAGCTGTACATGGCAATGACAGTTTTCACAGAAATTTCAAAAGCAGCACTCCACAAAATATTAATTATATTGATTTTTACATTCCAATATTTTGGAATATTTTTTCCATCAATAATAGTAAAAAGTACTTATATGATGGTCCTGAAAGGTCTGTCTGCATACCTGCTCAGAGTCTCCTCTTGATGGAGAAAATGCACCCAGAATGCTGTTCTCTGATTACCTTTCTTTCCCAATGGTTCTCCAATGTATACCTTTGTCTCCTGGGACATCCACCGGTCCGACACTTTGGAGTATTTCAAAAGGAGGGCACCTGGAACGAAATATAGCAATTACAGGGATTGGGAAGGCTGTGGAGGCATTTGCTTCACCCTGCTGTTCATGACACCACTCTCAAATTTGTTTACTAGTGTGTATGGGAATATAGACTAAAAACATAGACAACTTCTGTGACACCTAGAGTCATGTGAATCAGAGCAGCTAAGGAACACCTTTTATACTACAAGGCACACACATCAACTGCATTGTTTAAGAAAACAAAAACCAAGGGGAGCTTACTGTAAGCATGCCTGTGTTTTCTCAGTCTGAAAGTCTTTTTGATGCTCAGTCTGTTTAGCAGACATTTGTGACACACTCCAGAAAGTAGAGCTCTGTAATCCTGGACTGTCAGTTTGGGCAAATGCTCAGTGCCTGCACAACCCAGCATACAGTTCGCAATACACTGATCATGTGACTGATTACTTTGGGACAGGCACGAGTCCCTATCCAAGTGGAGCTTCCCAAGGTCCACCAAATCTTTCTTATTTTCCATGACCCCAAAAGACCTAGACTGTACAGGATCTCCCATTTTCCTTATCTCTGTACCTGGAGCATGAGATTCTTTATATTTAGAGCTAGAGTTAACAGGATAATGTCCCAGGGGTTTGTGGATGCTTTCAGGAGGCATTTCAAAATACTCAAGTCCATATTCCTCTGTGTCTGCCAGGGGATCAACGTCATGTGGCTCTGGCAGTTGGTTATCACACGTGAGAGACACATTAGCTGCAGATGGTCCTGCTGGGGTATCAGTTCTGATCACTGCTACCTCACTGTCCACCAACTGAAAGGATAGGTCTTCCCCTGACACAAACCATGGCCTACTATTTTTATGTCCTGGGCTTGTGTTTGTTGCAAGAAAAGTCTGGTCTAGTGGTTGATTGTGAAGCCCGATGTATGTTCTATGCACAGGTATTGGTCGGCAGACTGCACTGCTTCTTAGGTCACTCTGGTCCGCCTCATCACTGGCCTGTGTGGTGCTCTGTGGGTCCACCTCCACCACCATTCTCTGTTTTGCAAGGGACCCAGCATGATTACTGCCATTTATCTGTAATGCTACGTCACATAAAGATAGCTTCTGCCATGAGGAATTTGAACCTAGACTGTCACCGAGGGAGCTAGAGGAAGTTCTCATTCTGTTCTTTCCTTTACATCTTTGCCCTACACTATTCAACTCCTCATCTTCACTGAATTTTGCAGGACATTGCAAGTCCACCCATTCCTCTGCAGTCTGATCAGCAGTATTGTGAGTTTCTTTTCCATTACTCAACGGAAGTGCTCTGTCAGAAAGAGAGAGCTTCAGCCATGAAGAATCTGAACCCAGACTGTCACCAAGAGAGTGGGAGGAATTCCTCACTTTTCTCATTCTGTGAAATACAGACCCTGCACTGTTGCTTTGTCCCATCATCTCTTCATCACTACCCTCAGTATCACAGTTAAGATCCACCCCCACCCCTCCTACCATCCCCCTTGTCTCTTGTGCAGAAAAACTGATTTTCCCTTCATACCCAATCAAAGATGCAGGACTTGCATTCTCACTACAGATACTCTGACCATCGTCATCACTGATCTCCGTTACACACTGCTGGTCCACCCATGCCTCCACTCTCTGTTTGGCTAATTTTACAGCATCTTTGCCATTGCTGGAAGTCTTTACTATGCTAATTCCTTTAAATTTACACTCTTCGTGTCTAGGTACCCTATTCATTTCTTCCTCATCACTGGCCTCTGTAAGACACTGCAGGTCCACACTTCTCTCTGCTTTTTGCCTCTCTTGTTTTCTTCCCAGACATTGATCAGTATTTTTAAAACATTTGTAACCTTCTGTGGAGTCCACTGTATCCAGATTTTCTGTGGTTGTCCTCATGGCAGTGATACAGGCTCCAGGTGATCCCTGGCCTCTGTTCCTGCATAGTGTCCCCTTACAAGATGTATTATAGGCCTCACACACTGATGTATGGTGCTGCTGAAACCTAGCCATCACCTTGGAAAAGTAGTCCAACGAAAACCTAATGGGGATTTCTTCTGCTGCTCTGTAATCATCCGGGATGAAGGATCGCTCGTCAGACCTCGGGAAGGGCTCCACTCCCAGAAGCGCCTTTACTCGCCCCACCAGTTGCATGATCTCAGCACCCACTGCATCTCTCTCCTGACCATCCACTGCACCATAGGCATACAGCTTCTCTATGGCATTTTGACACTCCTGACTGGCTTTGTTTAACAGTTCAAGGGCAGAACCCAACCATTTGTGGGTGACAGTCAATGAGTATGCTGCCTTAATGAATGTGTGCAGCTCCTGCTTGCTGGTGACCACCTCACCCTCCTTTTTGGTCAATAGGCCGATCTGGAATGCCTCCTTGGCTTTAGTGAGGAAGGCTCCCCTGTCGGTGGTAGGACAATCTATTGAGAAGCTGTAGGCCAACAGGCATGTCCCCTGGGTGACCTGAGAAGGAATAAAGACAAAAGCAGGTCAGACGATCATAAATACAGGCAGACATCATAAAGTGTAATGGAGAAAATCGTACTTATACTCAATGCCAATGACCCCATACTGCAGGAAAGTACAGTGCCTTAGACCCAACAAACTAAACCCTTTCCTAATTCTAGAGTAAAAGTGGAACCACCTACCACATTGGTGAGCACATAGAGAGAATCATATTGGCTGTATACCACGGCCATTTTGGCAGCATCAGCTGCAGCCAACAAGCGGTGACCTCTATCTTTCAGGAAACACTAAGCATGGAAATAATGAATTAACACATATATATATACACATGTACTACTCTCATTACAGCCACTTAAATTTGTTCAATGTCGCTACCATCTATTTGTTGCCATGGTTAGTAACAATACATCGATTTTACAGAGAAATATTTGTATTTCTTAGTTTACATGATGGATACATGATGAGTAGTCCAAGGCTATGTATTTTAATTGTGGAACACCATGACATTCAAGACATTAGTAAAACAGAAAATTTTACATGGGAAGAGGAGATGTTTGGTGGAGCTTTACTGTGCTTTGTGGTACATCTTAGAATTGCTGTAATTATGACCCAAGCATGAATGAATCTCAACAGTTTGTCTCTATCAATCTCATTGAATTGGCTCACCAAGTCAATACTGGAACTTGTGCTGAATGCCTGGAAATCCTCATTATTCATTGACACCAGAATGTTTCCCAACAGCCCCAGAGAGGTGCCTATTCCCTGCAACAAAACAAACATTAATATTCTCCAAAAAGGCCATATTGTGGGAATGTGAAAAATGTTTTAAAATATTATTATTAGCCAATAGATTTGCAGAATCTTAACTGTTCACTAGTCCTATCTGAAGAGGAGATGCTGGAACTCAATGTCAATAGGATTAAAATCATGTTAAAACCTTTTTATCTGGGTCAGGGAGAGCATAAAACCCAATCAGAGATGCCCAGATCAGCTCTGCAGCCTCAATCCACAAACCTGCAAGACACACACACCTGCAACTTACACCATGACAGAAACAAATTCAAATGTATATGTACAACATTTTTACATGGGAAACTGTCACATAGTAGCTTTAATCTCTCGTCAAATAACACTCTCCCCCACCCCACAAATACACACACACAAACATTCACACACTGTTACACACAAACAAATACACACTCAAATTTCCTTGTACATGCATAAACAATGACCTACGGCCAAAACACATTCTGCCAACCCACAAACACACCTTATACTTGTTTTATACAGTGTGACAAGAACACACAAGCACACACATGAACATGCAAGCACCTTACCTAACTTCTGCAGCACCTGTCCACGCACTTGCACACTCACAGCTTGTACAAGGGCCCTGTCACTGTCAGCATGATACACCCAGCACCCTGGATAATGCACACACACGCACAAACACACACACAGACAGAGGTAACTCACACATCCAGAAAATTGGACAACCCACATTCACACAGGTAACTCACATTCAGAACCCTGAAGGTACATTTACATATGTGGACCTCCACAGACTGATATAAATCTCCCATTATTTCTGAGAAATCTCTATTTCAAAGAAAGATACACCTGTTTCTCCGCTGTTGTTGATCAGACTGCTCAAAATATACTCAGCCTTCTGGAGGTACCCTAAGGAGGAAGCAAATGTTCATTACCCAGTGCTTTTGAAATTGTGGAGAAAACCCAATATTGTTGAACTGTTTGCTATGCAGTGGTACACACAACTCTATACTGAAGTTTTAAGTTTAAAATGCATATGCGGAATCAACCCCTCATTCAGAACAGCAGAGAATTCACCTCACCAGAGTTGAGGGAGAGGCGGGCTTGCCGGATGACCATTTGGGGAGCAACAGGTATGGCTGGGTAGAGCTTGTGGAGGGCTTTCACAATCTTCAACAGGCTCCTGGAGGTGTCCACCCAGTACAAGAAGCGATCCACCAGAAATACCACAGAGACTGCCCACAATGGCTCCCCAGCCAATATAGATGCTCTCAAGAACAACTGCAGAAGAGCCATCATGAACAACATATAAATAGAAAACATTACCATTTATTTTACCATTTATATTACCATTATGGTAATTTCTGTTGGAAAAGTAATATATTGTTACCAATAATACATTTCCTCAGTAGTATTTCCACAAAGCAAACAAGTCAATGCCTGCATGTATCCTTTTTTATTTTCCACTCCATTTGGAATTCCCAGCCTCTGCTCCCTCTTCAGTCTGCAGTCCACAACCTTCACAGTGTAATCACTAAATTGGAGTACAGCTCATGCACATTTCAATAAGCAGACTGCAACCACTTGACTGACCAAAAGAATCATTCTTGCGCAGTGAAACAGCACGATGCCTGCAAAATGAAAACCTGGACATGATAGTCAAGTGTAAGACCTCCTGAAGGACGTCAAGTCGGCATCATTGTTAGCACTGTCAGCTGAGGATATCAGGTATGTCATGCAATGGTTCGAGTCTCTACGCTGAAAAAAAGGTTTTGCCAGGATGAACCACCTGATATAGATGCTTTTTGTTAACGTTCAACCTTGGGATCCAAAAAACATCCAGTAACTCAATTCATTCCTTTTGTATGTATTTGTTTTACCATTAATTTTTTTTTTTTATTTTATTCATAGTTTCTCCTCTATGTTTCTTTCTTTCTGTATTCAGAGATGGAGGAAACTGACTGGACATTGAAAGCAGGCACCAAGGGAACACCAGAAAGCACCCCCAGCAACAATTAACAACCATAAATTATTGTACTAAGCATACATAAGAAATGCTGTGAGACCATAAATACAGGCAGAACCTTGGCAGCTAACTAGGCTGCAAGGTACATGGCTGTCATAGCACTCCTCATTGTCAATGTAAACATCTGATTGTGAGGTAGCATGCAGCTGAAAGTATACTGCAGAAACAGCTAGTACATTTACCATCAGAGCAATAATGCCATGCCTCACTTACAGTCATCAATGCAAAACACTTACAATAATTACTAGTCACAAAATATTGTATGGGGATTCCTTAATAAGCAACAAATAATTTGTCGTAGTAACACCACAATAAAAACAATTAACAATTCATGCTTTTCACTCACACTAGGGAGAAGTTCTCATATTCTCCTTTCACAGGTCACCAGATTTGGTTGTTTAATAGCTTATAACCCCCCCCACACACACACACAAACACACTAACACACTCTTGCACCCCGTAAAAGTCAAGCATGATGTCATAAACATACAATTACAAATACATTACAATGATGATTCATTACAAATACATAATACAGATGCAGCATTATTATCGAATTCAGAGAGTTTTGTCAAATTACCAGCAGCTGGTGCAGATGCCGGTTCACAAGCTCCTTGAGGTTAGTTTTGTCCTCTGAGGTGATGGACTGCTTGTACTGCCACTTCTCTGGCACAAAGGGCCACTTCATGGCTGCCGCATCCTCGAGTAGCATGCTCAGTTCAGCAGAAAGGGAGGCTGAAGGTCAGAGCTCACAGTCACAATACAGGAAGGGTCAGATCACCATCATCAATAAAAAACCCCTCTTCTTATCCAGGTGTTCGCAAACTCACTTTCTGGCAGGCTGGATGATTTTACTGTCTTTTTTAAGAAAACAAATCTCACATTTTACTGTCAATTATTGACATGAAAGTAATTACATTTACCAAAAATGCAAGCATCAGTAAAGACTTCATTTTATTCAAACAAGCCATGAAGAGTAAATAATTGAGTTAACTCTGACATTAAGATTTGATGATTTGATGTTGGTACTCCCAGCACGTTCTATTTGTCCCTGTCCCCTTACCTCTGCATCTCTGGAACTCCTCCTTAGCTTCACTGGTGGGTTCCACTGGTCCAGCTGCCACTGCCTGCCAGCACTCCTCCAGAATCACCACTACATCGCCGTTATTCATGGTCTCCTTGGTTTGGAGTCTGATATATTCACTTTTGACCAACTTTGCCTATCATCGCCTCCCAGCCTGCCAAGTACTAGTATTAGCTGGGTCACTCATGTTGGGACTCAGAGGTGGATAAAACGGTTTATTTAGTTAATTTAGGATATGAGTTGCCTCTGGGATCCAGTTCAAATTAGGCTTTTTGAAGTGGACAAGAGGTAAAATATTGCATTTACAAAGTACCACCACATCACCGACCCTTTACACCATTAATAAGGACAAGCCCAGGGAACAAAGTGATTATCCTGGATTTGAGGTTAGGTTTTACACAGAGGCTTAGTAGTAGGATTTAAATACATGCTTTACGAATTGTGGTCTCACAAAATTACAGTCATGATATACTATCGTTGTTAGTGAGCGCCATCTGTTGGTAAAAGAAAAGCATGTATTGTTTCAGGTAGAAAGCGCAGGACAACCGGGCTCAATTCCATTTTAGACCGGTCGTAAATAACGCCGGGTAAGATATCGTCCTTACGATCGGCTGATATATATATATATATATATATATATATATACTATTTAAAAATATATATATATATATATGTATATATATATACTATTTAAAAAGCAGTAACGCCTATTCTAAAACAGAAAATGTTGACAGATACGATGCCAGGCTGACAATATTTTACGTAAGCTGTAGAACCTACCGTCCACCATTCTGTTTCCGATCAGCCAATGTTTTGCTGACGTTAACTTTTATTAAATACAGAAGAAAACGTACCCAAAACAATTAGCAACCCGTGTGCTTTAATAAATCCCAATGTTTATTCCTGCTGATGCCGCTGAGACCACAAGGAACTCGTACAGTTTAAGTAAGTATCTCTCTCTTCCTGGTTGGGCGGGACCAACTCCTTGGCAGAGACTGATGATTATGTTCCCCATTCCCAGTGAGTTGCAGCATTCCGAATTTATTCAGGGCACAGTGTGTAAAAACTGGCTACTAATTCTTAGCGGATTTCCATATAGGGAAAACACTATTGTAAACGCTGCTGCCTGGCATAGCAGAGTTGGCTGAAACATTGTTTCGGTTTCATTTTGCCCAATTTGTACTCCGAACAGATTTTTTTTTTTTTACATCAAATACTCAGTATTTTCATTCAGATATAATTTCTGCAGTACGTCAACATGCCAATCAAAATCTAGAACTTAAATTAAGCTTCAAGGTAAATTAATTAACTGGAAATATGAACAGTATCACAAGATGTGTATTGTTAATAAAGACCGATGACATTCTGAATTTCATAGTTGTCAGTAAAAGTCTGAGGACAGGGGCTGCTATCCCTGGTCAAGAGGGCTGCTACGTTTACTGTTGGTTGTTTTCATCATAAACACACGAACCATTTCAGACTCAAGAAAGGAGATGATGGGAGCAAAAATCCCCACATGAAACATCTCTCCTGCGCCGCTGTGACTGTGCCTGAAATCCCACCAGACAGAAGGCATTTGTTGATAGGAGAAAGATTCCAGTCAGCAGGTTTCTCAGTTCACTGTACAATACATTCCATGTAGCTACCTTAATGAATCAACAAGAATAAAACTGTCTTGAGATGAGCTATGTTTTAAAATTAAGTTTTTCCACTTTTGGCAATTATCTCAAATCTAAGGCATTTGAAATGAAACAAGATCAATCATGTCATTTTTTACACACATGGATATACATTCCGTCATCCTATATCAAGGCATGTTTTAGATGTAGGCTATGTTACAGCTATAAAATTATAGCTCATGTAATTACACAAGATTACTCTATTTGACAATAGGCAATCATAAAAGTAGATATCATCTTTAGATAAACCCAGTTTGAAACTGATCATCTTAAAGTAGCTCTAAACATGATCATTTTCAGTGCAACATTTTAATTACATTGTCTAAAAAGTAATTTATACAAACCAATGTGAATTTCTTTGTAATCCAAATATAGCAGCCAATAGTCTAGTGCAGGGGTGTCAAACTGCAGTCCTGGAGGGCCGCAGTGGTAGCTGGTTTTTGGTGTGTTTTAGCACTTAATTGATTAATTAAAATCACTGGTTGGCTTAAGAGTCCACACACCTGGTTTCCAAGGCCTAAAATGGCTGCCAATCAAAAGGAAAGAACAAAAACCCGCAGACACTGCGGCCCTCCAGGACTGGAGTTTGACACCCCTGGTCTAGTGGCTATGGTGACTGAGATGCCTGAGGTTGGCAGTTCAAACTCCACTCCAGCCACAGCAAAAACACCATTGCTGTTGGGCCTTTAAACCCACATTGCTCCCAGGTGGGGATTGGCCCTTGGTTAGCCTAATCAACTGTAAATCGCTTTGGATAAAAGCATCAGCTAAATGACTGTAATGTAAAAACTATGTTCATTTCAGGAAATGAAATGTATTGCAGAATGGTCAGTCTTTATCTCAGTTGTATGCGTCACATTTATAGTGTAATTTTATAACGTTGTAAAAATGTTTATGGTGACTGCTTTCGGATACATTTTCGAGAAACGTCACTAGCCGCCACCTTCCTGCTTGACGGAAAGTTCACTCTCTTGCTGCACTCTGGCCTTTGAACAGCATGAATCAAACACATAAAACATTATGGATATTACGCTAAAATAAATGTGCACACTCAGAAGCCACCTGAGAAGTTGATTTCATCATTGTATTACAGTCCAACATTTTTCCGGAAAAAAGGAAACTCATCGAACGCAAACAATGTAGCTAGCGGCAAGAAGTAGTTGCTCAATTCCGGGAAGTCCCTCTGAGCAATGTCTTAACAAACATGCTCTGCAGTTTTTAGTTGGTACGTGTCAGTACTTTCTCTCATCTCTCGATTTCCTCCACTTGGTTCTTCCCTTTCTCTCCTACCACGCAAGTATGTGGAAGAAAGGAGGGGAGGAAAAGAGGAGACAAAGCGGAGTATTGGAACAACATACCCAGTGCATTGTCTTATGACTGCTGACGCAGTGTCTTCCTGTTATTCGCAGTGAACAGTTAGTAACCCCGTTGTTTCGTTGTCGTTTTTACTGCACAGCGAACGAAGGATGCAATTTTAAGGATTTAGGCTAACTGCTTTCACTCAATGCGTTTGAGAGAACAGTCGGACGTGCCGATGAGGTAACACATGACCCATTTTGTATTTATATACTCAAATGATATCCGAGATATTGTTTTGTTTTGAAGTAGGCTACATTGGCTACATTGCAACGTTGAGGAACAACTGAGTTTTCATTAAGTGTTGCATTTTCGGTCGCTTGTCACATGTAATATCCATTTTAGCGTCGTGATGGCAGCAAAAAAGTGAGATGGTCTCCCAGGTTTGAATGTTTAGTACTGCTGTTTAAATAACTATACAAAGATGTGTGTGACATCAAAATAAATACTCCCTCATATGGCACAACATATTTCATTCTATTCAGAAAGTTACGTAAAGAATACAAATGTAAAATATTAACTTCCTTTTCAATTGTCTAAACGTGTCAAATTTAGTTTAATGGGAAAATTCAGTAAAAATGAAACATTGGATTACTCTTTTATCTACTTGTAGGGTGCATGACAAAATCAGTTTTAATATTTTTTTAAAGAGAGCTGCCCAATCTGATCTCAGATTTGAGTTTTAATGAATCTGACAGCTCCAGTTCATTTAGCCAGCTGGATTTCATGTAAAACTGTGGTAATGTTTTGTTCAGCTTTACACAGCTTGCACAAATCATCTGAATAGCTTAAATTAAAAAGATGAAATAAGAAGTTGTCAAAATTGGTTAATAGTGTAAGTGGGTTAAACTATAGGTTATACCACATTCCATTTCATCTGTTGCAAAAACTGGTCTTTGTAGTTCAAGTACTATTTTCAGAGCTATCAAGATCAGAACTGGAGTCTGTTATCATTAGAGTGCACTGGACTAGTACACATGCAACACACATATGATGCACATACATACAAGGGTGACAGAATGACTTAACTCGAGGGCATTTACTGTAAAGGAAACTGCTTGTATGAAGAAAAATATTTTACTGTCATTCACTCCTGGAAACTGATTAAATATTTATGTAAAACAATCCAAGGTGCTCTGAGAGGGTGAGCAGGAAAGCCTTGATTGATTACTTTGAATGTCGGAAAGATAATTCAAATCAACAGGCAGCATAAGCTTGCCCTCATTGCACAGCTTGTCCAGTCAGAGGAGACTCTGGTGACTGTGGAATGGTTAATGCATCCTAACCCTGTCAGATTTGATAGCCTCTCATCTGTGTACCTCGTCTTGAGAAATGGACAATATTTAATTTCAAGTCCAGTGTTGATGATTGTATGGCTAGAGCATGGCTTTCATATTTTGTCATATCTCCTGTCATCCTCAAGACCCACATGGCAACAATTGAGCCAGCAAGGGTCAAGGGATTGTGTTTCAGTTTTCAGGACAATGATCGTTCTTCCCATACATTTTGATTTTTTTTTTTTTTTTTAACAAAAGGAAGGGAAACCTTAAAGAATTTGACTTCAAATCGTCAATCAGTGGTGTGCTCTTGAGGTTGAGTAAAAAAAAAAAAATGTAGGTTTCATGTTTTTTAATTTTGTATTTTTATAGTTTTGTTTTATTTCTCTGTTTCCATTTCTCTCACTAACTATTTTTATCCCTCCCTTGCCTCTTCTCTAGCTCTCTCTACACTGTAGTGGAAGTCAAGTGACAGTGTTGAAAGGGGAAGGAAAAGCGCTCATCATCATGCAGCCCTCTGAGAAAGCTGATACAGAGGAGGTCCTGACCTGCTTGCATATCCAGCTGTACCATCCACAGCAGACCAGCAAACGCCTGTACCAGCTGATTCCCCTGAGCCAGAGGTGGAAGCACGCAGCTGAGGACCCCCTGAGACTGGGCCGCGATAACGAAGTCTGCACTTTTGTTTTGCTGGATCCACGTGTCTCCCGCAAGCAGCTGGCCATTCAGGCCTTCCGCTCTGACTGCAGCTCTGAGCTGCTCTTCCAGGTGCAGAACCTCAGCCAGAGGGGGCATATGTTGGTCAATGGCAAAGAGCTGGGCTACCTGCACTGGGTGGAGCTGCCCACTAAGGCCCTGCTCCGCTTTGGGGAATACCAGCTGATGATCTGCCAGGATCCTGGGGAAGCACAGAACAGCTTTGAGGTGGTGTTCAGTGTGTCAAGGGGACCCCCCTGCCAGGAGTCTGGTGAAGGGGTGCAATGCAGGGTACCAGTCATGGACACAGGGGTCCTGCCATCTCTCTGCCAATCTCCATCTCCTCAGACCCCACTGGAGATGGATGAGGAGATGTATCTGTCATGAGGTTGCTTTGAAAACCTGTCCCTGGTTGGCACTGGCAGCATGCAATAGTAATGCCACTGTGACATTGATCAATCAGAATTCTGAGGAGTCATGACAGAAAATATTGGTACGATTGGAATTAACTGACAGGCGTGTTGATGGCACAGTTGATTGTTGTATGATTTGTAGTTACTGTTCCTGCTGTGACCAGGACAGTTATGACTATAAGGAGTGCATCTTTTGGAGTGATCATGTAGGTGAAAATGGAAAATAGTTTTACTCATAAAAGCTTTTTTCACCTACCCCAAATATGATATCATATGCGCCTTCTCGTTTTCTTGTATACTTCTTTATTTCAAATGGGTGCTTATGTTGAAGTCAGGAGGCAGCTAACAATGTGAAATGTAGTGCTTTGTATATAAATAGAGCTATGGGTGGAATAAGGATAGTACTTTAAGGATGGCCAGTATGAAATGAATAAACAGGGAGCTTTAACCTTAATAATTAACTGATGCTACTTTTTCCAAAGACATATTATTCTCAGCCATTCATATATGTCTGTAGACTATATAGTAAAATGCTTTACTGCCTGTGATCTACAAATAGCATTGCAAAGTCATACTGTGAATGTGAGCTGATGAACTTGTTTTTGTCACCTTTATGCAGTTACATTTTATTGCAGTTTCATACAATTCTATATTATTAATTAAGTAACAGAATAAGCTGTATTTGTATTTAAATCGTACAGAGCCTGGTGCAGAAGTATTGGTGGATCTACATTTGACTACAATGTCCAACACTTGTATTTAAATGTACTTACAGTATGATTGCAGCACTGAGACTCATGCTGACTGAGCACATGCCTAGAGCCCATGTATCACAACTACTTTAGTGAAAGCCATCAAATCCTTCTCTGAAAGTTAGCCTTAAATGGTCCTGTATGCAAGCTGGGCATCTTAAACAAATCCTGCGAATACCTCAGAGCTAAGTGAACACCAAGTCACTGGTGTACAACTGCAAGAGTCACTCATCCATGATGTTCTCAGAACATGAATGTGACTCTTAAAATGGTCAATACAGGTAATACAGGCTGAGTATCCCTTATCCGAAATACCTGGAACCGGAAGTGTTTTGGATTTTTGATTTTTTTAATATTTTACTTTTTTTTACATTTTTACTTTTTTATATTTTTGGTATAATATAAATAATATATATTATAATATAAAATATTTTGTATATTTGCATATACAGCCATTCCCTGATATACATCCCAGTTCCATGCTGACCGACCGGTTGTATCTCAAGATAGACAGTAAAGTGGACATATGTTAGCATGGTAGGTAGAGCTACACATGTAGCGTAGCATATAGAAGATGTACAATACTGTAACGGTCACTATCATTCTTGTTTTTCCATGAAACAGTTGAAAAATGTGAATAAATCCTGCAAAGATGTACAATGATAAATTGCTGCACCATAGCTTTAATGGCTTTACTAGTGTGTGAGCATCTCAGATTACATTTTCTGACTGCTTTGTGATATTTTGTTTTCCATTGTAACAGTATTTTGTTTTAGCACTGGAAAAGAACACAAAGAGAAGTGCAGTTTAAAGGTTAACATTTCTGTCTGAACGTGGCAAGAAAGTTAGTAAAACTGTGAAGACTAAAAAACAACTGTAATACCATTCAAGCTTTCTACTTTGTGTGATATCAAATATAGGTTTCAATAATGAGTTTGTTTGATAGTGAATTATAATAAAGAATTTGACTGCTTAGAAACAAGTTTCTGTTCTTCACTGAATGTGCTGTGCTTCTTAATTCTACCTTGTTTTAACACCAACAGCTCATAAGAAAACAAACTGGTCTGGCCAGTTTGAATATCAAGATAGCAACTGTCACGACATGTCTCATAGGGGTACCCAAGCAAGCTGTCATCATAAGTACAAGGGACACAAGACTCAAAATAGGACAATAGTGTTTCCATTACATGCTAAAATACAGTGACAAATGGAATTTATTCATGACCAATTAGCAGTGTAGTTGTAACTTGTAAACTAAAGAATGGACAAACCACAAACCTTGAGTTTCACATGTATTTAATGAAAAATATGTAAACACATTTCTATAAGGTTTTTCAAGGTTTGTATGCTATGTCAAAAAATATCTTAAATAATATTGCAATATTTAATAATACATTTATTTACAATTATTTTCATGAAATACCAAAAATGAATTGATTTTAATAGAATTCTCTACTAGAAATTTCTACAGTATGAAAAACTTTCACCGATTTCACAAGCAAAACTCAAATTTTAGCAGCTTCCTCAATCTTGCTTTCTTCCTCTGACTCATTCTCAACCCAATTCACATGACATTTTCAGGCAGCAAAACAGAGGAGTATCAATGAAGCAATAACACTACAAGAAAGTCATTTGTATCTTTAAACTCTAGTGGGAAATCATCTTAAGAGAATGACAACACGTACTTTAAGTACTGAACTCCACTGCAGACCCATTTATAATCTTCAATCAAAATTATACCTGTGTATGTCAAAGAAATAAACTACATCACTATAGCAGCATGAACACATAGTTTATGTCTATATTTAAATTTTTAAATAATCGGTCTCCACTCTGCTCACAAATAAGAAATACACATGACTGGTTCCTACATTTACTGAGCAAACTTTAAAGCTGCCTCACACTCTCATGACATCACATTGATTTGGTCTCCTCTGGGTACTTACATTTTTCAAATGAATTGAAAGTCTGTGATAATGGACAGGCAGCTGAGAGCTTTTTCTCTTGTCTTTTTCTCTTGAGAAGCAAGCAGTGACATGGAATAATTTTGAGGAGCAGGTCAACATCTTTTTCCCCCTTTCTACTGTATTATCTATTGCATTTTCATTCCATTTATAGTGGTTAATAACCCTGTAATTTCTAAATACATAATGATGTCTGACCATCACTTGTCTCCAAGTGCTGGCAGAGATATTACATCCATTAGGGAAAGAGTATAACTATCACTTATTATGGAAGTTGTCCAGACTTTGTCACACTTCTCTGATCTTGGGCTAATCCCATTAAGATATCATTGAACTGTTTCATGATACTCTGCCTTTGGAATTTGCCTTGGACATTTGGTGTGGAAGGATTTAATGCAGTCGTAATCAAAGAATCCTGGCTGTTTCAAACCCATGTATTGAAATGCCAAAATGAGTCATATCCTGACAGTATGACCCCTAGGTATAACATCATAGGATATAATCCAGGATCAAACTTGCAATGTCATGGCTATGAGGCCCAGTCTGTTCTCCTGGCATATGCCATTCTAATTATGCCACTTCACAGCTCATCTTATTTAAAGAATATATAGAAAAATATTGTTTAAAAAACCTATTCTGTTATTCACATTAGCTGTATGGTGTGTGCCTAAAATAAAATCTCTAAATATAAGTACTTATTTACATTAATTTCATTTCAGTCTTTCCAGTATTTTTCCAATAATATCTTTGAGGTAAAACTGTATCTGTAGGATCCACAAATAATATACGATAACTTAAATAATTTTAACTTTAACTTTTTAACCAAATATCCCTTGTACAGTAAGACCCAAACCCTGAAATCCCTGTAATAAGTTAATATACTGCCCCCAGCATCTATACATTGTATGTGCAACAAAGGTTTTAAGCTTTAAGTGGTGTGGCCTCCATCCCTGTGGTCCAAGCACCATGTTTATTTTCCATATTATCTGGGTCCAAGTCCATCATTTGGAAACTGATGTGAATAGTACAATTGCCATGGTAGTCTTTTTTAGGGCAGGCAACCCCAAATCTTTAATTTCAAGGCTTTCTGCAATGAAAGACGTAAGACTGAGGACCTCCACTTCAATAAAACAAAATTTAAATTGTAATTAATTCATTACTTCATTAAAATGAAAAGGCTATGACCACAAATTGTTGGGATACAGAAAGTCAGCTATTTGAGCTGGTTGTGAATGAACTGGAATATGTGACTTAAGGACTATTTCAACTTCTGTATGAAGTAAGCCTCATAGCAGAAATAGGTATAAGACACAGTCTCAGCTGTCATTATTCACCATTTATTATTCACCAAGAGTCATTCCAGGAATTTGCAGAGCTCATGTCGACTTTGAAATGCAAAATTTACTAAATACAAAAAGTCTGTTTTAGTGTCGTGCTTTTATTTTTTTTACTTGTCTAAATAGTAACTACATCATAGTGCAGGCAGTTAGATGGAACAATTAAAAGTTGTATTCAATAAAAAGGGACACAGAGATTAAAAATAACATTAAAACTACATGGGCTGGCAAAGGTCATATAGTTCATGTTCCCTCTGTGGTGTATACAAATATCACTAACTGACCACACTTGATTCATATAACTTTTATTATCATTAGTCAAATTACTATGGGAAAAATCACATACATTTTCAAATAAGATTACATTTCTCACTTCAGTAGAGAATTAGACTTGGATTAAATCCCTCATGATCATCCGCTCGAATCAGTGATCAGTTTTCATAAATAGTAACCATTTTGAATAGTCATGGCTATGGACGGAGTGGCAGAATAGCTGTCTAGCAGACAGGGTCACTGTGGCACTGTCACTGCGGGGGGTACACTCCAGCGGGCATGGGGTGTGGACCAGCAGGGGGAGGAGCAGAGGGCGTCAGGGTAAGGAGGCCTCGACGCCTCTTCAGCTCACGGGCCATCTGACACCATGCGCAGCAGTAACAGCATGTAACAATGCCACAGTCCTTACACATCGTCCCCTGCAGGACAGATACATTTACTGCCACAGCAACTGACTAGCAGATAGGAAAACATACAGGCAAACATGTTTATCAGCCCAGTCTCCCTGAAACTTGCTTCCCTTGCTCTTGTCTGAGAACTTTCTCAAGATGAAAACTTATTTGTCTTGTAAACAGAATGATGATGTGATACATAAATATTTCAATACATTTTTATACATTTTGAAAAACATATCCATTTACCTAAACTTGACACTAGGTTTTTGGTAAAATTATAAAAGAGTTATCTTGATTGATTTGTAAATAATTCTGTGTTTTACCTGGATGTTGTACCTCTCCCTCATGGTACTTCTCATGGACAGTGCAACTGGATTCACAATTCCCCCACAGAGGCCATCCAGCAGGGGGAGACAGAGACACTCCCCAAAATCACGGGTTGTCCTACACATGAGGCAGCCGATACACCAGAAGCCAAAACAGCCTAATGTAGCAGTATACAGACACAGGCAAATACATCTATACATGTATGTGAACAAACACACTTTCAAACATCCATAAAGATGGATGTGCCCGCACACATAGACACACATGCCCACATGCATAGACAGAGCTACACAAGAATGTGCACCTCAAACAGTTTGCGGTTTTGGCCATATCACACATTCATTGAAGCAATTTAAGCAAACTGTAAGTGAACACAATACAGAGCATGATACAATGCAACATGTGTTTACTCTGAAATACAGACACTCACATATGCCCATATCTTCACAGCAGTCACAGATGCCAGTGCTCCATGCTTCAGTTTTTTGCTTTACTGGTGATGAATAAAGCATGCCTGGTTGAACTGTCACTGTGGGCTGAATGGACATGGCTGTATTCATCATTATTAGGGAGAAGAGAAAAGAGATATGAAGTTTCTAAATCACAGTTAAAGACAGCTACACAGGTGGTTCATATAAAATTGAATGCCAGTTACCATTATGTTTCAGCTATGAACGCAATCTATGAACGTAAACCATTACCACATATGTGAGTTTCCAAAGCAACAAAGGGAAATATAACAGCCTGTACCTGAATTGGAGGTATATCGGCCACAAAACTGTAGATTTATTTAATATGGCAGGGAGAACAGTGTCAAAAATGTAAGATTTTTTAAAATTCCAAACACAAACAAATTGCAATGGCAAAGAGGAACAGTGGTCACCAAGTCAAAACTCACCAACAGTGAGAGATTTAAGCATCCCTTTGATATTGTCATAGCTCACTATGTTTTGTTGTCACTCATTCACAGATAATATTTGACAGCTTGGTTGAGAGCTCACACATGCAGTACATATTCTACAGCTGAAAGGACTCACTAATGAATGAAATGATAATGAAAAATACAACATACCTGACAGAACTGAAGTCTGAACGCAATACAGTCTCTTCTGTAATATATAGCATATAGGTTGTACCAAGAAAAGGGTGGTAAACACAGGTAACCAGACACGTAATAGCCTCCTCCTCTCACAATAGCAAATGCTATTGTGATATATTGTTGGCCTTGTTATTGGGAGGATAATAATTTTCCTCTCCTGCCTGCTGACCCCACCCATACCCCTCACTGGAGCTGGAGAATCAGTTTAGTGCACCTGGACCTTTGTGTGACCAAGTGCTGTTTATAAAGGTGTTATATATTTATTTTGCTTCAAATTCTTCCATCTGATAGCTGATATCTTCATGCTTCAAATAAGTGCTATATCCCAGCCATAACTCATGAATTGTCTTGGAACTGATCCAGTGAGTACAGGTATAAGCCATAAGTATACTCAAAGACAGCACAGCAGCAGGAAAGAATTGGCCTTGCTACACCTGTTACAGGTTGGGATTGATTTGGGCTTTCTAAAATTTTTTCTTGTGCCTAAATTGTTACCGGTTACCAGAGAGACACTCCTTGCCTTCAATCAGCAACATCTATCCTGTGGTGCTATGTGCCTGGTATGTATGAAATAATCACTGGCATGCTGCATGTGCTTCAGCCAGTGTTTGTTGCTTCAGTCAAAATATTTACTTTTGCACAGCAATCTGCACCATATGTTAATGTATGACTGCATTTGGAAAGTAATGGGGGAATGACAGAAAAGGCACTTCAGTAAAATTTTGACTTCTATAAGTGGACTCACATTTTTTTATTTGTCCCTTTGTTCCCCTCTTGAATTGGATTACTGTACATCAGTCCCACAGAGCAACTGTGTCCCAGGCTTCATAGGAGGCAGCTATGCACGATTCTTCTGATCCCTTGAGGACTGCTGGGGTGACGTCTTCAGGCTCTTCCCCCGTTCTTCCCCAGCGAGGCTGAGCCACTTGTTCCCTCACCAATGTGGAGTCTCAGCCAAAGCTGGTAATGCCACACCTAAATGAGGGACCAGACCAGCACCAAAAACAGGTGCCTCTGCTCAGTGAGTCACCCAAAGGCTCACCAGGTGTGTTTGCATTATAGTTATTAATGCAGGTGTAGCACAATTTCCATTCAGTCACAAAATCAAAGGGGAACAGCCATCCTTTTATAACCTTTTTTATTGAATGTACATCTTCTGTCTGTTATTGGTGTTAGCACATGAACAACACCGGTAGGAGGCCATAAACAGGAGTTGGAACTAAGCCAGTACCACACAGCTGGAGGGTCTGATGAGTGTGCCCACACATGCATGCACACACACATACATACCTGGACCCACACAATCACGCAAACTCATTTCCCTCCCATACACACTTCTCATTCATAAGTTGTAACTGCACTCATGACAGCTTTTGCCAGTCATTTTCAGTTTCACATGATTCCTTCCTATAAAAACAGAATGATCTTATGCCATCTGACTGTGGCTACCCTTGGAGAACCGTCCTCCCTGACAAAAGGCGCCCTGCATATTCTGATGTGGGCAATAAATGATACAGATCCAAAAGAAAAGGGTGTGTTTGCTTTCTGATATGGTCATTATTTCTCTCCCACAGCAAACCATCCATAATGAGGCACTACATTCCCAACCTGATTAAAGGGAAATGCCAACTTTTATTCAATTTTTCCCTTTCATTTATTTACCAAGAGTAGATAAACCCACTAGTACAGTTTTATGTTTGTTAATTCTGAGGACCTCCTCTGAACAATTCTCAGACTAGTTACCAGTTACATGAAACTAAAGAAATATTGTAGCAACCAGTAGCCAAATTTTCAAGCATGACCACAAGACCTGATGAATTGCTTGCTAGGAAACCAGTAAACAAGGTCATTTCCAGGGCTTAAGACTTCAAAAACTTTCTAGACTTTCAGCGATGAGGTCATGATCATAGGAGAATTTCCCCTTTGACAGGAGATAGGTTGTGTTCCTGGTAGTACCCTAAAGGCTTTCACTCAATGTGATAACTGCTAACTGTAGTCAGGTGAATTGTTCATAGGATACATTGAGCTAACAAAAATTAAAATAGTAATGGTGACATGCTCTATCTAAACAAAAGGGCTCTACCTAACAAAAGAGTTTCATTGGCAACATGTTGGAGCATCCCTTTTAAAAACTGCAGAGCAAGTGAGCAGGTTTAACAGGATGAATAGGGTTTAAGGGAAAGAAAACAAACTATTTTCCTGGTATATGAAGGCAACTTTGTAGAACTATTGTACAGAGCCAAGCTCTGCCACAGAATAAGGCCCCTTTTCAAGAGCTCAAAAATTATCATGCTTTATGCCAGTATTTTGCCAAGATATGAAACAGAACTGACAGTAAGAGAGAATAAATATTTAAAACATGAAATCTTCAGCCTGGTTTTATTAACAACAGAAGTTCAGAGTGAACTTCACAGGGCTTAGAAGCCTCAGAGATCCAGTATTCTCAAGCATTCTCCCTTTCTGCTAACGGGATAAAGAGCAGCAACTCCTTAAGAGCCCAGTTTGTAACAGTCCTATCTGAGGCAACATGCAAAAAATTCCAAATTAAAATCAAAGACAATTGATATTTCACCTTCACTTTATTTTTTATCATGATGTGGAAAGTACAACAAAAAAAGTTGAGAGCAGAAAAAGATGGAAGTGACATGAGTTGAGGACTGTACGACCACACCCACTGCAACATAATCCTGACAGCTGTGTTTTGCTTCTCTGGTGGCGATCCCACCTCAGTGGTGCGTATTCTTATTCCAGCATTACACCTGATTGTGAACTGTCACACTTCCACTTTGAGGGGCAAAAATAAGCAATGGTGTGTGTTTGTGTGCGCGTGTGTGCATGTAAACGGTAAGCAATGTTCTCTCTTCCCCTCATCAATGCCTGGCCATGTTCTTTCTTCAGTTAACACCCCCAGACTGAACAGCATCACCACTGTGCAGTCAGCCTGCACCGTCGTTCGACTGCACACTGCAGTGGTTATCAAGGCATTAGTGTAGTGTTGCTGGAAGCTGAAGTACTTTGGCGACCCCTCTCTTCCCTGCAAGACTGCAGGGAGGCCAAATTCAAACTGTCACCTGACCTGTCAGTCGACTGATGTGCGCAGGGGACATCCCCATGCACTCATTTGAACTTCTACCTCTTGTTCTGAGCAGGGTGGGGGGGTGTGCAACACCTCATGTCTCACAACCGAAAAAGGAAAAATAAATCCTGATGCACCCTCTGAGCACAATGAATTGCTTTCCTAGCCTTCATGTCTTTGCCTACCTTTCCATACATGTGCAGACATTAACATTTATACACACACACTCAGACATATGGACACACACACACACACACACACACACACACACACACACACACACACACACACACACACACACACACACACACACACACACACACACACACACACACACACACACACACACACTCCCTCCCCGTCACCATCTTCCTGAGAACAGGGCCTTGCACGGTTTTTGGCACGACTTTTTCAGGCAGTCACCCCTATTAATCTATCAATGCCCCCCCATGGCCCCTCCACTCAACTACCAGCTCCCCCCTCCTCCTATCTGTTCTCTCTTCTCATCAGGCAAAAAGAAAGATAAAAATCTCATCTTCCTGTGAACAGAAAAAAACAAACTCAAGTTTTCAAATTCAAGGCACAATGTCTCTTTCAATACACTCATCTGTTTTTTTTGTCACCGCCCTACCTCCAAGTAGTTAAGACACCTGTCAGTTATTTCTGTAGTCTCTCCCACTCCCTCCGCCTGTCTCTCGCTTGTAACAAGATTCTGTACTCTGGGAGTGCGACTACACGTCCAAACCAGTGAGAACCAAAAAAAAAAAAAAAACAAAAACAAAAACAAAAAACAAAAACACAAAAAAGAAGTCACGTCCTGTTTCTGTGTTCAGTATTTCTTAAAAATCATGTCATATCCACCAGCTCTTTTTTGGCAAGCTAGTTTTAAATAAGCACTAAGTACTGATAGATAGGATAACATACACTGTTACGTGTGTTTAAGTAGATGCTTTGTCATTTTTTTGTATTTTTTCTCTCGTATGAATTCACTTTTTTTGTCGATATTTCCCTCATCTGTTTAAGGTTTAAGTAAATGCAAGCAGGGACAGAGTTGCCATGAAGTCTTGCTCTAGACGTGGGGTTTCAGGGCACGGCGGTGCCTTTAGGAGACTCCATTTACCAGGGCCAGGGTCTCACTGGGCGTGGCCATACCGTTGCTAGGGGAACGTTTGGATGGTGTGCGTTCCTCCTTCGTGCTATTCCCATTTTCCTGCATGATTGAGAGAAAAGGACACGTCACCATGATTATCAACAAAGATCAAGGTAATTAAACTATGAAGTAGGCAGGACTTTTTGTGACTCAGTTGTTTCAAACTCATTGGTTTAAGTGAATCAATGTTTTGAATTAAAGTTTGTACCTTAAATCTTCATTCATTTCATCCATTTATTGGTCTAGCAATTACACACTTTTAGTTGCATATATTGGATCTGAATGAATGTATGGTAGGGTTTATGGGGTTTTAGTATGTGTGGGAGTGTGTAGTAAGCATGACTGTCAGTGCTTGTGTAGCAATACACATCAGTTGCATGGGTAGTAAAAATGTGTGGTCCTGCACCTTAGGCTCAGGGGCAGGATGTGATTCCTCCTTCTGTGGGAGGTTCTGTCGGCTTTGGGACTCTGCACGGGAAATGTAATCAGCCACAGTCACTGTGGACAGAGATCAGAAAGGCACACTTCTTTAATACGACATAAAGGGTGTGCCCTCTATTCAATGTAACAAGGCCACCCCTTCACAGAGCAAAGGACATACCCTTCTATTGTGAGATTAAAGAATACCCCCTTTCAGCCTCTTAGACTCTCACCTGGTTGTCTGTCACGGCTGGCGGAACCTCCTTCAGGACGGTTGCCACGGTTACGGCGGCGTCTGCTTCGGTTGCGCCGCTGGGGCCTGCCATCCTCATCTAAGAGGAGGGAGGAGCATAAAAGTGAGTGTTCACTCCAGTCCAGTCTGAAACTGCCACGGCTCACCGTCCTGCAACACCTACCATCCCTGCAGCCCTACCACTCCCTCCCTCACCTAGCCCATTCTCGCTGTTGCCAGCCTGGCTGTCCGACTCGTTGGCTGCTGCGTCCATTAGGCTGGGTTCTTGGTCGTTACGGCGACGGCGCGAGCGTCTCCTGCGGTCTCCAGCAGTTCCCAAGCTCTCGCTGGCATCTGTGTCTCCTGCCTGCTCACCCTCACCCTCCAGTAGGGAGAACGGGTTGCTGTCAGGGTCCCGCAGCACTGAAGAAGAGGGCAATGCCATCACTTGATCAGCGCTGGTATTCAAACTATTCTTCCATTCTATACAACTATTTTCAATGGATAACATCTGTTAAATTATTAGTTCTGAAATGCGTTCTTTCACAGCACTATATACAGCCTAAAAGAAAACCTGATGGCAGTTTTTCCAGAATCTCACCTGAGCTGATGGTGTTGTTGGCCTGCCGCCCCCCAGGCCCTCCTCGGCCACGTCCTGCACTGCCGGCACTACCACGGCCCCTACCGCCGCGGCGGGAGCCCCTTTCATCTGCCCCAACACCCCGAGGGCGTGGTTCCCTTTCGCTGACATCTTCAGACTCTGAGGCGTTGGAGAGCTCAGAGTTTGTACCTATCACAATAGTTTAGTTATTATTCATTAAGATTTCATTGAAAAAAAAAATCCAACATACTGCACCTTCAAATGCATATCATGGGAGAAACAACATTGGTACAGAATAGCTAATAACCGTGAGTGACTGCAATTACCACTTGCAGAGTGGTAGTTGTGGATTCATCTGCAACTTAGCACCTTAATCTTCTCTAGACATGATCTAGAGAAAACAAACTCAAGTTCTGATAACATGGAACACCCTGAACATACTGGGTTCATTCTGCCAATGTCATGCTATCTTTGTGAGAAAGTTACATTTCAGGATTATAAAATTCAATATTCAATGTACATAACATGAGCATACAAATAATATTGTAAAGGAAAGTGGAGAGAGAGGTGCTGGAATGCTCAGCAGTGAGCGAGGGATTTTACCGTATCCAGAGTATTGGCTGTTAGAGGCCCTTCGACCACGGCCCCGGCCTCCATAGGTACGCGAGCCATGGATGGAATTGCTGCTTTCATCAGTCAGGTACCCTCGCTCCCTGTCACCGGTCCCTGGGCCCCCAGAGCGGCTGGGAGGCATGCGATACCCCACTCCCATCTGCCTCAGCTGCTCATCAATCTGGAGGCGCTCCAGTCGAAGCTGTTCCACTTCCTATCACCCACACAGACATATCCAAGGAAAACAAAGGTGAGCAATCAATACCCATAGACAAGACAAGCATGAGGGTGACAGAAAAATAAATATCACATAGTTTCACTGGGAACAAGACCATCTGAAGAGTCAATAAAGAGACTCATTTTATCTATGTGTGGGTATTCAAACACAGGGTTATCAGTTATGGGGCCTATGTGGCTGAAGTGTTATAAAAGCCCAAAGCTGGGGAGATGGAGGCTCCACCAGGGGGCAGTACAGAGCTGGGCTGAAGCCAATAGTTCCATATGTGGACTTTTAGGTTGGAAGGGGTATCAGTTCATAATATGACAGCTGCTTCTCCGGACAACAGCTGAACCCTATGGGAGGGGGCTGAAGGGGAGGAAGGGGTTTATTTTGGGAGGCTGAGTCGAAGAGCTTCTGTAATCCACACGCTGCCGCCATTCATGCCCCCTCTCAGGGTGTAGAGTGGCTATTTTTAAAAAGCGCATGGGGTAAGGGCAAAATGAGGCCCTCTCAGCAGCTTTCCAAAGAGGTGGAGGGGAAAGGGGGGGACCGATGACCAATCCCATTTGATCCCCTCCCCTGACACTCCCCAAACCCATCCACTCCTCCACCACCCACTATCCCACAGCCTTAGAAATTGTGGGCAAAAATACTATAAAACTAAAAGGTCTCTATACTAATACTGCCCCAAAATACAGCGGCTCCTAACAAATATATAAACTCCTGTACTCTGCTCTAAAGGCTGGGACTCAGCCACAGGGAATCACACACACAGGAGACTGCAGACTGTCTCCCCCTGCTGGTGTTAAAAAAGAGCACGTTAACATGCTGTAGATGAGATTTGGAGAGACTCGCCTGTAGGTATGACACATGATATTCCAGAAGAGCCAGGGCATTACTGATGTTCTCCTTCGTTCCAACAAAAATGAATGGAACCATACCCTGGGGGCAAGGAAGAAAGGAGAAATTCAGAGTGAGAAAATTCCATCACTTCTGTTGGGTTGGGTAGCAGTGCTTGGATTTTCAAGGTTAAAAACTCAATTTAGGCCTTCTACACAAATGATTTTCATTTTACATTCATTTATAGCTTCTATTTAATAAGCTTTGTCTGGTGGAGATTCAAACAATGTACACATTTAGAAAAACATAACAAATGTGATTTGAAAGTGGACAGAAACTGGATATGGTATTGCTGATAAATCCTAAGGATGTAACTAAATGTATGATAAAATTCTGCAAAAACATCACAGACCTGTAGGCACCATGGATGCAGTGGGGGGGGTTGAGTAAAATATGAAATTAACACATTTAATAAAGCTTCTTTCTATTCTTTTGTTTCCCTTTTTCCTCTTGATTTGGAATGGCCAACAACAATTGTAAGCCCTTAGCATCAATTCATGAGTACAGAAAAGCTCAAGCATTCTCTAGATATATACTAGCTATCCAATGCTTGTGCTGTCTCTGGAGCATGCTAGTTGAGCTGAGCAGCTACTGCACCAGAGGAATGGAAATTCGGCACTGCTGGCACGAAGAGGAAAAATCCCTGTAAACCACAACCCTGCCTCCCACCAAAGCACTGTCCTCCCCAGGCACAAACCACAGGGTGTGTCCCTGCACCGAGGTCCGCTGCTTTACCTGGGTATGCCACCCAACACCCTCCCCCTCATCCCCCTTTTTCACCACTATCCCTCCCTCTCCTTCTCTTCTTACCTCTTCTCTGGGAAGCTTTTTATCGTTATCTCCCTCGATTCGGACCCGCACCACTCCAGACTTGTCCACAATTTCTTGAATGACTTTGCCATTCTTCCCGATCACCTTCCCTGAGAAAGTGTGCAGGAAAGAAATTAATATGAAGGATGAAATTTTAACAGGCAGGACACGGCCTATAACCAGAATGTTCTTACTCACGTACCAACAAGATTTCGGGGCACCTGGAAGTAGTCCTCTTTGAACTCGAGATACACTCTGGCCTGTTTCACCGCTTCCGGGGTCTGCAAGGAAAATTCCACTATTGATGTACTAATCAAAGAGGAGGATGGATATAATACAGTCTCGATGGAGATCTCAATGTGAGAGAAAGAGAGACAAATGCCAGAGAGACGTACAGACAGGGGGAGCCAAGCCAGCCTGATGGCAGACTAAGTGCAGACCATCTATTGCCGACAGCCACATGGGACAAAAGCGTACCTCCCCGTAGATCCTGAAGGTGCAGCTCTCCTCCTCCAGCTCGATGGCAGTCACTCCTGGGACCTTCCTGGCCTGCTGGATGTTGGCACCATGTGACCCAATGGCCAAGCCCATGAGGTCCTCTCTTACCCTCACCTCCTCCTGATAGGCAGATGCCAGCTGCTTACTTGTCTGAGAGAGAGAGAGAGAGAGAGAGAGAGACAAATCAAGAGAAATGAGACACAAAAAAATAAGGGACAACAAAGGCTTCACCAGCAAACACCCACTGACCACAAGAATTTGTGATATGGTCTGGTAAGTAACTTTTTCATTCATAAACCTTTCAAGGACTGCCTATTACAAGCTACAATATTTAGTTGTGATTTCTTTACTGTATCATAGAATTAGATAAACCTTTTAATAGAATATGATGCTACCACTGTGGACTTTTGTTGGAGAGATAGTATTACTAGACAGGAGAACTTTCGCCTCCTCTGGTCACATATGACCATGTATAAATCTGTGTGTGAACAGAATAGCAGGAAGGCACTGAATAGGATAGGCTTACAAGAGGGCTATATGTTAGTCTGTGCTACCTCCAGGTGCTTGGTGGCTTCCTCATTTCGGGACATCAGCATAAGTTTGGTGCGGATGCTGCGGAAGTGCATGTCACTTAGCAGGCTGGCGCGCTTCACTGTTGACTCGTTTGTGGACTGCAGGGAGACATGAGGAGACAGGGAAACCTTTCACCTATAGTAAACACAGAGCCTACAGAACAGCCTTGCCCCTGGACAACTGCATCAACATGCCCATGAACTGCACACTGACCAGTATGATGAGCTCATGGGAAGTGGAGTTGTAGAAGATGCAGTTCGCTCCAATTGCCTTCCTGAAGTCTTTGTGTACAGCATCGTTCACGCAGCTAGTAGAAGATGACATCAGAGATTAGGACCAGCAAAAAGCAAGTAACAGCAACTAATCAGCCTCATCATGCAAATACAACTTTTCAACAAATGGGCCTCAGTCATGCAGAGAATTTATTTTCCCATGAATCCACACTACTTTCTGAATTGGCCCCTGGTGGTACATACTAACAATTAGCACACCAGAGATCTAGGGGCGATAAATTGATGGGGTAGTTGACAAATGCTGCAGTCTCGTAGTGTGTCACCACTTGTATATACACATTTATGAGGTACATTTACAAGCTGAGCATGTATGGTAACAGCACACAGTCAAAGAGACCGCTGCGTGGATTTCCTTGTGCTGAATGTAATCATGCAGTATGGCTGTGCAGTTTGAAGCAGTGATTAAGTATAACTCAGTGCTAACTAATGCTGCACACTTTAAAACGCATTACATTCCATTCCAGTCATTTAGCTGACGCTTTTACCCAAAACGACAAACAGTTGATGAGGCTAATCAAGGGCCAATCCCCCCTGGGAGCAATGTGGGGTTAAGAGCCTTGCTCAAGGGGCCCAGACTGTGGCTTGAACCACCAACCTCAGGGGTCTCAGTGCTAACTAGTTCTATATACTGTTGAATGCAGCAGTATGGTTCCACTCTGGTGCTGGCTATGGTGCAGTGCAGCATGGGGACAGACACTCACATGTCCCATAAGTCCTCAGGGACAGCAATGGGGACCTTGTGGAAGGAGCTACGGGACGAGGGGCAGTTGGGGTTCACCGGTCGAATCCGTTCTGACGTGACGATTTCATTGTAGGTGGCATCACACGCAGCATATTCAATCACATAGAACTAGATAAAAAACAGAGGGTACTGTGCAACATGGTCTCTATCTACTGATTAATATACAAAAACTAATATCAACAATATCACTCACAGAGAAATGAAAACCTTGGCATTAATGGGCATGTATTTTGTGGATTTGCCAATGTGTGGATAAAGGAGAATACTGGGGCAATTTTAATGTCTTTGAGAACTACAGATAATCAGAAAACTACTTCAAACAGCATTCTGCAGTTTCGAGTCTCTGTACTCTTTATTAAATCTGTTGGTGAAACATCTCTGTTTATGCTGAATTTGTTTTGAATTTGAATTGATCTTTTTTTCCATAATGTTCAATGTGTAATTCAACAAAAAAAGTGATCTTTTGATGGTCAGTAAACAATGAGTATTTTTACATTCTTTCCTATTCATAGGAAACCCAGGAATGTAACCCATGCTAATACCAAGGGTTTACTGTAGACATGGACATTAAGAAATGAAATATGTCCATTTCAAATGACACATATTTGAAACAATTAACAGTAACAACAAACAAAAAACATGCTGCCAACAATGAACAAATAAATAAAAACTACAAAACAAACAGGTGATCCCTAGTGGTACATTCATTAATAGTGGAGACTTAAACATGAAGCCTAGACATCACGAAGAGACCCAACCAGCTACTTCCTGTGGTGAAAGAGTGGGCTACAGCTGGCTAGGGTTCCCCAGGGTTACTGATCCATAACCAACCCCTAACTACCCATTAGCCCTACTGTACACCAGCCATTGTTAATAAGAGTGCGGCTCTCCATTCAGTACAGTATATTAGCCCCTTTCAGTGCATCGGAGTAGAGCACGAGCCTTAGATGAAGCACTGTCTGCATGGGTGACACTGTGAGAGCATTGTCAAATGGCAATGGGGAGAAAGAGGCTTGAAACAAAAGAGAGTTGAAAAACACCAAATACACTACCCACACACTGCATATCCTGTCATTTTCAAAACACTTGACAGCATATAGTACTCCAAAGGACAAAACAGATCCAAAAAATCTTTTGTGTCTTGCCATCTTCAATGTGCAGCTTTTTACCACATTAAGAAGAATCAAAATTGAGGGCTTTATTAAACTACATGAGAGGAAGAGAAAGATTAGTTAAAAATAATATGGCAGTACCTAAGAATGAAGCCCTTAACAACATAAAAATGACATGACATGCAAGGTCATGCAGAACACTGGGGATATCTGTGCTGCTAACAACAATATTACAGAGAGTGGGTAAGTATAATGGGGGAGGAGGGAGGAAAATAGGGCATGCAAATGAGCGTTTTTGCCTGTGACACTTGCAAACTATGGTGTTACTCAAAAGCAGCAACAATATAATGAAGGCACCAGCTATATAAACAGCAGCACAGAGTATTTCAGGCAGGCACAAGTGTCACCTCAATTATCATGTCACTACCCTGGGATACAGCATCTCTAAATAAACTGACCCCACAGTGATGCCATGCTAACCCCATGCTTGCCCATCCCTGACTCACCAGTCCCGAACTCACCTCTCCCTTCATCATTCGGACCCGGGCCAGCCACCAGCCACAAGGCTCTTGCTCGTTGGCTCTGGAGTACACCTGCATGAAGACAAAGGAAGAGCGTTACACCTGACCATTGATCCAGGAAGAGAAAGGATAGAGAAATTAGGTGAGTGGAACTGACAGGCTAAGAGAAGGGTGGGGTTGGACAAAGAGGCTGGCCAAGAAAGAAAAGAGGGGAAATCACAAAAATACACAAGTTCTTCATACCTCACAGAAAGCAAAACAAATTGTTAATTTTTCTGCTCTGGTTTTGGAAGAATCTATACACAACATGCAAGTCAAATATCTGTTTTAGTGCTACTATCACCCCTTGAACACCATATAAAGAAAAACCAATCTCTTTTGAACAATACCATTTTACCTGGTCTATGGCAAGAGGAAAAAGAGAAGAATTAGGTTACACTCCTACACATGCTGCTTGCAAAACTGGTGTGTTCTACACTGCAACACAAGCCTATGACAAAGTCTAAATCTAAGCTGGTTTGAGGAGCTATGCTTTGTCACCAGTACATATTGTCAATTAATGCTTTACAAGTATGCCAACAGAGGACAATATGGTTACTTGTATAATCATTCCCAATTATATGCATTCAAAAAGTGTGCTAAAATCCAGGATGCAACCAAAATCAAGTTATAAAGAACTATTACCCATTTAATCACAACACTCAATAGCTGAACCCAAAGAAAATTTAAATCAACTGAAGCAACTCATGTTTTCGAGACACATAAACCTGTATCTGACCAGCACTGTTAACCAATCACAACAGATATCCATAATTGAGAGGCAAACCACATGTTTACTTGGAACATTAACATAAATAACAAAAAATTAAACAGTATTTGAGAGCACAGACCATCTCTTTTGTGAGTGATGCAAAGACAGACCACTATTGAACAGCATGGCAAGAGGGTTGCAACCTGTCAGTCTTGCCAACAGTGGGATGCACACTATAAGTTCTCAGGTAGGTCAAAGGAGTTCATATGTTAATTATGTTCATATTATAGTTTGCGTTACCTGCTTTGTTACAAAATGATTTTTCCTGCCAACAAACAACTTTTAATTTTAACTGTGTAGTAAAAGAGGAGAGGAGGAAAATATTGAAGCAAAAAAAAAAAAAAAAAGAAATCAAAGGAAAAGGGGTAGGATGCAATGCTGGAGGTTGGAAGAGGACCAACTTCCTGTATTGCACTCCTCCAGTAATACCTGGAAAACATGACTGAAAAAATTAAAAATGAGCAAAAAATAAATTGTGGGATGTACAATGGCCCTACCTCAACCTCATCACCCTCGCCAATGTCCTTGTGGTAATCAGAGGGGGGCGGCAGTCGTACATCACTGAAAGGCAGCTGTCTCTCAGGCTGCCAGCTGTTGGAAGACACACACACACACACACACACACACACACACACACACACACACACACACACACACACACACACACACACACACACACACACACACACACACACACACACACACACACACACACACACACACGTCAGTCAGCTTCCTCATGACATTACCACAGGGGAAACCCATCACCTTTGACATGCTGTCACGAAGGAAAAAGACTGGGCACTGAACCCCACCACAGTTCTGATTAAGAACAGAACCGTGAAACAAACTTTTAGAGACACATGAAGCCTTGCAGAAATGGCTGAACTGTACTGATTTTAAAATCTACACCAGTGGTACGAAATGCATTTGAAAGGTACAATGCTCTTTGCACAGAAAAGCAGCACAGATAAAACCAATAAAATACTCATTCCAAACTCATCATTCAAACCACTACTTTATGATGGAGAATCTTTTTAGGCACACCAGTAGTTTATCAAGTCCCCATCATCAGAGGGTTCGATTTGAAGCTTCAGTTTAGTTTGCTTTGTGTGGAAACAAGGCAAGAGGCTGGTCACACCAATGTTCAGTGAAGGAATGGTACACAGGCACCTGTGAGTAATTAAGTGGTTGTCATCCAGAAATATGATTTCATTCAAGTTGGATTTTACATGGCAGATCACTGGGCCTCGTGCCCCTCTGCTCCTGCCTCTCCAGAGGCAGAGGGGTGTAATGTTAGAACAATCCAAAGAATGACAGGGGGCACTTTCCTGCGCCACCCGCCCGCACCCCCCACTTCTCACATACCTCTGGGACTATTTTTAGGGACAATCTCAGTGACAGTCTAGCAGATAAGGGCGAGAGCAAAGTGGAACCCAATTGGGTGGGAGACACATAGGGGGAACTGTAGTCATAAAACAGGTGAGAAATGTCTGGAAAACAACTTAAATCCAAATAAATGTCACAACAGCTGTGACCAGCACAAGTGACGAGGTACACAATTGCCTCAGGATGAGAAACCAGAAAATGAAAGGAATTAATCTATGGTGGGACCAATGTATAGGGCCGTCACAGCCCACCGTGTAGTGGTGAGTTTAGATCATCAGACCTGTATATTGTGTCTCTCTAACTATATAAATCAATAAGGGTATGCATAATGTTCACAGCAACTGCAAACCACTCTGATTAACTCATCCAATTACTGGACAGGTATGACAACTGTTGAAGGAACTATTGAGTCAGATATACACAATGTGTACTTACTTGTTTTCAAATACTATTGTGAGTGAGTCTTCATGCACATCCTTGATAAATCCCTGCAAGGAGAAAAAAGGCATTATATACATGTTCCCTTAGTCAAATATGAAACAGAAAGTACTATATACCACATAGGGCCTCCACAGGGCAAAGGTTTCAGTTTTAGGCTGAATGATTTGAAGGCATAATGAAACTTATTGTAGTATATCAGTGTAGAACACGGCAGCCATTTTAGGTCAGAGGTGTTAATATTTTGGACACTTTCCAGTCTCTGGTGACCAGCACTGATCTCCGAAGAAAGAACCCAACAACTTAACAGGCACTGAGCATATACACAAATACACACAGACGGGGGAGTTACAAGTAAAATATGAATTTGTGTGTACATCCCAAAGAAATAAGAGGGGGCTATAAGTTGCCATTTGTGGGGAAAAAAAGAGAGTATACTTTCTTGTTTATGTATTCCTGTGTGGAGGGTCAGAGATGTGGAAGACTGCTGGACTCAATGAGTGGTAGGAGGGAAAGTGAGACCATGTGCATGTGTGAGTGCGAGTATATGTCTACATGATTGTGTGAGTGTATAAAGATAGAAGAGAGACTCCTCCTAGAAATCTGTTCCACGTCAATCACTTGCTTCCACAAATCTATCAGAGCGCACCATCACCCCCACCCTCCTTACAAAACAAGGGGGAGTGTGGCACCACCACAGCCAATGTGTGACACAGCCTTATTTGGGACAGGGAGCTGTGGCCCCTGAACAGGGAACGCTGAGACCACAGCACAGGAATCTGTCCTGATCTAACGGGTAGATTCAGTCCTGGAATATACACTACACTTATGAAGGCTACACACGTGGTATGTACACACTGCTACCTGTCACTCTCATATTCAGTGTGTGTGTCACTGTAATTACAAAATGTACTCTCTAGACTTGCTCTAAGGGCATCTCAGGCCTAAGACCCATGTAAAGCAGCTTTATCTCAATATCTGTTGTAAAGTGTGCTATGCAAATAAAATTGAACTGAATTATTCAGATTGGTGTACATGCCATAAACTTACAGGTCATGCATCAATACATCTGATGCCAAGTATGCTTTCATCTGAGGTCTTGTTTGCACAAAGGCTAAGCAATCAGAAAGAGCAGCTGGCTGCCCCTCTCAACCAGTGTGCAGAAAGTATGTCATTTGCATGGTGCACCTCTCCTCCCAATTGATAGGGGTGGTCTATGTATAATTATTCACCTCACAGTTGGTACCAGGGACATGTAAAACTTGCCGATAGGCACACCTGACATGGATAATAAGAGAGGTTACATACATAGCCCTGTCCTATGTGTGAACCCAGCCACCCCTTCCCAACAACCCCCACCACCACAAGGATGACACTGCAGAATGATGGCACGGTTTGAAGAATCTCCAACAAGTGAGGTCACCGTACAATTAGCCCACAGCGGAAGTGTCAGGGTTTGTAAGGCGGGAGGCTTCACCTTCCTAACAACAAGACAACCAACAAAGCTCAACCTAGCTGTTCAATCCCAAGACATGCTGCACTGGCCTAGCTATAGTTGCACGAAACAGTCAAGAACGATTCCCTTGTGCCTTCCTCTGGCATGAATGTATTTGTGTGTGATTGTTTTGGCAACAATGGCGATTCCAATTACATAAATCAACAATAATATAGATGACATTGCATCTAAAATATGAATAATTCTGCAAGTGGTGAAAGAAATCACAGGAAACTTTTCAGAGCAATGACAGCTGTGAACTCAGGATATAACTAGTTTTCTAATAAGTGCTGGAATGGAGTTCAGTTTCATCAAAAGGAATAATTCTGAGACAATGGACAAGAAATGGAAGGTGCAAAGTCTGAGGCTCAAAGCCATGGTGAAATGATACATTAGGAGACATGCCATATTGTAACAACAGAAAGAGGAGACAGAAAAAGGACAAATGAAAAGGAGGAGGGGAAAAGGGAAGGGAACAAAAACAGAAGGATGAGTGGAACAGGCAGGAGGGGGAAGAGATGTGTGAGCAGTGCTGAGGGACAGGGGGAAAGGGGGTTGGGGAACTGAATGTCACCATGTGGATCACCTGTTCCTCACACACCTGTTTCTGCTCCTCAGCAATTGACTCTGTGTGCTCATCAGGACAGTCACCTCGTTAAAAGTCACAATGCTGCCGAGTATACACTTTGCAACAAGGACAAGCCCTCATCTAAACCAGGCGGAAATCCAACAAACTACATAAAACCTGACATGACTGCAAATCCACCACTATGACTTTTTCTGTCATTTTTTCAAGCTTTCCAAACCTTAAGAAAGTTAGTATGCAAATGGGAAAGTGTGGGTCAGCCTCCCATGAGACCGCAGACCACCACGACAATAAGCAGAATACTGAAGCTGTATCTATCCTCTTGTCGAATTTATGTCTTATGAAATATTTCTCCGCAAACAACGACAGAATATGTGCTAACGTACCACTCCATGTGGGGAAAGGCAGCTGTTTCGCTGCTGAGGTCTGGGTGGGGTGAAGAGAAAAATAGAACATCAAAAAAAGAAAAGATGGGGTTAGAGATGAAAGTGCACTAACTAGTTTAGCGGTGCACTGATGCCACGTGACTGCGTGAAGGCACCACAACACTAACAGATTAACTTCAACTTCACTGAACCCCGCAGTTGAGTCAAACGATAATCACCTCTAAAGTGAACCCAAACGTATCTAAGTTCACGAGAAGTGCAGACCAAGGAAATACAATTCGCCAGCAAGCTACATCTACAGTTAATAATAGTTATGATAGACAAACGAACGCCATCACTCAATAGCATGCTAATGCTGCTTTACGATGTTATGGGCAAGTTATTCTTTAAACATGACTAGCGATTGTTTAGGGGAAAACATCATTACTGCGTTTATACTTAACATTAGCTACCTAGCTAGGTTACTGGCATTTCAGAAATGGCATCCTCTTACTTCGGTTTTATACCACTCTGTGCTGGTAACTAGTTCAATACTGCGAAACAGAGCCCTGTTAGAGCAAGGAGTGTCCTTATAAACAACATAGTCATCTATATAGCTTTCTAAATAACAACATTGCTAATGTTACTCAACACATCAAAAATCATTTCAACAGGCCGTGGTAAGCGTGCCCCACAGTGGCTAATCCTGACCTGCCTTTCTAGCTTGCTAGCGAGTTAACCAAAACGCTAACCATCCAGTTTACTTGGGCCTTTCCTGCACGATGCATCTCAAGTCAAACCGATCAAAAACAAAACTATTTCACGTTCTCATAATTTCCTACCCCATAAATGGCTCGCTATATATCAACATTTAATTGTGTTTTGTCTTTTTTTACCTTGTAGAAGGCCCCATTCGAGCCGCGCACCTCCACCGCCAGTCCGTCCATACTTGTCGTTGCTTCCCCACGACTGTGCCTCTCCGCAGCCGCTCCGACTCCGTGTGCGTCCGGTACCACCCCCAGCTTCGCTGGCCCGTCGCCGCTCCCCGGCCGCTTGTGGATTTCCAGTGTTTCGGATGGAGGGATAGGGGCAAAGGTGATGGGGTGAGGGAGAGGGGTTGGGTAGTAGTAGTGATACCCTCTTCCAGGCAGTCAAAATAGCTTGCTAGCCAACGATGTTAGCTCTTAACAGCAGGGCAATCAACTAGCCAGCTAGCTAGCTATGGAACAAGGTGATGTTTGCGTTGAGGGGCACGACGCTGGTCCACTTCAGCTATCTATTTCGTTAGCTATTTGAATGAGACAAAATAGCTACCCCAATATCACCGACTTACGACACCTTGATTACCCAGTTTGCAGTAAGCGATTTATCAGAACTATGCGATGACACTATTTTATGCAGGACTCTGGGCAAGAAATAAAAATACTGGAAAATGAGTTGCCTGCAATCCAGTTTTATAATCTAAACGTTATGTGCATTGAAGCCTCCTCCCAAAGCGATTTCAGCGTAGTATTGCCCGGCAGCCCCAGCTACTCCTACTGCCCGTCCCCTCAAACGCACGCCGACAGAGTGAGACAGCGAGAGACTGAATGACCCTCCAAAACCCCACCCCTCAGTTCTCCAAGAGACGCCCCGAAATGACATATGGATTCTCCATTGGCAAAACAATTTGCCTTTCAGTCACAACTCTACTTACTATTGGTTAATTGCCAAAGGTTGGTCCATGCCCAACCCTTTGACTGCGTCTGTCGTTGGCTCTAGTCCTCTTATTGGTGTAACTTTCAGTCTGTCATTTTTTTGACGAAATGATTGGTTTTGTACTCCTTGGTTTTCCATCGAAGTCAAACATCCTTGAGCGATTTTGCAGGAAGCGCGTCCCGATTTTGTCTGAGATATTTATCAGAACTATCAGTCATAATTTTTGAAAGGTATAAAAGTCTTCAACCACATGATTACTGTACACCTACTATACAATTAAAGTAAGAAAATAAAAAATCTACCTTTTGGAAAATACAATAATTGCTGTATTGAAAACAGAGTACTTGGCACCACAGGAGGAAGGTTCTAGTTATATCAAGGGATGGCAGAGAAACAAAAAGAAGGTTAAGTTGCAAAAAAAAAAAAAAAAAAAAAAAAAAAAAAATATATATATATATATATATATATATATATATATATATATATATATATATATATATATATGCTAGTTACAGTTGTTTAAAATGTTCTGTAGATTCATGAAGGTCTATTACATGACTTTGTGATTAATAAAGCCATGCCATTTACAGATCTACTGTGCAAGTCACTCAGGCCAAGGCTGGCTTAAGGGTGATCTGAATTTCATGTGTCACAATACCAAATTGCCTGATTTGTCTCATCAACACACAGGCACGGCAATTGGACAGACTAAAAGAAGCTGCAGTAGAAGCCTTATCTTTCCATTCTCAGAGCATTCTGCTCAGGTTTAGCTAAACTATGGCCTGTTAACTAAGCAAAGCAACAGCAACCATAATAATAATAATAATAATAACAATAATAATAATAATAGTAATACTAATAATAATTTGATGGTAGTATTTTCAAGGGGAATACCTGTTCCATGCAGAGCAGAATTGAGAGTTACAGTATTTTCTTTCTGTTCAAGAGTTTTGCCCATCAATGCCAGAGGCTGTTGGTGCTAATCAATGTCCCTTCTGCAGGATGAGAAGAATCATTTTGCCATATGTTTGTCAAGCTCCTGTAAATGTTGTTGAAACATACTCTGTAATGTCTGGATTTGTTGTTGGTATATGCATCAGAATTAATGAATTTGTACTTTCTTTGGTGATTGTATTCTGTTTTGACCTAAAATAGCTTAAAGTTTTGCATTAATGTGGTTAACATTTTAAACTAGTAATATATACATTGTTGTTGTTTTTTCATTATTTGGTAATGCATAATTTGAGGAATTTTATTATATAGTTTTACACTTTTGGTTTCTTCATATAGTATTTACATATTAAGACATAAAGGAAATCAATCAATAGTCCACGAAGAGCAGTAAAGCCTTAATTAAAATGAAAAGGCATTTATCTACATTTTTGTAAGGCATGCTCTACTACATGTGTATGGGTTGGTGTATTTTAGGCCACGTTTTTGTAGCCTCCAGTGGAATGCATCACAACTTCTGATTAACTTTGTTTTCTTCCTTACAAAGCAGTTCAGGTTGTGTTAAAGTGTTTGACATATGTTAAATTCAGTTTGATTTTTTAAAACTGACTCTTTGTTTAGCCCACTAGTATTCTCTAGTATAGAAGTATAATTAATTTCTCATTAATTCCAGAAAATCATCTGGAATGCCCACAGGTAATATAGTCAGGTCAAAAAAGGCAGCAGTGACATTATCAGGTTGCCAGACATCCCATGCTGTCTTCTTTCCATGACCAGCAAATCCAGAACCAATTCTACAGTAATTGAAAGCATAGTACAATTGCAAGGCTGCATATTTTCTTCCTTGCCTCATCCTAATGTTTTGCATCTGTATATCACATCTTCTATCTTGACAATGGTGTTGCACAATGGCTCATCTAAAAATGGACTTGTCCATGTGTGAATATTTTGGCCATAAGGGTAGTTTTTATGTCTGAATAAGAGAATTCCCACTTTTTCATGGTATACATTTTTGTCCTTAATACAAATGTAGTATAACTGTGTTGTTCACCTGGGGGCATTCGTTTTCCCACTAGTTCTGTGAACTCCTAAGTTAGCACTCTGTGCTTCCTTTTTATAAACATATTTCTTTGAGGAGGCCTTGTGTGTGCATGCTCTGAGCAAAGAAAGATCCTCTGGAGCTGACAAACCTAACTCATCTTGACCATCAGATGACAAAAAGGGTTTCTTTTATGTCTTTAATTATTACATATTTTGTGAGTGCAGATGGTGACCTTTAGTTTTGTTCCCATTCCTATTTAGGAACTTTCTGTAATTTTGAGATAGGTACCCAGATGGTTACACTGTATGCCTATTGTCTGCATCTCTTCTATGTTTCACAATTTTAGATTGCCTTTTTGTAAGTGTTCCAGTCCACTTTTACTGGCCATTGTTAAAAACTATTAAGAAACACTTACTCACAATTCTTCATAAATGTTTCTTCAAACTTTGTTCTATCATTTGCTCCACTAGAGCCCACAACTGTTGTGGCACACTGTTGAGAAATTAATATGTCCTGTAGAGTTTTTCCCATCTTTTCTGCACTAACAGACAGTAATTTGGTGCCTTATCCTTATGTTATCTCTGTCTTGAATCACATTGGAAATTAATGCACTTATTTGTGATAGTCTTTGTGCTCCACTTTCCTTTCAATTTCTGGCAAAATTTCTGTGAAATCCTGAAGAATTCTTGTAACTTCAGAGCCCTCAGTCAAATGCAAGGAGGCTTGTGAATTTTCCGTAACACCAATGGCACTACAATATCAGTTCTACTCATGAACTTGATGTAATAGAACTGCAGAAAATATATGGGATAACTTCTGTTAATAATACTCACAGCCCCATACTCCTTTGCCATTTCAGGGTATATGTGAAACAGGTAGTTGATACATATCTTATTGGTGAACTGAGAACCATCTGAAATAATTGGTCTGATCCATTGCCCATCGTGTCAGATTGGTAAGGGAGACTACAAACATGCTAAAGTGTGAGGACCACAGAGACTTTAACAGAAAACCCAGGAAGTCTAAAAGTTTGAGAGGTATCCCTTGAGACAGATCCACACCTGACAGCATGTCCTGCAGCTTCCATTAGATGGCAGCAGTACATCAGCCCTGCTGTGGAAAATGGTATTATACATACAATCTCTGGAGCGAGAACAAGTTCTTTGAGGGTCTGATAAAATTGATCAACCGTCGGTAACTTTTTTAACTGACATTTAAGGTACAATGGAGTTTTGACAAATAGAAAATTAAAAGCATCCATACAAACTTTGACAGTGATGTTAAAGCCAATAACAACATTTTTTTAAAAATATTTATGGTATAATTCACAAGTTCTTTTTAACATTTTCACAATAAAATATTTGTGCCAAATAAACAACATTTCATTTTTCTCTTTGATTTGGAATATACAATTTTTCATGCTGAATCACTGCTGTGTCACTCACATCCTTGTGCCAAGATATCAGCAGCTGAAGTTCATTCACTCCTCCAGTGAAATTCATGGAAAGTCATTGGCTACAGCACAACAGGACAGAGATAGCAATGCTGATGAGATTCAGAAGAGATGTCCAGCTAACTGATGATAGCTGGTAACATTTTAGAGCTCAGGTCGTTTGGAGGTACTCATGTTTCGGTAACTCTAGGGAACTTGACTCCAACCAAATCAGAACCTGATAGGCTGAGTCCAGTTGTGCCCTTCTGCTGTGAACACGTAGGCATAGTTTGATAATAACTTAGGCAATGCCCATGCCTGCAGCTATTGGGCACAGTCTGCATTTGCAGTGGAAACTACCAAATGAGCCAAACGAGCCTCTAGCTATCAAGTTGTTTTACAATGTGTTTCATGGGTGCAAGGCCACATATGGACACAGGTTCAGGTAAAACCAGAACTGACGCACACATTTGCATATTATTTTCATTTAAATTATCGTAACATAAATGCTCCCTGTCCTTATGTGGTCTGGGAGTCAGGGGTGAAGTCATGCTACTAGGCCTGAATTACTACAGTGAGAGTTTCAGTGACATCAGAACATTGTGTGCTGGCAGCCTTTGTCATAATCACCTTTTTCAGTGAGTCAGAACTAAGAAACCTACAGGCCTACTGATTTATTGTCTCCTTGTGTGAGGATGATACATAAGAAAAAAAATGTACTTTAAGTATGTACAAAATCTGCATTCATTATTATTCATATAAATTCACTTACTCATCATTTAACTGAAACAAACAGATAATATTCAATCTTTTGCATTTGTCTCATACGTACAAAACACACATTTTTTTCTGTATCAAGCTGCCTGATTATTGTTGCATGGTATGGTCACGTCTCGTCATCATTACTTCACAGCAGGACGCCAGACCCTACATGGGTAGTTATTATTTCATTTTTTCGTGAGAAAAAAAACGTCCTATTTCAGTGCTGATATTGCGACATCTTGATCAAACACAAACACAGAAACGATTCATCAAAGCGTCAAATTTAGTTTTCGAATATAGATAGGGTGTTTACCAACGAACGCTGCAAATGTAAAACATTTGTTTACGCACAGGTAAGTTATTCTGTAGTTTGGCACAGATGGACTAAATGGATTGAAGGGTTTCATCCAAGGCCTACAAGCAGACGAAAAACGCTCTTGCTCTTTTTTAAAACAAAGTTTGTGTAAGGTAAGACAAGATGTTAAATTATCCAAGTCAACTTATCGTAGAACTGAAACCGACACTGGGAGGAGTATGAAAATGCCTCCCGTCATCTTTTTTGAAGACACGATCTCATGAATAGCTCTTAACAATTGGCACAATTTGCTGAAACGACCACGTTGATATTTTTGTAATAACGAACAGAACTTTGTTGGCTGTTCTTACATTGGTTGATTTATCTTGTAGTTCCTATGTCCTGGTGCAGCTTGCCAGTTCGTTCAGAACTTCGAATTAATGACAAAACAAAGGTAGCTCAACATTTGCTTTAATTTATGATCCGGTTTTACTTTGCTTTGTGGCACATAGCGAGAAGTATATTTCTAAAACATTATTGTCACCTTCCCGACTTAATGTCTAGATGCACATAAATAGGCGGTGTAAGCGGATTCATAATCAGTGAATAACACTTTTGCTGAAGCCAGGCACTGCACATTATCAGAACGTCAAAGTCGTATACTTCGGGGAGCAACGCTTTCTACATGCACCGGAGTTCAAAATCCAAAGAAGAACGTTCGCCTTGAAGGTAACTTTTGTTTTTTTTGGAGTTTCTTGTACCCAGCCAAGGCATGTAACGATTATAATATTTGGATAAATCGACAATTGTTGGGATTAACCGTGGTGAGCCTTGTTATCGCCGATGCAAACTGCCTAAATGTAATTTAGCGACGTAGGTTAATTGATGACAGCTAGTCTGTCCGAAATGTAGGCTACAACTCGTGTCAAGATTGGAGACAGAAATGTACACGACAGCTTTTACATGGAACAAAAGCGATCCATTATAATAGTTGGTATGACGGTTATATGAGAGAAGCGACAACCATGCAAATATGTCTCACTCGCTATGTTTGAATTCTCTGGCTTGCGGTTCAAGCACAATCAGAGGCAATTTAATTGACGTTAAAGAAATTATATAGTCTTGTCAACTTGACAGCAAAGTTAGAGGGGTTATCCTGTGTAAAATAACTGTAGTTATTTTATGCTGAAAATGTATTAATCTTCATGTCTAGTGATACTTGTGTGGGTCAACAGATGGCATTCATCAGTACATGGATTATTCTGACTGTGCTTGAAGGGACTCAATATTATACAATAAACAATTCATCACTAAGGATTGTCCAGTCATTGAACAAGTCACCTTATTCCCACATAGTCCAAACTTGATAGATGTCACTGATGCATTATAAATCAAATTCATTTCACATTTTTTGAAGAATTGAGACACTTCAACTGATATGCTGTATTAAAACCTATTAGGCAATTAAACTTACATGCAACATAAAGTTACATGAAAAAAATTGGAAACCTGAACTATGGTCAGTTGAGCTTTTGGCATCAATTCGCACGTATTGTTTGAGAACCTCTAACATGGGCAATACTCATTGCATTCTTCACCAGAACAAGCACAGAGCAGTAAATTTACAATCATGATCATAGTCTATTTAGAATGTTTAATGCTCAGCCATTTGATAAAAAAGAAAAAAGCCAGTAGCACCCACATGTTAAGAAGCCGAAAACATTTACTTACAGGCATATGAAATTAGTCAAAGAAAATTTGTTGTTATTACATATAACTTAAGAATTTAGATTTAGGAAATATTTTCAAGTATGAACATTGTCAGGAGAGCAACATGAATTTCAAGGTTATTTACCCTGCTCTCTTCCTTTATGGGCCCTTGCCATGCTCCCAGACACACCTCCAGCATGGTGATCAAAGGAGCGACAGGCTTTTCAGGCATGCCAGAAAGTAGACCTTTATTCAGAAACGAAGAAAAGTCACTTATGGCCAATATGGATCCACATTTTGGGTTACCAGTTAAAAGTGGAATCGGGCGTGGTACGACCCTCACAGGGGGCCAACACCCTAACCCTAACCCTCTCCCTCTCGCTCCTTCCCCTTGTGGAGCATTTGACAGAAACATAGGGATTTTGTAGGGTTCCATCTTGTTGGTCTGTGTTTTTAAGACACAACTCTTGAAAGCCTATTTGATATTGACTGACTCAATTTCTCTGCACCCACTGTGTTCTGAAACTGATATTTCACAAATGTATGTATACAGTTTGCTAGATTTCTGTCAGGTGATCTTTTACAATTACGTTTATGGTTTGTTCAAAGCAATGAATGGGGCTTCTATATTGTCGTTGTAATAGAAAAAGTTTTACTGCTCGTGTTGCCACTGACATAAGGTGACCATTTTTTCCTTTACTAGTCATTCTTTATTCTCAGCAGGCCTACTGCTGGATTGTCATTAGAATACCTGTTTCTGTAAATTGGAAACAGTAAAGCCAACAGGAGGTCATAGTCTGTGGTAGACTGCAGAGAGCTCTCAACCCTTTTTTGTAGTGCAGCCTGGAGATTTGCATTTTTGTAATTAGGGTTTTTGAAAAAGCTTTCCTGTTTGGGAGTGCATATGGGAGTATGTATTACAGTAAACCCCTGCCCTCAGTAATTGAGAAAGGTTTAAAATCATGCACAATCATTGTGGTTTATTCCTTTCTCAATTTCCGCACAGTTGAAGGAGCCATAGACCTTGACAAATAGTTTGTTATTGTGGTTAGAGATGTTGCTCTTGGTTATGTGTCTGGCTATGTTCCTTGAGGGCTGGACTGGTGGGCCTTACAGGCACAGCTGTAGCAGGGGTCCCAGGACTGGTGCTGCTGGTGGCTCCAGCACCAACATTGACCTGAGGGACCAGTCTGATCTTGAGACAACTGTACTATTGGATAACTTTATTTGAGGTGCCTGTGCAGCTTCTTTTTTGATGCACATTTTTTTAATCACTTAATGTATATAATGTTTGGCTTTCATATTTGAGTTGTCATTTACCAGCCTCCAATCTGGTTAATATCTACACAGACAAGCCAAAAGTTCACCCTAAGCAGAGGTCCTTCTCACTTAACAGATCCTTCTCATAAACCTTGCTTGACAGGGTGTCTCAGTTATGTTCCCTCATAACAGTTAGTCACTGATATCTAATTGAACATGCTTTTTTTGAGCTGATCACATTGATGTAATTAAGATTGACATGGCAATAAAATAGAAGTGACAGAAGTGCAATGAAGCTGCCACAATAAATACAAGCTGGACAGAAGCACATAGGAATTATCACTGTGGTTAAAATGTATGCAGTTTTTGTGGTAAAAATAAGTGAAATGATGTGTAATGTAAAAAATGTTCTGTAATGGCAGACCTCTGCGATTTCCAAGGCTATTGATAATAATAATTACTTATATGCATAATTTTCAAGTCTTCATAATAATCTAAGAGGTAATTAAATGAATTACATATTTTTTGCTTACCTACAATAAGCAGTTGCAGGTAAGTAACCTGCAACCCCCCTCCCCCACACACTAGCTCACAAATACACCCCTAAGCACTATACTCCACCCCCTCTCTGTTACAAATAGGATGCTAGCCTACTCAAATTGATTTTGAAATATTTGTAGGCTTTATTTTAGAGCAGGTATTTACCAGTGACATCAGTTAATACAACTGTTTCAACTCCACTACAACTCACAGCAACATTATGTTACAGCTGTACCAGTTCAGGGGTTTTGTTTTTGTTGTCCTTCTTCTTATTATTGTGAATTATTTTGGTTATTTTATTAGATCATTTTTATATATTATATTATTACATTACATTACATTACATTACATGATAATCATTTAGCTCATGCTCTTAAAGCTGTGGGAGGAGATGACCGATCCAAGGAAGGACCTCACCCTTGTTTTTCCAAAATTTTGACTTACACTTTCATGCATGTTACTGGTAATTAGTTACAGAATTCAGTGTTCAGAGGAGGAGTGGATTCAAGATTATTTGAAGGAAATTCACCCAAGGCAGGACTGTGGCTAGAAGAAGGAAGAAGTATGAATGTTTTCCTATATCAATTAACAGCAAACATGAAGGTGGAATTGGGCTTGGAATATCATCCTTAGGGAATTCTGCTAATAATATTGTGTGATTATGAATGATGAATGATTGTTCCTTTGCACATAGTAAAGTCTGGAAAAAGTGTACACGCTATATGGAGTATGCTATTTTCAAGTGCAGAGTAAGAAAGCTGGCAAATGACTATAAGCATGGGGGCCTTTGGCTTAGTATATACATCACCAATGAGATTCAATATATGAAGAGCAATAAGAACAAAGTTGGAAAAAGGAGGAAAAACACAGAGCACTGTTATGCGAACAAATGTAGGGAAACATAGAGAAGGTGCTGAAATAGTGCTTGTTTAGTGTCTTTGAAACATTTTGTGGAAGTTTAGCTGTAACATGGTAATATTGTGATACCAGTTATTTGGTAAGAAAAGTGAGAGGTTCTTTAAGGAAAGAACATTTTGCAAATCAATCACAGAATGTATTGAATGAAGAAATAAAAACCAACAAATAGACAAAATAATGTCAGAAAGCCCAACCATGCTTTGCACTTTGATGGTTCCTACATAAAAGATAATTAAACCAGTTTGGTGGAAAATAAAATAATATCCAGCAATTGCTTTTCACAAATTTTATTTATAGCACCATTGAGGAGGGTTGGTCAGTTTTTCCATGTTGTGTTTAGCACACAGTGGTTTCAATATCGATATACTTCGTCGGGAAGTTGGTTGGGGTTGGAAACAATCCATCAACATTCTTTGTATTCATTCTGGGAACATATGTTTCTGAGTGATGTAATAAAAGGCATATTTATCCTCATCATTGTTTTTCCAGTTTCTTGGCTCACACTTTCACACCTGTTTCTGGTAATTAGTAACAGAATTTAGCATTCAGAAGAGGAGTAGATCCAGGTTATTATATGTTGGGAAATTCATTCAAGGCAGGATAGTGGCTAGAAGTAGGAAGAAGTGTGTAAAGGCTTATAGAACTTCAAAGATGTATATTGTTTTCTATTTCCATCAACAAAAAACATGTGAAACAAAAGTATCAAGAAATATAGCAGGGAAGTGTGCTTCAAACTACCTGTTTGTCCTTTTCACTGTTCACAAACATTGTGAACTTCTTATTTAAATATTGTGTTAGTTTCTTCTGATTTCTCTGGCAAATGAGCCTTTATGATTCTCAGATTCTCAAGTCTCAGTAAAATTTTGACACATCCTGAAGTGCATAATAAAAACAAAGAAATAGATTAATAAACTGAGTTCTGAATAAACCTGAGCACTACCAGTATTTCAACTGGCAAACCAGCATTTTTTGCAAGGAAATTTGGAAAAATACTCGTAACTGACCAGGGGAACATTGCTCCAAATGCCACCATTGTTTTCCACAAGCTCTTAGTGATCTATAGTGATGTGTTGACTACAAACATAATGTTTACATTATATAATTGGTTTCGGTTGGCTGATAACCTCAGTTTGAGCTCGTAATATCCTGTTGTGGTCAATTACATATAACTTGTTCTAACCTGGCCACCTTGCAAACTAAGCAATCCACACAGAATAAAACCATGGAATCACTGACTAATTCTAATGTGTCTAGGCAACACGCTACCAAATTTGTGTTCGCGCTGGTACCTAGCTATCACAAGACCTCCATTAGAAAATGAGTCTCTTGCAGGAGATGGTCTCCTTCATTAGCCAAGACTGAAAACATAGAACATAAAAATGGTCCTCCAAAGTAGCAAAAGTCTATCACCACAGTAAGGAGAGGGTCAGCTCCTCTGCCTTGAGGGGTGTCATCTGCTTTATGGGGACATTACAGGTATATTTAGATTAGTAAACTACAGAATCTCTCTGGGATAGCAATCTGTTTCTACTAGTGAGTTCTTGTCTATTATCATACTGAACATATTAAAATGCTTTGCATCAGTGAACATCTTTGCCAGTGTTGGTATGTTTAATGTAAGGTAGCTGTAGAATGAGGGGCACTGTAGCCAGGAAACACTAATGTTACATAAAGGCTTACAGTATTCATATTTGTGGAGCAACTCCCTGCCATGCCCATACTTGTTTGGAATAGCCTCCATGCTGGTTGGGAGATGTGGGGTAGTGCAGTGCATTCTTGAAGTCATGGTAAACAGGTTTACAGCTGTTCTGACCTCCTTCACTTTATGCAGGTAATTAATCTCACTATGTATGACAACAATGTGATATTACTTGGATGTTTAGAGTACAATAAACCCAACTAACTGCATTATACATAGCTATTAGTGATGAAGTGCACTTTGAAGGTAACCATAATAACATTAATTTTTATTCTTATTAACCATTCATACCTACTATGTGGTGATTTGGTTGGTTAAAATCAAATCACAAGATACAAAACATATACAGTCTCTATATATGTGCGGCTAAACAATTGATAAAAATATGTCTGCATACAAAATCATTTGTATCAAATACTGCCAAGCTGCAACTCAACTATAACCAATATGTTTTTAAGAACATAAGAAGTATTATATTTACCTCTGTACTGTATTTTAGCTAATAATGTTAAAGTTTTAACAACTTTGACTTTTGGTACATGCAGTAGTACAAACGCACCAATAATCTGAACCCCTAACTATGGTAATATGACCTAAGAGGAATTCAGCTCAGCTGTGTGAGAAAGGCTCTGCTCAGAGTCAGATTTTTTTTTAAACTAGAGGCATTGTGACAACACCAAAAGTCCCACTAACATCGAGAGGCCATTGTAAAAGAGCTGGCTATGCAATGCAGAGAGAAGATATTGCAGAGAGGGAAAGTGCTTTCATGTCTCTGCCATTGACACTATGCTGTAAGGATGGATCGGTCCCAATAACCCCTTTCTGACATCACCAGCCCCACTCCCTGTTTGCTTGAGCTCCAGCAGTATAACATATTCATCCAGTAACTTCAGCAGTGCCTCACATCAGCCAAGTTCTTGCAGCATTGCTTAACTAATAACCTAAGGGCCCTGACACACAGAGCTGGCTGTTGGGCATTGCTTGTAGTTGGGCTGTCGTTTAGCATCTGTTGTTGAATGTCACCCATAGTCCTGATCGATATTAGCTTAAAAAACAAACAACTACTCTCTGTTGTGAGGAAGTAAGACTAAAAGTCCAGTGGTTTAGTCACTAATGCCCTCATTAATAACTTATCATGTAACTGAGTTGAACAATTGAATGACTGAGCAATGAGGCTGGTTCTCAGCCTGGCTTAAAGCCTCATCTCTTCACCTCCTTGGCCATGTGTAATTAATTTTATGGTGGGGGGGTCATCTGGAAGGTCATTCAGGACTTACCTTCACACATGAAATGGAAACATGTTTTATCAGCTCTTTATGAGCTTCACGATGTATTGAAGGATACAGTTATATATCCTTCCTATCCATATATCCTATCAGTGGGGTGGGGTAGAGAGGGGTAAAGTGATCCTAACATATGCATGTACACACACACACACACACACACATACACACTGATTGCTCTGAAGGGGAAAAGGAGGAGGAACATGGCCCCTTGTGGCCTCTTTTGTTGTAAACTTTTTTAAGGTCAATTTTCACTTTAAAACGCCTATCCAGTGCCAGCTCTCCAGAAGTGATAGCCTTCCACTCCTGTTTTTAGACTGCATTCACAGCTCAGTCTATTGCCCTCCATGTTGTGCCATTTATACACAAACAAGAACCCTCATATAGTCAATTGAGCAGTCCTTCTAGTAGAGTCACCTATTAAAATGAGGACCAAGTAATGGTCTGTCATTGCAAAGCCATTCTGTAGGGTGTTGTTGTGTTAGGTGGCACAACATTGATATGTTACTGCCTGTAGTTGTAGTAGCACATAATCCGTCCATCGCACCGCTTGATGGTGTCACAGAAAAGGTGTAAAAAAAAACACGTGTACCTAGTTCTGAGATAATGTGCTATTGCTACACCTGTCTACAGGCTACAGAAATCTGATTTGATGAAATTTAATTGCAGTCCAATGTAATAATACAGTAATAAATGCAAACAATTAGTTTGACTCTGTTGGTGCAAGCTCGTCAGCTGTTTTTTTTTGAGTAGCATGGTTGTTTGTTTGCTGGGGTTTATGGCCTACCTTGCAATAATAATTACCTGAGTCATGGAACAAAGCAATGCATTATTTATGCAAAATGTTACATTAAAATGGTTAGAAAAACATTTCAAAAATTGTTTTGATTAGAAATAAAAAATAACATTTTCAGTGTAGAGGTAGAGAGAGGTAGAAGATTGTACAAAAAGCACAAAATAACATTTTGTGGCTTTACTGTGTGCCATTGTGTATCAAATGAAGGGCTTTCTCTGCCTTGCATGTAACTATCTGTGAATAGCATGTAGCTGAGGTCCGTTTTGCCTTAATGAGCCTGTCAAACATATGCCTACTCATCAGCAATCTGTCCATGTTTTGGTCACTACTGGCTTGTGGCAGTAGTGGACGTGCATATTTTTTAATTCCATTATAGCTAAGCTAGTGTAACATGGATGGTTTTTACACCAGTATTGTATTAAGCCAGTGGGAAAATTACCAAAGATATGGTGTTTTCAGCACAAAGCCTAAAATTTCCTTTAAGCCACCAATTTTTATGACATTTGAAAACTTATCTTGATTTTTACATACATTCTTCCCCAAATATATTTTGGGTATTACTTGTCATTACCCCTTTTAAAATAAAAATTAATTTGACATTTAGACTGTCTGAGCCTTCATAGAAAAGACTTGCAGTTTCTTGAGGATGTGGAGACCACAGAAATGAACAGTTTGATACTCCTCTGATTCACAACAAGATATCTGCTGAAACGCTTGCTTTCATGTTTAAAGGGAGATCTTGTCAGGGAGTGCATGCTGCTGGCACAGCAGAAAGCTTGCATACCAAGAATGTGAAGTTAACTATGGTAAAACTGAAAAAAAAAAAAACAATTGTAGGCCATTATTACTCCATACTGAAAGCATGCATGTGCTTATTTAATAAGGCCTAAGAGTAGGAATACTGTTGTGTACATCGTGAACTTGCACCTCGTGCAAGTGATTATGTTTAACAGCAGGGTGGGGTTTTCTATGAAAAAATGGCTACTGGGGGGTTAGATTAAAAGTGTTACCTCAGCTGTGTTTGCACTATGTTTTACCTTGGTCAGGATTCATTAGCATCTGCTCTTAACCTTCACTTACAATTTGATAAGATTGTTATACCTTTTCTCTACAAGAACATTGAGCTAATTTAGTAATTTATCAAGTTAATTTCAATTATTGCTGGACGTGCCAAACTGTGTCATGTACATAGAACTGAATACTTGCATTTAATTCTGAGCCAAAGTTAAGGACAAATTTTGATTGAATCCTTGCCTTTATCTGCAAAACAAAAGTAAATACTACTGATTTGATTGATAGTGACAACTGCTTCAAGAGAAAGCAGCAAGACGTTGATGAGAAATATACAAAGGAAATAGTCTCTGATAGAAAAGATAACTATTAACTTGACAAAGTTGCACAAAAAAATCTCTACCATCTGCAGTAACTTTCCTACAGCTTGTAGGCATGTAGAAAGATGTTTTTGGAGGTCGCCAAGCCAGTTTATCAGAATCAGTTATCACGTTATTAATTATGAAATCAGTTTGCAAATTATTGAAAATGAAAAACACATCTGTTTACTGAATTATCAAAATCAGTTTAACAGCATTATCAGTTTACTTTGGTTGCACTATCAATAATCTGCACGAGTTAAATCTATTTTGTTTAAATGTATTGGTGAAGTAATATTTAGTAAAATTTGTTCTTTCTCTGACTTGTTTCTCTAGTGTCAGTCATCATCTTCTGGATGACAAAGTAGTCCAACTTTAGAGAAACATTATGCGAGCACATCCACTCTCCTCTGTGATGCATGATGTTGGAGTGACACATGGATGGGCCTAACACAATGTCTTACCCCTGTAAATGTCAGATTTGAGTTCTGCTTTACTCAAGACTGAACTTTTTAACTTCACTCCACTCACTGTGAGTTGCATTCTCTTAGTTGGGAAACTCTTAAAAATATATTTGTACATCCAGAAGGGAAGAAAATGTATGATGTACATAGTTTTTCTATGAAATTGCAAGTGGCATGGTAACCCCTGGGAGTGATAAACTAATTAATCACATCATGCTGTCAGCAAAACTATTGTTTGTCCTTTTCAGTTTCGTAACATGCACATTTCACATTTATCTCACTTGAAAATCTATTGCTTCACTACAAAAGAGTAACATTTTAATTACAGACTTAATTTACATTTTAATTAACAGACCTAATACAAAATATCAGAACAGTTCTGAAATTCCAACCTGCAGGTGGCACTAAAGTTATGTGTATTTTCTTAACAGCATGTTATTTTTCATTTTTCAGAGCTGGAATTTTTAAATTGTACTGAATTTGTAACACTGTTCCACTTGCTCTGAAGATCCCATCTTCCTGTACTGTGTGTTTGCAGATTCAAAGTGACATTGGACCGGTGACACAGGCAGGCCAGTGGCTGGTTGTCAGGGTGCTTAAGATGGAGCATTGCAATAGGACCCTGTACTGCCCGCTCATCCAGGACATGATGAACCAGAGCAGAGCGGCCTCCAACTCCACCAGGCAGGCCTTGCCGGGCATTGTGTGGCTTCATGGCATGGTTTCTGTCTTTGGCATCTTGGTGAACGCTCTTATTCTGTGGGTCATTGGCTGTCGTGTTCGGCGCTCCGTCATCAGTGTCTGGGTCCTCAACCTAGCGGCATCTGACCTGCTGGCCACTGCTTCACTGCCCTTCTTCACCGTCTTCCTGGCCAAGGGTGGAACCTGGACGATGCACACCACCGTCTGCAAGGCCCACTCCTCTGTCTTCTTCCTCAACATGTTTGTCAGTGGCTTTCTACTGGCCACCATCAGTCTAGACCGCAGCCTGGTTTCTCTGTTTCCTGTCTGGGCACAGAACCACCGGGATGTGGAACTGGCCACACGTGTGTGCATGGCTATCTGGGCACTAGGCCTCCTTAACACCTTGCCCTACTACCTTTTCCGTGACACCATCAAGCGGTGCGATGGACGGATTATGTGCTACTACAACTACAGGCAGCTGTCCCCCGCTGGGGCCAACATTGAGGGGCTCTGCAGGAGTAGACAGGACATAATGGCAATCAGCAAGTTCCTCCTGGCTTTCCTGCTCCCTCTTCTGATTATTATGGGGAGCTATGTGGCAGTCAGCTATAGTATCTTCCGCCGTGGTCGGCGTCACACCTTCCGCTTTTTCCGCTTGGTGGTTGCTGTGATCGTCAGCTTCATCTTGTGCTGGGCACCATATCACATCCTAAGCCTGCTGGAAGCGGCGGCTGATTACTACCCCTCCCTCCGCAAACCAGTGGCTGATGCGTTACCTCCCATTGTCAGCCTGGCCTTCATCAACAGCGTGCTCAACCCCCTGCTCTATGTTTTCAGCTGCCCTGACTTCCTGGCCAAGATCCGTCAGTCCCTGGGGGCAGTGCTGGAGAGTGTCCTGGTGGAGGACCTTGGGGAGGTGGCCCGTCGACGCAGCACCGCCCACTCCTCTGTTAGCACCAATGAGCTGCTGGTGAGAGGGCATCGCCCACGCCCCACGCCCAAGCCGAAGAGGAGTAACTCTGAACTAGATGAGGAGGAGGTGCACCCTGCTGTATTTTGAGCTGAATCCCTCCCACCATCACCCATGCTTTTTCAATGCCATTGAATTTTCAATGTTTGCCTTAAGCTGCACACAGTAGCTCTGGTGGCTCAGGTATTTTGTTGCACGTGTTTTGTGTTTCCAGCTGTGCACACACCACAAAGCAGTGATTTGCTTCATAGACAACATGTTACAATATCCACAGACACTGTTCTCCTACATATAATAATGATGCATTACAGTAAACGAGTAAAGCAATGTGACCCTGTAATGTGCCTTACTGTAATGGGATGTTGGATGAATGTCAAATGTGCTACTAATGTTCTTTTTGGCTAAACTGTCAATCTACAGCTTTCTTAATGGCCCAATCCAGTATGTAGAAGAGAAATATGGCACTTTTTCCACTCTTGCTAGTTGACAACTGTTGACCATATAGCTGTGGTCCAGGCTGTGGGTGATGCTATACTGACCATTGAAAGTCCAGGAAGTACAGGCATTTTAGATGTTAAGCATGCTGTTAATTACTCTTAAGGTGCCCCTTGTTTTCTCTGGGACCTCCACTGGGGGGATTCCCTTAACTACATGTAGTTATCCTGGTTGATCTCATGTTTTATGTAATGAGATTCATACTTGTTTAGCTGTCTTTGGTGGACGTTGCACATCTGCACATTTTTAACCACGAGGAGGTGCAATTTCTTCGGTGTGTTTTATCATCTTTGGCGCCATGCCAACATTTGGTTGGGGAGGAGCAGTTGGTATTTTGTAAAAAAAAAAGAAGAATTTTAGCAGATCTTTATTCACCATATCTGAATTTTGAGTTGTTTAAGTTATTAGACCAGACAGGATGATACAAAGCAGAGTCTTAGGGGGCATTGTTTTTTAATTTGCAGTTGGTGTCATGTAATGCCTGAGAGTTTTCTTCAGAGCAAACATTTTTTTAAAGAAAAATATGTAGATGTAGCCTCCAGATGTCCACATGTTTTGATGAGTATTTACATGATTTGTGACAGTGTGTCTGTTGGCATACCATGTGTTTGTTCCCCTTTTTTATGTTTGTTCTGAAGTGATGAATATATAGCTGTGGTCTCTGCCAAAGGTCTTCAAACTCAGTCCTGGGGTAGATCACTGCATTTAATTCCTACCACATTTGCATTCCTAGAACTGTAATGAGCAGTAAATGGCTCATAACTGGAAACAGTTACTGTTACGTAAGATAATTTAGGGCTGCTGCATGCTTCAAACTCCTGCTTGGAATGGTGGAAAGAATCTCAGTCACTTCCTCTGTCATAAGTCACAAAGGGGCATATTTCATATCCCAGGACTGATAAACTAGCAGTCAGTTACTCAAATGCCTTCATTCTGTTAGTGTACAAGGAAATTGTTCCTGTAAAAAGAGGTCACATTTTGTATTGATGAAATTTGTGGCTGAAAGGTCAATTACAGTTTAGTAGAGTCCTAATTAGTGACATTGTGGGTGTGTGGTCATTGAAACTATTTTTAGACATTGGAGAATTTATGAATGAACAAAATGTTCACAACCATCTAATTAAAATTACCTGCTAACTCATGTGTTCAACCATTTTAATGTAACAAAAAATTGCACGCACAGAGGGTCCCCGCTATGACTGACACTATACTGACCACTTGAACTACAGGAAGTAGAGACTTCAGTTTCAAGCTGACAGTCCATCAAGCACACAAGGGCAGTTATGAGATAGAGAGAGGATGTGGTGTGCCTGTCTACAGATAACACTGGCAGGACTCAATCCACCATCCTCAATCTACTCGACTGATTGCATCTGTTTATGAAGACCTCACTTCTTTTTACTGAGACAGAGATGGAAAGAGAGAAGAAGGGGGAAGTGGAATAGAGAATAGAGGAGCAGATTTAAAGAACCAAGAATCTTGCACAGAAATAAACAAGGCATATGCCTCTTGTTTTTTCTTTTAAGAAAGATACCCCTCCCTGTCAGCATATAGTTATTGCTACTTGTTCACCCATTATGTTGATGTCAAAATGATGGTGCTTTGATACCCTTGGGGTCTGTGCCTATTTTACCACTTGGAGGTGCAATTTCTTTAGTGATCTTTATCAACTTTGTCACTGTTTTTTGTTATGCAGTTCTCTTAGCATTAATTACTGGAATAAATGCCATGTGGGGTAAGGGAAGGCAGTCTGCATGAGCACATCTCAGCAGACTTTACCCCACCAAATATACATTTTGAGTTTGTCTCACATCACATGAAGAATTAGGAAGGAGGACACAAAGAATTAGGAAGGAGGAGATTTAAAAGAAGGTTCCTTTTAGTTTTAGTTGTTGGTTTCCTATGATTAATTCCTTTATTAAATAATTTCTTGTATGTGTGTGGAATTGATTACAGTTTCTTACATTTTTCATCATGTTTTTCTTAATTTTATCCTTTAAAAAAGCTGCACAAAAAGCTCTTACACTGGAAAATTAAAATGTCCATATTTGCAAAGAATTATTTACAGAATTATTTACATATACCTATTCAAAGCTGGTTGATAAACCAAACATCTGCTAAATAAGGTCATTAAAAGAAATTGTGTACATGTGACAGCACCAGGTGTCATTTGAGCTTCACTGAACAAGTTTGAACAGCTGAACTGTTTTGAAATATCAATTCTGAATGTCTATTTATTTAATTTGACAGAGAGAAGACAGCTTTTAACATGATTGGACAGTTGCTGAAGCTGTTAATTACTCTAGATGTGGTCATCCTGGTCAAGGTAAAAGTTGGGTACCGCACCCTCTTTGGGGGCGCAGTTGCCCCTCCTCAGACAGGGCATCGCCCTGAACTCCTGCCAGATGTTGTTGCTCAAGAAGATGTAAAAGAGTGGGTCTAGGATATTGTTGAGATTTGTCAGATCATAGCAGAGGTGATAAGTATGAAAGAGGGACTTCTCCAGACCACAGCAATTATCATTGAGGAAGTATGCCACAAATTTATAGCTGCCAAATATAAGGGCCAAAGATGATGGTGAATATAACAGTAATAATGCAGAGGGTGCCCATGATCTTGTGGCAGTCACGGTCAGAGGTGGAGGGTGAGTTTTGCTGGGTCAAGCCAATGTGAGCGGAGGTGAATCTGATGGGGGGAGGGGCAAGGGGAAGAAACACAGTGCATCTGTTCATGCATTTGTGATTTCAAAGCTGTAGCAGACTACCTCTCTCAATAAACTATTACATCAGAAGGGAATAGTTCAATAGTTCATACCAAAAGGTAAAAAAAAAAACATATACATATACATAAACATATGCAAATTTATTCCTTGATTTCAGAGGAGAATAGCACATTGCAGAATAGTGCATTGCAAACATTCACCTACTATATAATAGTAATAAACCCACCTCCCTCCCCCCACACATGCACACACCCACACAACAAAAGTGCACACCTGCCCCAAAATGCAACAGGGAAGCAGAAACTCCCTGGAAAATGCTGGCTGTCTTGAAGTGGGCATATCTGGGACTGACAGGGTATTGCTGCAGGCAGTGGTGTACGTGTGAAGCAGATTGCAAGCTGCTGTGGCAGAAGATAAGGTTAAGGTTCAGATGGCCAGGCTGGACAGACAGGCCACCTGCACAGTCTGGACACATTGGCTTTGCAGTGGATGGACAATGGCCAGGTAGTGATCAAGTGCAATTAGGCACAGGAAGGCCACACTGGCAGATAGATTGCTGTACAAGACATAACCCATAATGGTGCAGGCAGTTGAGCCACTGGGCCAGTTGTGACCCTGCTGCAGGTAGAGTATCCATGTTGGCAGGGTTACCAGCTGTAGCAGATCAGACAGCAGCAGATTGATGAGATAGGCCAACTGCACCCCCCAGTGGAGATCCCAATTTGGTACAGTCCCCACAGGCTGGCTGGCAGCCCCAGAGAGAAGCACATACTGTAGATGCAGGTCAGACCCACTATGTCAACATCCAGGGAGAGGGTACAACTTTCATTGGTCATGACTTTCAGATTGTGCAGGAAAATCCCTACAAATATGACCAGACATTATTTAAATTTTGGGAATAATATTGCAGTGATATATTTTTTTAATTTTACTATTTAGATTTAATTTTCCACATTATATGGGTATTTTTCCACATGGCAACACTAAAAAAATAAAATGAAAAGTAACTGCCAATCACATTTAAATACTGTTCATATGAAAACATCCACAATATCATTTCATAGTATAATTTACAGTAAGAGTTCACATTTGAAAGAAATTGCTGAATAAGCTGCAATGCTTTTATGTACTGAATTAGTTTTCTCTGAAGGTATAAAACACCATGCCACTTCACCCTCTGCTGTTTCCTTTATTTGTATATTAGTTAGACTCATTCTCCCAAATCGAGAGTGTGTTAGAAGGGGATCACTGACATCTTATCACTTCTAATAAACAAACCACATCCCATTAATTTAAAGCATAAGATTGTTGGAAATAGCAGGGTAAGTAGAACTCCATTATTTCAATAATTTCAGTTACTTCAGCAGTGATATCAGCAAATACGAGTTGTGGAAATTAAATAATGAGACTAATGCTCAAGAAAAAAATGTCTACTTAAAGCAATGCGTAACAGCGAACTGAAGATGTGAGCGGATTGAAACTTTCAGGGGATGTGTATGCTTGTCCATTGTTTAATGTATACCATGTGGTTCGTGCATGCATGCTGTGGTTTGATTTACATAAACCCAATGTCATTATTTAATAGCCACACCTTGTACTTCTCATATACACAGCAAACCACATTGGCATGGGTATGTGGGTGTGTGTACCCAAAAGTGTGTGAGTTAGCCAAAGAGGCTGATAGGTGTGCGATATGTCTGTATGACAAGAGATTACAAAAATACCATTACACCAAATTATGAGGATGGCCTTCTAATACTCACAAATGCATTAAAACTAAAGCCTGAGATGCTCATCTAAGTTAAGTGCAGCACGTGTAAGCGCACCCATGTAGCACTACATTTAAAACAAGAAAATATATTCTCCCACCACATCAAAATTGCATTAGGAACTACAAAACCTCCAAAAATTTTCAAATGTAAAGAATTTAAGGCCGATTTTGTACCCTTCTCACTGACTCTCCTATAGCTGCATTGTTAGGTTTGCATCAGTTTGTTGGTCCTTCAAGCTTCATAATTTCTTACCCTCAAGATTTCTTTCCCAAAATGAATATGTTTGAATTTCTGAACTTACAGATGTCGCATTTTGTATTATTTCCTTACATATAGTTTTATTATATTATGTTACACTTATTTGTTCTCTTGTATTTTCATTTCGTTCATTTGTTTGTTTGTTTGTTTGTTTGTTTGTTTGTTCGTTCGTTTCATTCATTCATTCATTCATCCATTCATAATGCATGCCATGATTTGTCAGTTTCAACGAATAAAGAATGATGGCTGGACATGCAGAAAATACTATTATAATTGTGCTCTGTATGTTTTATTGGAGTTTGTTATAAACGAACGTCTTGAAAAAACATTTTATGACAACCCCTCACTCAGTTACTAAACTGGATTTTCATATAAGTGTAAATAGCCAACTGATGCATCATCATGAGAATATTATTAACCAGTTGTTACATTTTTTTTCAAATAGTTAGTCTATTAATTTACGAGGGTGGAATGCTGGAATGGAAACTATTATAATTCTGTTTTTGTTCAGAATGACACAAAATGAAAAATTACGTATTATTGCTTATTAGTACGTCCCAGCTTTGTGCAAGCTTGCCATTACCTGCATAAAAATTCTTTAAAAGTTCTTGGCACATACTGAAAACAATTTGTGTACAGGAATTAATGTACAAGCAGGTCCATCTTTATACAAATGTGGATCAGAAGGCAACGTCTGATCACAAGACTGATCCAGAAAGACAGGGTCAGGGTGTCAGGGACTATGGAAATGAAATTCTTTAAAAGAGGATGAGACCAGCCAACACAGAAACTGTGTGAGGTGAGTGTGCAAAGTGTGTTTTCAGTATCTGTGCTCATATTCTGGGGGGTGTTGATCTGTCGTTCAAAGGCAATAGATCCTGTCTTGAGAGGTGCGTGCGTGTGTGTATCCGTGTGTGTGTGTGTGCGCACGCATGCACTTGCATGTGTGTGTGTGTTTTGGGGGGTGGGGGTGTGGGGTCTAATGTTGTAGGTCAGATAACTCAATTAGATTCCTGTCATCTGTCTTCTGCAGCTAAAATTCAGCTTACCGTAAGTGTGAAAAGGTTTTAAAAACTACTGACTCCTTGGGACTTTCACCACAGATTGATAACCCATTTGTTTAAACTGAATCTTGCTCCCTCATGAACGACCCTCCCTGTCCCTGTCTATCTTCAGTTAGAAACAACCTGATTTCTCCATTGGTACTTACTAAAGCTGTTAACATTGGTTTATTGCAACACTGCATGCATTATCTTGCAATTTATGGATGTTATGCCATTGCACTTATTGTTTAAGTACTTCTGTTCTTGTAAGTCACTTTGAATTAAAGCCATCAGACAAAATAATTACAGGTAAAATTAATACAAACTGATCTTATTTGGAAACTGGATGTATGCATTTTCTAAAAAGGTGATGCTTTGTAATCAAGAGGCTTTCCAGAGTCAGACACATGCATAACATGCATTTCCTTACATATATGCAATTTTATTTCTGAAAAGAACTAAAAAGAATTGACAAATCCTAGCTCTTAGATGTTTACATACAGAAAGATTAGTCATTGATGGTGAACTTTTTTAAAGATATTTGAAATCCACAAGACAATCTGCAGATTTTCAACCCGGTAGAAAAACTGCATCATGTCTTTATCACACAGTAATACCTTGATACCCTCCCCCTGCCACCTCAGTGTACATTCCAGTGATGTTTGTATGAGCACATGCATGGAATATGTGGATTTCACTGATTTCACTTCCAATGCAATGCCAATTCACTCAATGAAATACAGCTAACAATGTCATAAAACAGGAAAGAGGAGAGAATGTTCCAGAAAAAAAAACAGGAAAGAGTTCATACCTTGTTTCAGATTCCACTCTTTATAATGAGTTTGTTCTGTTTATACAGTAACCTCAAGTCCAAAGAATCATCACACATGCTCACTCAAAGATGAGTTAAAATGTAGGTCTTTCAGGGAAAGTCAAGTAGTCTTGCCCTTTCACCCATATGCAATCTGCTTATAAGAAATGTTAGATGGGCTGTTTTGTTCTACAATTACTGAGCAGCTTTGGGGTGAGGTGCAAATGCTCAGGAAGTGAGACAGAGGAGGAATGTGAGATGCTTTCTGTTTTCTAATCTTACAAAAATCTGTCCTCAGTAACAGCAGAGCAAGCGAACACAGAGAAAAATTGCTTACCGTGCTTCATAACTGGCTTAATCTTTGGTAATTTGATGCACCAAACAAGCATCAACACACATTCACTACTTGAGTACTTTTTTCACACATATCTATTCGCTTTGCTAAAATTAGATGCCCAAAGCATTACAAAATGTGTTGTCCACAAGGCCATGAGCTTGGGGAGCACAGGGAAATAAACTCTCATGAGATTATCACTTCTTCAATTAATTGGAGTGTGGGTCTGGCCAATTGGTAAAAGACAGAAGTGGTAAAGTTGCATGCATAAGCAGCAACATAATATGGAAACTATGCAAGAAAAAGATCATATATGTTCTAGCCCTGGATGAGACAGGTATTCTGTATTGCAATTATATTAGACTATTAGGGATTCATTGTATGATTTCTTTGGCATGTTCCATAGTCACAAAGATCTTGAAGCAGGAAAGCTAATTAGCAAGGAAAAGAAGATATGAATCAATGATTTAGTGGTAGTTCAGGAATCCTATTGTGGTTATGCAATTTTGTAGTTATGTCTTCCTTAAAATGTAGAGGAGTGTGGTTATGTCTTCCTCAATATAATTTAATCATTGGGACCAAGTAGTGGAAAGTAACCTTCTCCTAATATTTATGAGAGAGAGAGTACAGTCAAACAGAGATGTGTAAAACAACTTTCAGTCTCTCTTGCTCTTATTTTTCTGGCAGGTCCTGTGGCATAACTTCCTGCAGACATACACACTGGCCCATAGAAAGATTCCAATCACAACCAGGAGCAGGGTCACCACATCTAGGCAGTGGTAGGAGTACCAGGGCAGACTGTAGGCCTCACTGCGCAGGTGAGCAGTTCCTTTGTTCCTGATGACATACTCTATCCAGAAGGTAGCGCTGTCCAGGGGGGAGAGAGGCCAGTCACGATGCAGACAGGACAATCTCTCCATGCTGCTACGATATGAGGGGTTCTCCAGGAGATCTTGCAGTGCCTCCAGCACCTCCTCTGTAGAGAGAGTGGCGACCTCCAGAGCTCGGGCTGCACCTCTTGCCTGCAGCCGGAGGACATTGTCAAACTGATCAAAAAGCAGTGGCAGGCCCAACACTGGGACCCCATGATAGATAGCCTCATAGAGACCATTGGTGCCTCCATGTGCCACAAAGACCCGAGTCTTGGGATGACCTAGAAGATCATTCTGGGGTAGCCAGTCCACCAGCAGAGTGTTGTTGCCCAAGGTGGAGGGCTTCTCTCCGATGTACCTCCAGATAACATTCTGTGGGAGGCGGGCAAACGCAGCCGCGATCCTCTCTGTGATCTCCATCGGGAGGGCAGAGATGAGTGTTCCCAGGGACATGAGCACCACACCGTGTTCCCCAGAGCTCTGCATGAACTTCTCCAGATCAGCTGGGAGAGGCTGGGCTGGGCGACACTGGAACCCAGCCACATAGACCACATTAGGCATTGTGGGGCGAGGGAACTCAAAGACAAAATCGGCCCGCATCAGCCAGAGGTCAGCTGAACGTTGCATGGAGAGCAGGTCTGTGGCAGGGGAAAAGTGGCGACTGATCAGCTCTTGGTAGAGGGGTAGAATGATGAACTGCTCCTGGAGGAAGCCCATCACATAGTGCAGCAGGTTCTGTACCCTCTGTAGGAATTCCATCCTATCCCCCAGCATGGAGCCAGTGACAGGGACAAAAGAGATCGGGGATGGAGCAATGATGAAGTGCCCATCTCCAGTGTTAATCCAGCGCACGTTGTAGACCATAGGCAAGTGGAGGTAGTGTGCAAGCAACACACCAATGGGAAGGCCAGGGTCAGTAAGGACTAGGTCGAACTGAATATCTTTCAGTTGAGTCATGAGGACAGAGTTGTTAAGCATGAGGGCAGCCATTTTAGCACAGATCCCATGACCTAACATCTGCATGGAACTCATCTCCATCTGTTGGTGCAAGAATTGCAGCACTGGTCCCATGCGGCGAATGTCCAATGTTCGCTGCAGCAGCTTTTCATAGAAGCTCAGGTCGACCTCATCCTCCATCAGCTTCACATTGATTGAGGTGTAGTGGGGGGTGCTCTCCTGGATGTACCAGCTGCTTTTTGAACGGATCACAGTCAGCTGATGCCCTCTGTAATGAAGATGTTTCAGCAGGATCTCCATGTTCACCCAATGACTCCCATCCACGGGGACCACCAGGATCTTGCTCCCATAGCAGCCACCAGATGGGAGAAACACCCAGCAGAGGGCTGTCAGCAGGATCTTGATTGTGCACATGTTTTTTTTTTTTACTCAACTGGAAATGATACAAAAGCAATACATAAGCATTATACAAAGAAAGAAACTACACCACTACCAAGACAACTACCAGTTACACCACCAAAACTAACATGTAATCACTTGCATGCCAGGTTAAATGCCAGGTAGGGTATTTCAGTTTCCTTGAGGAGGACGTTTAACCTGAATCCCTTGTAACTTCATTAAACATGGTGCAAGCAGACCTGTAAGAGAGCAAGTGCTATGCATGTAAGTAGCTAATGATACCAGTGATAAAAATGGCTTTATTTCAAAACCTGAGGAGCTCAGTTTTTTTGATACTGTTACGTAAACTGAAAACACATTCATCCATCTGACTATGAAACTGGAACAAAAGCAGTTGTGTACACAATAGAAGTGTATATACAATTACATTTTCATACAGCAATTGCCTTCTAAGAAAGCAAGATCAATCTTATACTCAACATCTTATCAAAAATAGTATGTTCATTTGATCCTTACCCACACCTGTTACTACTTTTTCCAAATCCCTTTTGCAATAATCTCAAACTAATGTTTGAGTTGAAGAAAATATTCATAAACAGGTCTGATTTTGCATAATAAAACAGGAGCATTTGCCTTTCTCGTGGTGACAGATTCTATAGCAGATACGCCTGCAGCTCATGCCACCAGTCCGAAGGTCACTCTGAATGCTCCCAGCTCAAAAACAGATGATAGAGGTCAAAAGTCAGTAAATTCAAACACATTTACAGCCACTACCTGTGTGATTTGTTTTCTGTTATGTGTAGCAGTTTACATACAGTCTTAGTCAGTCACCGCTCTGGTCCTCTTCTAGATTCAGATCTCTTCCAGAAACACTTCAACATGATTTCAACTGTATGTTTATTCTGAAAGGTACATTTCAGATTTTAGGTACATTTAGATTTTATTTCCTTTTAGAAGTGTTTTTCCGGGGGTGATATCCGTAGCATTTAGATGTATTTATGGAATGATGTCATACTTCACACAGTCAGCCACTCCAGCCAATACAGTAGATGGACCATCAAGCACTGTTTCTGTTCATTAAACAACTTATAATGTTTTGCTCATCTTGAATGCATCATTGAGCCTCAAGAATGACTTATCATGCTCAAGTATATGCATAACAGTTATTCGGTTATAATGAATCTTGTCATGCTTTTTTAAAGTATTACAACTGGTTAAAATACATAAAAATACTTTAAGAGGCATGCTCCAGTAGCTCATCCGGTAGAGCACATGCCACGCAAGGCCGAGGCCCTACCGCAGCAGCCCAGCCTCAAATCTGGCTGGGGCCCCCTGCTGCATGTCCTCCCTCCCTCTCTCTCCCCTGCACCTGCTGTCTGTCTTTCTACTGTAACTGTCAAATAAAGTGGAAAAATCCAAAAAAGTAATCTTAAAAAAAAAAAAATGCTTTAAGAGTCCAAAAGAATAGGTCTCAGCACAGGAACATCTGGCCACTAGCAATGTATACCTTTTCATAATGCATTTATTTAACAGTTTGTTCCTGGTCTCAATTTGTCCCCAATATTTCAACCAAGGAATGAAATCTTTAATTTATTGGTTCACAGATAAAACATGAAAAAGGGACAATGCGTTCTGGAATTTGCAGCCAACCCCATATACTAAACACAGATCAGAGGCAGAAACAGCTGAGAAATGTGGGGGTGGACCTGCTTATACACAGCGAATGTGATTGTTTGCTTCAAAGTGGGTCGAATCAAAATATTTCTGAACTCTCGTTACAACCTCATTACGGACTCCTGAGCTGCTGGGTACATCAAAGCTGGTAGTCTCTGGCAAGCTGATTATCAATACAGAAAGCACCAGTGGCACAAGGTTAAATCACTGAATGATCAGTCAGCCTGGAAACCAGCAGTGTCTTTCCCAGGATGTAGAGCTGTGAGCCTTGCGTCTCCAACCACCACGTCACATGTTGTACAGGTCAAAGCATGCTTCGGATCAGGACAGTGGTTCACTCAATTTTACACACTTATTTTTGGGTTGTTTTTAGTTCTAGTTTACTTTAGTTCTAAGTAAAATTGCAGCATTAGGTTGTATTTTTGCCCCGTTCAAATACAGAATTAGTACTTTTTAATCATACAATAAATGAGAAATTATGCCTCGTTCCAATGAGGGAACAAGGTACAATTCTATTTTTGAAACAGAAAGTGGAAACATCGCCCTCTGGAAATTTGTGCAGGTGGAGAAGCAGAAGAGGAGCCTGTGTCACATGAGATGCTCTTTATTCTTACATAATCACATTCTGGATCACAAACAAAACTATTATTTTTCAGAGAGTGTTAAGCAAATATTTTATGGACTTATGCCTTTCTCATGTGTTATATTACCAATGACAGAGACAGCTGAAACTCTATGACAACAAATATAATGTAAAACAGAGACTCCGCTGAGCAGGCAGGTGCCCCACTATCTGCAGATCTTGCGGGCTGGGAAGACTTGAAATGGAAAAGATTATTGAAAAATTTCACTAAAAATTCAATTAATATACCCTTGCTCATGACTTCACTATATATCCACTATATGTCTATTTTTTTACTGGTTATACCATGAAAATTCAACACAAAATAAATCCTGTTATCATAACCCACTAAATACATTTTATCTGGCAAATCAGAACACATATTAACACAACTGGATCTGCAGTTGTATTACTGTGAGGCAGAGGTGGGGCAGTCACAGAATCAGAGCAATTGTGTTGTCATCACTGTAGATTGTGCAGTCATAACTGTTGGCTGGTGTGAGAAGACTGCAGGCTGTGGAGCGATGATGGTGGGCTGGGATGCTATGACTGTGGGCTGCTGGGATGCTATGACTGCAGCTGGGGAGGCGATGACCGTGGGCTGGGAATTGATGATGGTAAGCGGCTGGTTGCGTCTCTTTATCTCCCGGGCCAACTGGCACCAGGAACACATATTGCAGAAAGTTGCATAGATACAGTCTGAGCACATATCTCCCTGTGGACAAACAGTTCATTTTTCAGTCAAATACATTCAAAGTAATTTGTGTAATTTCATGTTGCACACATCTGATAATAACCTCTGTGCCGAAGCACAGAGATATAGGCTGACTGTTAAATAAGTGTGAAGTTTATTTTTTAAAGTGTTCAACTCAATACACCCTTGGATTCTCACCCTAAAAAAATCTGAGATAATTTTGGAGAGAATGTACTGACAGAGGTTGTCAGTATTGGTTTCACACCAACAACTCCGTGCATTGCTCTTAACTAACCTGACAAATGACCTGATCACCCCTTGGTCCCTAACTGCATACCTGTATGTCGTAACGGTTGCGCACCCCAACCCTCATTGCCATGGCAACAGGGGGCACACAGACCGGTGCACCCACAAGCAATGTACTAGTCCACAGGGCGTCAAGCAGGGGAAGACAGAAACACTCTCCAAAGTCCGATGCTGTCTTGCAGGCAAAACATGGAAAGCACCAATATGCTGTGCAGCCTGAGATATAGAAGTATAATTCACATGTCATGTTCCCTCAGCTTCGCTGGCATTCTGTGACACAGAAGTTTTTCAATAATATAGTACATTAGCTTAGGAAACACCAGGGATGTATGTGGTACATGAAAAACTGTTTTGTTGGTGCAAAAAGACTGGGAAAGCATGTTGATCATGAAATTCTCAACATATTTAAGGTTGCAATGTGTTTGCTAATGGTATCGAAATACAACACATGAGCTGTATCTTGTATTTTGTGTTATGCTTTCAAAACAGACATAGTGTCAGATAGATGGATTACATTTTCTACAGGCAAATAGATGAAGATGGACTAAAAGACTCTGTAATGTCAAACTGAAAACAAATCTGTACAAATTGATCTAAATGAATTACAAATATAAAACACTAAATAATTGATTGTATAAGTATTCACCCCCTTTAATATAACACACCTAAATCATCACTGGTGCAATCAATTGTGTTTAGAAGTCACATAATAAGTTGACTGGAGATCCCCTGTGTGCAATCATGTAGACAAAGGAATGTGCCAAGCAAATCCATAACAAGGTTATTGAAAAGCAACAATCAGGGGAATGATACAAGAAAATTTTAAAGTCACTGAATATCCCTCAGAGTACAGTTAAGTCAGTTATAAACAAATGGAAAGAGTATGGCACACCTGTAAGTCTGCCTAGAGCAGGCCATCCTCAAAAACTGAGCATTCATGCAAGAAGGGCAGTCGTCAGGGAGGCCACCAAGAGGTCCTATGACAACACTGAAGAAGTTACAGGCTTCCATGGCTGAGATGGGAGGGACTGTGCATATTACAACACTTGCATGGGTGCTTCACCTGTCTCAGCTTTTTGGGAGAGTGGCAAAGAGAAAGCCACTTTTGAAAAAAACTCATATGACATCTCAGCTTGTGTTTGCCAGGAGGCATGTGAGAGACTCTGAAAGGAAGTGGAAGAAGGTTCTATGGTCTGAGGAGACCAAAATTGAGATTTTTGGCCATCACACTAAACACTGTGTTTGGTGTAAGCCAAACACTGCCCATCACCAGAAGCACACCACACTACAGTGAAGCATGGTGGTGGCAGCACTGGGATGCTTCTCTGCAGCAGGACCTGGAAGGCTTGTGAAGGTAGAGGGTCAGATGAATACAGCAAAGTACAGGGAAATCCTGGAGGAAAACCTGCTGCAGTCTGCAAGAGAACTGTGACTTGGGAGAATATTTGTTTTCCAGCAGGACAACGACCCCAAACACAAAGCTAAAGCCATACAGGAATGGCTTAAAAACAAAAGTGTTAACGCCTTGGAGTGGCCAAGTCAGAGCCCGGACCTCAATCTGATTGAGAATTTGTGGCAGGACTTGAAAATTGCTGTTCACTCACCCATGCAACTTTATAGAGCTGGAGCAAATTTGAAAAGATGAATGGGAAAAAACTGCAGTGTCCAGATGCGCAAAGCTGATACAGACCTATCTGAATGGACTCAAGGCTGTAATTGCTGCCAAAGACGCCTCTACTAAATGTTGACTTGAAGGGGGTGACTACTTATGCAATCAGTTCTTTTGTGTCTACATTTTTAATTAATTTAGATCAATCTGAAGATATTTATTTTCTTTTTGACATTAAAGAGTCCTTCTCTGTTGATCATTGTCAAAAAAGTCTAATTTAAATCAATTGTGATCCAATGTTGTAAAACAATGAAACACAAAAAAGTCCAAGGGGGACTTATACTTTCAGGCACTGTATGTTAATTGACTGATGGATGGACAATCAGCAAGAAAGACTCACAGACAAACAAGTCATCAAAGCAGTCACAGATCCCTGTGCTCCACTGGTTTTTCTGGACAGCAATCAGGGGTGCCTGAGGCTGCTGGATTATGAGGTTAGTTGTCATACCGGCCACTGCAGATGGATAAATAGAAAATTAGAATTTCATATAAATATTTGCTTCATCTGTTTTCCTTGAGTAATCTTATTGCTATTGTTAATAAAATTAAGTATTGGTCACAAATTATGAGGTCATTTATGAAAGTCATTAATGAAAATCAGGATGAAATATACTGCATCAATTTCTTATCTCTATTTAATCTCAAAAAAAGGTTCTAAGAATTGCTCAAGAAAAGGCAGAGACAAAAGAAGGTGTGTAAAAGCTGTAAGATGTTTTAATCACCTTCTTACACACAGTCAAAATAAACTGAAAGACTGATTTTTATGCATGATTCTCTGTGTTTATTACTGGTTTTGACAAGTACCAATTTTTAAGTTATTTTGCTTGGCTTTGGCTAAATGTTGTAATGTTAGCCGACTGCTGAAGGGTAGGTTTCTGTAGCCATCAGGTTCCTCTGTAGCCACCACAGTGAAGATAGATCATAATCCTAATGTTGCTACTGAAACTATAGTAAAATGAGTATTAATTATTTTGAAAATAATCAAATTGTCATTTGAAAATATCAGGCCATTTAGCATTGAGTATTGTATAGTACATACAACAATCTTAATCCACTTAAGCAAGACTTACCTGGCACATCGACTTCTCACTTTGAAACTATACTTGCCAGCTTCAGGTGATGCAAATAGTCATTGTTTAAACATCAAACAGGAAGCGTGACTCTTTAAATAAGGGTTATTTGACTCCACTGATATTATCAAGGGTAAAGCTGAATAACACACCTGAGTTCTACATCATACAACTTAAGTGGGCCTCAGGAGAGAATTATAATGGTAAATTTGGAAGAGAGTATCCATCCTATATTTTTTTTCATTCTCGTCAGGGTCATCAACAATGGTGTAAATAATACCCATGCTAATCTAAAGACCAAATCTAAATGAGTTAAATTTTCTGTCAGATTTGCTGTGTATATAATTAAATAAGCTTTCACATTGGCAAACAGAATCCAGTTCAAACATCTAGTTATAAGTATTTTATTCTTGTTTCAAATTGTAATATTGCAAAGTGACAGATGCATAAACTGCAGTAATGCCGGTTAAGGATCAAACTAAATGGACAGTGCCACTTCACAAATAAAATCAGGTGTACATTCAGTCTCACACAAATTTATCTTTACCCACACTGTACTGCATAACTCAAACTGGCCTCCTTGTGTGGAAGGAAGATTGCTGTTAGGACTCAGAGTCCATGATGTATATTTTAATTTTATATCTCTGAACAAAGAGGCTCTGACCCTTTATGTGTCACATACCAAGATTCCAAAGACTGATAACATGTTCCACACATAAAACCACATTCAAATCATCAATGACTCAGGCGGAAGAGGGACTAAGGACAAAAAGATATAATTGGTTACAATGTCTCTTTGCCTTTGGAAAGAAACAAGAGATGAGCTGACATATACAGGTGGTTCACAAAATAATCAAATGACATATTAAAAAAAACAATTTGTGAGGTATATAATTCACAATTTAGAAGGAGTCCACACAGCTATTTCATATCAACATCAATTTTAATCACTAATGTATTGCTGCTATACAAGACATATTTAGGACTTCCATTTGGAAATCACCCCTTAATGCAATACAACATAACCTGACCACATCATGCATCTTCCATGGCCCCCACAATTGCCATATCTGCCTAACTGTGCTTTTATAATCTGTCAAATAAGTGGAGGCTTTATTTCTGGAAGTATGGTCTGATGTCTAACGAGAAACAGTTTTCTAATTTTCTGTATCAGCATTCCACTGATGGATACTGTCACACACTGTCTATTTGGTTTATTAATCAATTTTGAACACAAATAATTATTGAATCCCAAAACCAAATTGTTAGCCAATAATAAAGTTAACTTTATTATTCATATAACTATAATTATTCATGACTGAAAACTGTACATTACATCTGTTTAGTAGTCGTGGTGCATGTATCAACAATAATTTCCATACAACTTCAATAATGTTTACATTTTACTTCAAATGCAACAACCAGAGTCATACATTTTTGAGTTCAACAAACCTTGCAATAAGACAACACAGTAAGAAAGTGTCAAAGGGAAGAGACAAAGCAGGAGTAAGGAAGGGTGAACTTTGGATGGCCAAACATATTTGCTGTTGTCAAGCGCTGGGAGAAATGAACAGTGATGCATTTTAGAAGAGTCATGGGAATGAGGAAAAAAGTGATTACTTGGCCCTGGCATTGACGAGAGTGATAGGCTGGAGGCGTGCCTTCATTTCACGGGACATCTGACACCAAACGCAGGGCCCGCAGAAACAGGCATACAAGCAGTCATTAAAGATGGTTCCCTGTCACAAAAAAAGGTCAGATTTGACTACAGATATCACCAAGGTCTGAATACACATACTATATTGAAGCATACACACATCCAACCAGAGGCAGGTCAGAAATTCTGTTTCAAAATTAAAGACAGGGAAGGAAAATTTATTTCTAAAGCACATTTCACACACAAACTGTACATTCAAAGTGCTTTACATAGGTAAAATAAATACATGAGAAGATTCAAGAAATAAGATACAATTTAAAAACACACATCATTAAAATAATATAACATTACAATATAAATAAAATAAAAATTCTTTAAAAGTAAAGTGCAGATGATTAATCATAGTCAAGAGAGTTTTTTAGTTTAGATTTGAAAATAGGTAAAGTTGGAGCACATCTAAGCTCACTGGGAAGTTGGTTCCAGCTGTTGAAGGATACAATTCAACTGGAGTATTTACATGAGTTGTGATCTATTGTGATCTACCCTACCATAATGCCATAGCGTTGCCTCATGGAAACTCTCATGGAGAGGGTGATGGGTGGTATGAAACCGAAGCTGTCCAACAATGGAAGGCAGAGACACTCCCCATACTCTCTTGCTGTCTTACAGGCAAAACAGGGGAAACACCAGAATGCGAAGCAGCCTGGATGGGAGGAAAGATTTAGAAGAAATGGATGGATATGGAAAATTCTGGTTAAGTTATACCAAAAAATCTAGCTGTTTGTGAAAATGTAAATTTCCTAGCCAAAGAGTTGAATGTGATCTGGGCCACTAATTCCTTAAAATATGGAATAACATAATTTGGAGAAAACAGAATATAAAAGTAGATCAATAGTTAATTACTACAGACTTCTTATTGAATAGATGTGATATTTACTTTTTTAAATGGGCTATAAGATGTCTTTGTATATATGGTTAACTGTTTGATAACAATGGAATTGAATCATTTGAACAAATGTTATCTCTGTATAGCCAGTCAAACCCTCATCCTCTTAGTTATCTACAGGTTAGCTGTTATGTGAGTAATGCTGTAAATGCAAAAAAGTTGCAGAATGTAAACCCACTGGTGAGATGTGCCTGCCTTATTGCAGGTTTGGCATCCGTGGTTTTGACCAACAGCGGTTCGAAAATATTTTTTTAAAAAAATGTATATATACAGTCAAGCCCAAAATTATTCATACCCCTGGCAAATTTTGACTTAAAGTTATTTTATTCAACCAGCAAGTTTTTTTTTGACCAGAAGTGACACAGGCTTCTCCCAAAAGATAATAAGACGATATACAAGAGGCATCATTGCGGAAAAAATTATTTGAACAAAAAGTGGCATGTCCAAAATTATTCATACCCTTTGCAAATTGTCACAGTCTATGGGAAAATCCAAAGTTCTGCACCATTCCAAATAGTCAAAGCTGTTCTAAAGCATCCTAATTACCCTGATTCATTGGGAACACCTGTTTTAATCAACTCAACAGATGAAAAACGGCAACTTTCTGCAGTTGGTTTGTGAACAGTCATGGCTGAGATAAAGGAGCTCACTGAAGACCTTTGGTTGCGCATTGTGGCTGCTCACAAGTCAGGAAAATGTTTTAAAGTTCCAGTAGCTACAGTGCAAAGTATTATTAAAAATACAAGACGTTCCACACTGTGGAAAATCTCAGAGGACATGGTCGGAAGCCAAAAGTGACACCTGTGCTGGCCAGGAGGATAGTGAGAGAGGTGAAAAAGAATCACCATCAAGGCCATCCTGGTGAATCTGGGCTGAGCTGGTGGCAACATCTCAAGGCAGACAGTCCAACGAACACTGCACATTGCTGGGTTCCACGGATGCAGACCAAGGAGGACGCCAATTCTCCAAATAAGGCACACAAAAGCCCGCTTGGCCTTTGCAAATGCTCATCTGGACAAAGAAGAAGACTTCTGGTCTTCTGTTTTATGGTCAGATGAAACAAAAATTGAATTGTTTGGCCTCAATGATGTATCCTTCATTTGGCGTAAAAAAGGAGAAGCCTTCAACCCTAAGAACACCATCCCCACTGTCAAACATGGTGGTGGGAACCTAATACTTTGGGGATGTTTTTCAGCCAATGGACCGGGGAACCTAATCACAGTAAACGGCACCATGAAAAAAGAGCAATACATCAAGATTCTCAACAACAACATCGGGCAGTCTGCAGAGGAACTCTTGGGCAGGAGGTCTTGGGCACCAGTGGACATTTCAGCACGACAACGACCCAAAACACACAGCAAAAGTGGTGAAGAAATGGTTAGCGGACAAAAACATTAATGTTTTGCAGTGGCCCAGCCAGAGTCCTGACTTGAATCCAATTGAGAACCTGTCGAGGAAGCTAAAGATCAGGGTGATGGCAAGGAGACCTTCCAACCTGGAAGAGTTGGAGTTCATCGCTAAAGATGAATGGGCAAAAATACCAGTGGACACATGCAAAAAACTGGTCAGAAATTATAGGAAGCGTTTGATTGCTGTAATAGCCAATAAAGGCTTTTCTATTGATTATTGAGAAGGGTATGAATAATTTTGGACATGCCACTTTTTGTTCAAATGTAAATAAAAGCTGAGAAATATTTTTCCGCACAATGATGCCTCTTGTACATCGTCTTATTATCTTCTGGGAGACGCCTGTGTCATTTCCAATCAAGAAAAACTTGCTGGTTGAATAAAAGTAACTTGAAGTCAAAATTTGCCAGGGGTATGAATAATTTTTGGCTTGACTGTATATATATATATATATATATATATATATATATATATATATATATATATATATACAGCCTGTATATATATATGCATGTATATCCACACACAGCCAGAGAATTATTCATGTCATTATTTTCTTCATAATTATTGTAATGTATTTTTTTACATAGAAATGTTTGTTCTGAAAGGTCTGCTTCGCATCACTGTTACTGCTTTATCGTATCTTTATTGAATCTTATTTATATCTGAGAAAAGAATGCAAAGCTTGGATTTGTACAAACATAGACATCTGTCTCACACACAGACACACACACACACACGTGCACACACATGCATGCACACACACACACACACACACACACACACACACACACACACACACACACACACACACACACACACACACACACCACACATACATTAAGTTGTGGACTTACACTCGAGTAACTCTTTGCCACAGTCACATATGCCAGAGCTCCATTGGTTGGAGTCAGTGGCAACCACAAATGGCCGAGGCTGTTGCACCACCATTTTTGCCGTCATCTTAAATGCAGGTCTGGGAACAAGAAAACAGGGATGATTCTACTACTTCAGTCTGAGTGAAGGATATGGCACATATATAGTTTTGACATTTCAAACACCAGAAACAAAACTATTTACATCTGATTAGATGCATTGCAAGATGATTATTTTTATTATTTATTAATAACCAAATAAGTTTTCTTTTGATTTTCGAATCTGGAGAAGTGTTTGTTCATTTGGACTGGCACAGCAAAAGTCCAGTTGTTTATCTGATAGTAGTGTTTAGATAGAATTGACTGTTAGATCATTGATACAATAGTTTAGAAAGAACTACACCAGAGAATTAAGGAAATAGATTTACAATTGGCATGAAAGTAGCTTATATCTATATATATTGCAATGTGAGCTGAAATGTCCTGCCCTATTTGTCCCATAGATATGCAGTTTTGATTAGTTCTTACCAGTGTAGTTCTGTGTGAGAAAGAGCAGGCTTCAGAACTGATGGCTGTCTGGTGTCAGAACTGAGACCTGGAGAGCGGCAAAGCTTTTTATCTGGAAAGCACTTGTGAAGGCTGCAATATGCTAGTCTGTTTAAGAAAGGGATGCAAACTACCCAGTCCATCCAGTTGGACCTGTGCACCTTAAAAGCATACAAGGAATCTTCCCAAAGTGCCTTAAAAATTCAAACAATGTGAAAAAAGTCTGTCAATGGAGGCAGAGCTATCTATCTATCTATCTATCTATCTATCTATCTATCTATCTATCTATCTATCTATCTATCTATCTATCTATCTATCTATCTATCTATCTATCTATCTATCTATCTATCTATCTATCTATCTATCTATCTATCTATCTATCTATCTATCTATCTATCTATCTATCTGTCACACCTATGATGGATGGGGCCAAGAATACCAATGGTAACTAGACTGAAGAGTTTCAGAAGAAACTCAGTTTGCATGTGACAGCACAATTCACTGTATGATGTGATGGATATTTAAGCATTGTCATGTGTAGTGCTGTATGGTAAGGTGCAAAACAGGTCTTCCCTACAGAAAGCTAAATCCCCATCATTATTGATATTTTATTGTACACAGCACATTATAATAACACTAATATTATTATTATTAATAATAATATGAATAATAGTAGTATTACAAGTCTAGCTTGTTGTGCTTCAGTAAAATTATGCATTATATTGTTTTCTCTGTCTGGTATTCTAGCTAACTGGACAAGTGATACACATAAAGTAACACTGATTTTTAAGGAACACGCTGATTCCTTTCTCAGTAACCATAGTTCTTGTGTCAGAGTGAGATAGCTTCCTGCCAGTGAGCATCGGTGTATCTTATAACGGTTGATTCAGAAATCGAACAGTTAATGTTAAATGTGATCTGGCAGATATCTTCCTTGCGTCAAGTTACATCTAACTACGCATTTTTGTGCTTAGGGGCGCTGTATTTATGAAAGTAATGAAATATTAACGCAGCAAGGCGATCACTACGAAGACTGCTGCTGTACCACCTACCGCACGAAACCGTTAGCTGAATGCACTTTTTATACAACGGTATGCCAGTTTGCATTAGAATATCATGTTTCATAAATGTATGACATCGGTCTGTTGTGATATTATTGCTGAATTAACACTACTATAAGTATTTGGTTATTATTGATCAGCCTGGTACAGCTCGCTTCAGAAGCAAAACAAATAAGGTGACGTTTCAGTTTTGTTCTGTGTGTCCTATTGGATGAAACAGCATCACCTGACATGGAGGACATGTTGGCTCCCTTGTTTCAAATGAAATGAATGATATTTTTTGTACCTCTTTTATTAAAATAATTATTAAAAATAATTAATAAACTATAAATAGTACCATTCCTATTTGGAATAGCATACGTCTACACATATAGTTAAATAATATGGAAAGTATTTTGTATGGCATGTCAAATATCAGTTCAAAAGCTTTTTTTAACAGGAGTACACTGCAGTCTATGTTTCTATTACTTTAAATGACACCATCTGAATGCTGTTCAGGACATGATGTTTGCCTCTGCTGCCTGGAAACCAGGCAAACATTTTGAGACTAAAACTGAGCTAAAGATCAAACAAATCACTCAACACAAAAATTAAGACCAAGACCGGAAATGAATGACCTCAAAGTAAGGACCAAACCCAGCACTTCATTTGTAAAATTCTGGTTCAAATATTCAATCCTTGATCGCATGATTAATAACACAACAGTTTTATATGGTTTGCCACTGGGTAGGTATTATACTACTTCAGCCATTATAAGTTTAGTAAACAGCTAATTACTTTGATTGCTAATGACCTCAATCCTACCTTCTTCCCCACCTCAATCCATGCATTATTAGTCATATGCTTTCCCTGTCTTAGGGGGCTTACTGCCTTCCTTTATGGGGCCAGCTGTTACTGGAAAGAGACTTCTCCTGTCTGTTTACAGCCAGTGCCTGAACTGAGAGCCAGTCTTGATCAGCTACATTCGATCTGAAACTCACCATACTCAGAGAGAAATGGATTAAAACATCTAAGGTCGAACTACCATGTTAACACTTTGAAAGTGAAGTAACTGTGCACAGACATTCACACATAATGAAAATAGGCATATTCTTCCTTTCCCTATTATTCTTATAGTTATCATATTAAACTCTGTTAGTGTAACAAAAGCAGTATTAGAAAGAAATACATGTGAATGTAAAATGCAGCACAAGCGCTGGATGAGTATCTTCCAGGGAAATAATAAATACAATGATTTATCTTCCAACACATTATTCAGTTCAGGTGAGACCTTTTTATATATTACTTCAGCATAAACACAAAGGTAAAAGTATTTTCATAAAAGTGTTGTCCAATCAGAGTTGAGGATTCCTACTGTGCTTGCCAAACCTGTTTCTCTACTCCTGGCATGGAGTAGTTTCCTTGTGTCTATATCTGTCTGTTCCACCCACACCACTTGATTCTTCCTCCTGATTTGTGTGTACCCCACAGTTCTTCCCCCTCAATTATATTCTTGTTCCTCCTCAGCTAGCATGACATCTACAGATGAACACATGTACCCTCCAGGAGGAGAGAGTGGACTGTGCTTGTAACCTCATTTCTAAACTCCACTTAACCCTCATCCTGCTCTCAGGAGATGTCCTTATACAAGTGTGAAATACAAAGCGTATAAATGGAATGTGCCAGTATGGGGGTTCATGGGAGTTTTTATTAGAAGAATAGAAAAATTGAAATGATGCAATGATTGTTGGTAGATATCAATTTCAGGGTGAAATGTCATTACAGTTAAGTGTAAAACAGAAAAGTCAAAGACGGAAAGTGGGGGGTTAGGAGAGTTGGGCAGGTTAGGGTGGAGAGGGAGCTAGAGGGAAGATGACGAGGCAGAAAGTAGTATGAGCTCATCCTCTGAAGGCTAAGAGAGATGTGCTCCTTGCAGCGATGTCAGCGGGCTATAAGCAGCTGAGAGGCCTGAGCCCTGAGAGTGAGAGCTGGAGAGGGCGGTGGCACGGCGCTTCATCTCTCGGGAAATCTGACACCAGGACAGGGCATAGCAACAGCAGCCATAGAAACAGTCACTCCAGATGTTACCCTAGGGCAGACGAACAAGGAAATAGCACAGTCCATTCTACAGTATGTAACTCCACACAGCGTACCAGATCACAGCACAGTATAATTTGGTAAAGTACAGTGCAGCCTGGAATTGCCAAAAACAGTGATCTCATTTCAGGACAACAAAGCATTGGACAATACACAATAAAGACAAATCAGACTTTGGACCGGGTTCATTTATACAAGAGAGGTGTGAACAGAAGTTATTAATTGGATGGAGAATTCAGAGAGAAAAGAAGAGAGAATGCATCAGCATTTTCTTCTCCTTTTTCTTCATCAGCATCAACATCATCATCATTCTTTTCCACCATCATCATCATAACTCTATGGAACAGATTAACACTCATGTTTTGTTGATATCACATTTTCTATTTTATTAAATAGGATCTGGGGTCTCCTGGACCCCAAACATAAAATGGATTGAGTAAAAACATTAATGTTTAAAAAGTAACACATTATAATGATAATATACACATTCAGCATTATTAAAAACTACAATGCTAAGCTGCACCTTTAATATTGAAAATGGAAGCAATCACCCATCCTTATTATTTCTTAAGAGTGAGGTGTTTCAAATATGCAACAACATCATTGTGAAGAGAAGACAGCAAAAACACCAAGTGCACCACCTGGAGGCATAGACAGTTCACCACAAAGCCGGTGTCTTTTTCATGGAACTGTTGGCTAACAATAAGCAGGAGACATTACATATCAAGCAATTATTCAAGTTAAAACATGACCTGTATTTCTATGTTCCTTTATTTTTCTCAGTAAGACAAAGATGACATTTTCACACACTTATCCAAATATGCAAAGGAAAGGATTCCTGTTTTGCAATGTGAATTACTAACTGTGGGAGAAGATCATATCTTCTATCAGCATCTCATTGGTAGTTTCTCTCCCATTCAGAGTTTCAGAGGTCATACCTCAGTGGTGTAGGTTTGATACACAGATTAGACAACTGAGTGTAAATCATGCTTAAATCTACACTCCTATGTTTACAAAAATTATATTGTATGGTACATATATGATTATATTGATGAATCACATTTTTCATATAACTGTGACTACACACACAAACTTAAAAGTATGTAAGTTAATCTTACATACATCCTTAGCTGGTCTTTTCTGCTGAGTCCATACATCATTATATATGATGAGGTCCTCCTGACCTCAGAGCATAGGCTAACACCAAGTTCCCCACTGCTCAGGTGAAAAGTTGATAAGTGTAGCCATGTCACATTTACAACAACACAGAAGAAGGTAAATTTGTGTCAAAGTGGGTTAACTATTGAATTAAGAGTTTGTTATTAAATTGCTTACACTCCATAAAATGTCAATGAATCAACAGTGATGCATTGATAATGTCAACAATTACAAGCTACATATTTGTACATTTATTGACAATAACATAAGTAAACTCAATAGTTAGCTCAGCTACTTCATTTTCTATATAGTTGCATATGGCTATTTTCGCCATCTACCCACCAGAGCTGTAAATCCACCAGTTTGAATCTTCATGTTAGCTATCTGAGTTCACCAACCCACCTGTTCATTTTCCCAAACAGCATTCTTTTGCACTATCAACAACACAGCACTAAAATGCTGCCTTATTGCTTTGTCATCATTAAATCTGAAATACTGTGTTGAAAATGAGCTTCCCCTTAGCCTCTCAGCTGTGCACTTACTGATAAATAAGTGAACTTATTCAGCTGCAACATATCCAAGGCTCATCATTTTTAGTTTTTAGCTATTTTCAGCTGTTTTTGGGAAATGTTTTTAAAATGAATATCCACTGTTTCAGTGATGCTAACAACTGCCTCATAGATTCCATTTTATTATTCAAATGGTTCCAAACATTGATGCATCTCTTTTAAGAAGAGGCTGTAGTGGAACTACTGATACAACTATGAGACTCTAATATAGAGGACCAGTTTGAGGACCAATTTCTCCCTCAGATGAGGCATTGATTATAAGTAGAAGTAAAACTGAGTTTAAACTCATATGGAAAATGCTTCTATGAAGAGCCAAAATGGTTCAGGTAAACTCCTAAAATGTTGCCTCTTGTGTAAACAGAAGCAGTATCACATACTGCATTCCTTGTACACTTTGCTTAACAGTTCCAACAATTATGTTTTTCAAGGTCAGTACATATTGCTAAATATGGTCCTATCTGAGTTATAGTACTCCCAGCTGCTACGTGTTAGTGGTCGTCACGGCCACCCCTTTGAGGAATATAAGGCTATGGACTGTTGAATCCCTGTCGTACTTCATCCACAACCTGTGATGGTAATCTGCTTTTGATGTGTACTGCTTTTGAAAAGTTGGCAAAACAGTAATGTACCGTGCTTAGACAGGAACATGCAGGTAACGTTAACGTGCGACTTATTACGCACAAAGCTCCCTGCTGGCTCCTGTATTACAATGTTATGCTGGCAAAATCAGAGGAACACCACTGATTTGGCCAGCATTTCCTTGGCCTCATCTTTGAAGAGTGTAATTTCCTCTGATGACTGAAGTTCAGCTGGAGTTTAAGATCAGGTGTAATTAGAAAAATGTTTGAGGTTGGTTAAGTTTTAATTAAATTTGTGATCCAGGTTGCATTGAACTTTACTGGAGCTGTAATCAAGCTGATGGAATTTAACTTTGGCTGAGGTTAAATTCACTCAAGGTGGTTATAGCTGAAGTACAACTGTCAAAATTTACTTTGAGTTGTAATCCAAACCATTAAAGTTAAATTAGAAATGCAGGCAAGGTTTTTTGGGTTTAAATATGTAACCAGCAATAATTATCCCATGACTCATGTAAGATGACCCTGGAGTCTTTTTGTGTATAAATACTGTCATCCTATCCAGAATCTTAATCACCTCCTTTTATCAGCTTATCTCCTCTCCCCCCAGATAAGTGTGTACATACAATTCTTGGCAGATGCCTTTATGTTCTTAACGGTGCAGATTGCCAAATACTTGTTAATTCGCCAACAGCTCCTAGTCATTGCTCTCGTGCACACCAGGTTGATTTCTCTCCTTGTCTTTGTGCTTATCTTTCCCTTAAAACTGGAGGCTGAAATTATCTTATCAGCTTACAAGCTGTGTCACCAAACTTGATCCCACATGTCAACGAGGAAGTAATGGATGACTAAATCCAGAGCATTCCTTATACTATGGACTGACACTGAGAGCATGGCCAAACTATCCGTATGTTCTCTAGACAAAACTTCCCTTAGTTTGGCACTACATTACTTACCCAGGGCAATTAAACAGCTTGACATTTACTAAAGCATTTCTGTTTGTGAATCTAATTGTAATATTAAATGGAAGTCCTGTTCTGAGAATTTACGTCTTTTATTGTTAATCAACTGTTTGTACTATCTGTAGGTCTGTCTCATTGATGCAGTATCAAATTAGACAGAGAACAGACAAGGATGTGTATCCTTTAAAGAGTGCACTTCTTTCACTCTTGCTAACAAGAACTACACTTCATAATGTTGCAGACAGACTGCAAATGCCTACAAGACCAGACGAGTCACTCTTGCGCAATGAGACAAGGAAATCCTGATAGCTGAAACTCTGGTGACACTGTGGTCAAATGTACATGTATGAATGTGACACCTAGCAGGTCCAAGCAATCCTTTGTTTAGAAAACAGACACATATCACCTCTGTATGTGTTGCATGACTTCACCCTGTTTTGTTGGATAGTTAGTCATAGTTACCGTACCTTAATGCCGTACCTCTGCCTTACGGTGGCACGCATGGCAAGGGATGCAGGTGGCACACAGCCTATGCAGTCCAGCAGTGGCAAACAGGGACATGCCCCCAGTGCACTGGTGGTCTTACATGCAAACACTGGGAGGCACCATAGGGCAAAACAGCCTGAGGAGAGAGGAAGAGACAGTCCCAAACATAGAAAAAGCATAAAGAAGACAGAAGAAAACAGACACAGACACACACATACATATATACAGACACATGGACACACACACAGTCAAAGCCAGACAGATGCACTGCCCTGCAAACAGAAAATAAAATATGACAGACAGACACATAAACACACTCTGGCAGACAAACACAAACACTTCCATGAAAAACAGATGGACACAGAGACAGAGAAAGAGACATAAATACTGGCAGAGAGTCAGGCACAGGTGGAGAAACATGCAGTTAGATACAAACAGAAACACACAGACAGACAGATAGAATCACACAAGAACAAACATTCAGACACAGAACAGAGGAGCAAACTCACAGTCATTTATGTCATCACAGCAGTCACACAAGCCAGTACTCCACTCCCCCAGCTCCACTGAGCCTCCTGGCTGAGAGCGGACCACAGGGAGCTGCAGGAAATCCTGGTCACTCTGAACTGTGACCTAAGACAACAGAGAGACCATTTATGTGGTATTTATACTGCATGTCACACACACACACACACACACACACACACACACACACACACACACACACACACACACACACACACACACACACACACACACACACAAAATAGTTTTTTTATCTTTTTAAGCAAAAACAGAAAACAGTTTTAGGTTTTGGAAAGATTTTTTTCTGCTCAAGCTTGAAGTTAAGAAATAATAAAGGGAGAGTCTAAACTGTTTCTTTTACATCAGACCATAAGACTTATCATTCTCTGTGTCCCTCTTCCTCCCAATCTTGATTTTCTGCCGATTCTTATTAAACTTTTATCTACTAGTAAAATGCCTTGGGCCTCATTCAAGATATATAAGAGCATGTGTGATGTTATTGTATAGTTTAACACATTATTTTACAATAGTGAAAAACAGGGCGCATAAAGCATAAGTTGTAATGGAACAGAAAAGACAACATGAACACAACCTATCCCTATGGTTTTAATAAGTCATGTAAATACTCATGTCACAGGTGCCTCTTACCTGTAGTAAAGGTGAAAGTGAAGTCATGTCTGATATGGAGAGGGAAAAAGCTGTTCTTCTGTTCTAAAAGGAGACAGAAAAATTCTAAGGAGAAACAAGACCGATGTCTGAGATTTCCAAATCAAGTGAGTCCTGCAGGGTAGATGCCACACCATCTGACCTATGAAATAACCAGACAGTCTTGTTTCTCTACTCACAGCATGGCCATAAGACAGCCATGTTTAGCATAAACAACCTGATCCCACAGGTAAACGCAGCAGGGCTGGGTTCCCAGGAAGGGCATCGGGAGCGTGGTTGCTGACTTGACAATAATGTGACAGATCCACAGGCTTTTAGAGTGCCTCACCACAATTGTGCTGACTCACAACAAATTACCTTTAATTTCTTTTACCAACGAATATACAGTATTTATTAAAATATACAACTGATGTATAATACCTGAGTGAACAGAAGTAGAAGAAACATGGATAAAATGATTATCATTTCTCCTGGTAGCCTCCAGGCCTAGCTAACTTGTATGTATGGAAAGTATACTTCTGGTAGTTAATCTGATCACATGTTGACTCCCAGCTCTGAGGTTGACATGGGCAAAGCTGTATCACTCATTTAAGGGAGATTCATTGCAGTGAGAAGGGCTCTAGGTCGAAGGGTCAGTAAACGGTCTCATAATGCTCCTCAGAATGGTCAACCAAGCTGAAAGGTGTGAAAGATGAGCATCAGACCAACAGCATAGTGTGAGCATAAAAGCTCTTGATCAGATAAAGAGAAACATTTCCCCCCCTGTGTTGGCTATACACACTGTCACCCTGATGAAACTCAAGTCTATGGGTTGGGCTTTGGGGTGTTTTTTGGAGGTAAAGCTTTGGGCAAGGGTGTCATTTTAAAGTGATAATGACCTTATGTATTAAAGTACAAAGTGTTTGTGATTTTTTGGTATCTACATTTTCTAGTGCCAATACTTTTTCCAGTAAAAAAGAAACTTTACAAATGTTTTCCTAGACTGAAATTAATAAATACAAAGCTTTTTCAGGTACTGGGCATTATAGAGCTATTCTTTTGTATCCATTCTTAGAGCTGTACATTTGGAACGCATGAAATCAGACTGTAAAGAACAAATGAAGGATTCAGGCACCTTGAATTAAGATAATATTATGTTTTCATCAATAAGGTATTTACAAATATGTCAGGTTGAGTCTTATAAATATTAAAAGTAAATGGCTATATTCGCCATCCTATGATCACAAAATAAAAAAAACACAACGGACACTAATAAACCACACTACCATTGAAAATCATATTTTATACACAATATATATGTATATTTAATATACAATACAGAATATATTTACTAACAAGTGTTTCAGTTGCACAGAGATGTAATATTATCCACAGCATAATTCAGTTTACACAAGGGAGATGGATTCTGAAAGATCTGTGTACAGGTGCAACATTATGACAAGAGCTTCAAAGGAACTGAAAGATGAAGAAAAGAGAATACAAGCAAAAGCTTCTCTCAGGGGTCATGGTAATGTAATATAGAATGAAACCACTGGTCAGACTCTCCCTGGCTTAGCACTACTTTCCGTGTGAAATACAACATGAAACCTCCAGCCATCTTCCATCTTAAATCTTCAGGCCAGTGGAAGAGGAATGGAAATTCCTGTAATTATCTTCTTGCAAATAGTTTGGAATTTCAAGTCAAACTTGTCCTTCAGCTCTGGGAAAAGAACAGATAGACAGATAAACATGCCACATCGTCTAATGCTGCATCCATACAATCCATCAACAATAACGACTACAACCATCAAGAGATCCTCTGACAACTCACCATAGTGATGTTTCTTGCACAGGCATTTCAAAATATCCTGCTTCTCCTGCATGGTGAAAACTGTCTTTGTTGGGCAGCTCACCTTCTTGTTGGCCATAACTGTACACACACACACACGCACGCACGCACGCACGCACGCACGCACACACACACACACACACACACACACACACACACAGAGGGAAATGAGGAGAAGCCAGAACTCGTACTCAACTTTATTAAAAATGAATCATATATCCAGCCAAGTCTCCAAAATTATGAACAACCACAACAAAACCATTACCATAATTGCTGCAGTTGTGTTATACATTGTGTCTCGTTTCCTTTGCCCTTAGCATATTTTCATTTCATGTCAGTCAACACACTAGCTCTCTTAAAAGAAAAAGCTGAGGATGCTTTCCTGTATATGTGTTTGTCTGTCCAAAAGATCTACATGTCTTTCAAAAAGATTGGTTATTAGATTCATTTTAAAGGCGTTAGGAAAGCTGCCATTATCACAAATGTTTTGCTGACCACTTTCTCAATTTTCAGTTTTTACACATGAAATAAATTTTTTTAAATCTTGTCTTGGTCAGTTTTCCTGTCTGATAACAGCAGTCAACACTTTTTTTAGTGTACTGAACTTCCTTTACATTAAATTTAATTAAATAGCGAGGCTTAGCATCAGTCCATGTAGCTTATCTTCTCTAAAGCATGCCCTAACAAATACACTTAAACAAACAACATATTGGGTCAGTATGTTATTTAAAATACTTTCCCTGTTTAGACTGCAGTGAAATACCTGTAAATTGCGGACCATTTGATGAAATGCATATTTTCTCAATTTGCAGAAAAAAAGACTTTATGTCATCATACATGTTGACTAGAGATGTGATTCATTGTCATGAATCAGCAGCAGCAATTTTACATGTAACTGTAAAAAACTTTATAAAACTTTGTCTTTAAAATCCATATTTGACCAAATTCTGAGGCACATATGCACACAAAGACAGAACCAGGAGGAGACTGGTAATACACACCTCTGCATTTGCATTCACTCTTTGGATGTCGATGCACCCCAAGCCATCGACGGGACTCGACTGGAGATAGGGAAAGAGAGGATGCTTTTGTTTCAGAACATACAAATAAACAGATTCAACTTGCATAACTGAGAACACCACAAACTGACAAAACAGTACAAACAAAATGTTAAGGTACTTATTGCTAGCTTCATATCAGTATGGTCACAGGCAAAGTCTATGGTATGAAACAGACATAACAAGCCTAACTAATCAATGCTGAAGTCCTTATTCACAAATTTCAGTTACACATTTTTGACAATCTTGTTATTTATGACAAGTGATGTGGAATTTACCTGAATAGTCACATGAAATAATGACCAGAAGGAGCAGAAGAATGCTGACACAAGGGAGCTTGGACATGCTGGCTGCTGGCCTTGCCTGGATGTGGTGCTTTCTTCTTCAGTGTGCCAGTCTTAAGTGGATGCTTTATCCTATAAACCAAGATAACACCCCCACCAAAACCATGCCACCCACCCCCCAGAGTAGGTGCCAGCCCCCTTTTTTATCTTGATCCACAACTATTTGTCAGAACATGTTTCCAGGTTTTGTTGTCTTGTTCAAGCAAATTCCATAATCCTTGAATTATGAGATAATGATTGTTTACACTGGAATATCTGATGAAGAACCAAAACCAAAACAACGATTCTCCACTTTTCGACTCCAAATGTAAAACTATTTTGCATGGTGAATCTCCCTTTAAAAGCAATGACTGTTATTTGAAACCAAAGACCCAGGACCTTGCCAAATCCTTCTGTTACAGTTAAAGGGGAAATATGTCAACAAGCCTGTTTTCAATGAACTAAAGTCTTGTTAAGCAATGAATATTAATTGTACAAAATGTGCATAGTGCTTTTGGGTAAGACGTGGAACATGAGTTTTCATTGGCAGGATTAGGTTCATAGTCAAGTTCTGCAGCAGCCCTAACAGTTCGGCAGTTAAAACTGGCAGGAGACTTACGACTGAATATTACCTGAGTTTAAACAGAAGAATGGCATATTTTGCAATTTATTTCTATTTATGAACTACATTTGACATATGCAATGTGAAAAAAAAAACATTCTGTTTTAAACAATAGGAAAGGCACCTCTGTCCTATTGCCGAGAATAGTACAATACCTACTTGCAGAACATACAAGGCAAGTTTCAACATAAAACAACACAATGTTTTGTGACAACATTACTTTAGGATGAATAACTGGTGCTATTCTTTTTGTCCTCAAGGAGTGTATTTCAGAAATGAATGAATGGCTACATTACCTTTGCTAAAAGACAATACACTGCCTGCGGTCACCCCTCTTACCTGATTATACATATTATTCTCTTTATGTTTAATAAACTGATACAGTGGAAGACAATCCAGGCCATCTGAATTATAAGGCCTGCATCTGCAAAATGTTTGCAATTATCTGAACTCAAAAGATTATTCTTTATAAAATTTCAGAGGTGATATTTGACTTTATATATAAATTATTGTTAGATAAATGTTAAGGATATCTTAAGGGTAGAATTATATGTCTTATTCTTTAAACACTTTTAGATTTAGTTTTGGAAAGATTACCAAATCTGTAAGTCTATGGTTGTGCAGAAGGATTATTATGGAACAATAACAAAACAATTTCAGATATGAAATGAAAATATATCAGTGTAAACCCCATGGATGCAACAAAAAGAAAAAGGAAAAAAGAAGTAAGACAGGTAAGCTGATACCATGTCAATAAGCTGATACCACTGATAGGTGTATATGTTAAAGGAAAAACTCATACATATGCATACATCGGTTATTTGGCAGAAGGCAGAATTTACCCTCGCCAGCCACTGTATCTAATCCGATTGTGGAATCAAAAATATGAGGTGTACTGTCGCATGTATTCCATCTGCCCTTCACCACAGAGGATGTTTAAGTATTTGAAGGTGTGAGGGAGGGAAAGAGTGCATACTTTTTTAAAAATAGTTTAAAGATGAAGAATTTTATTTGTATTTACCACTTTGAAATTACTATTATCAGCATAATAATGCAAGAGCCAACATGTATTAACGAAAAATCCGCTGCAATTGAACTTCACAGAAATAGATACTCTCAGATTTACTCAATGAGTAATTCCGTTGCGCCCTCTCCTGGAGAATGTCTGGAGTTTCACTGCAGCCAATTAGCCATGCACACTGTAAGAGTATGACATTTCACTTTCTTTAAGTAATATTACAAAGTTTTGCCTTTTCATAGTAATCAAATATGTAACTGCTGAGGTGAAATGATCGGATTACTATAAAATCATACATCAAGTATTTGGCATGGGGTAGCTTGAAACAGCCGCGGGGAAACACGTGCTTTTCACTTTGAATAAATTTACCACATCTTTGAACAAACATCTCTTAAGATAAACATTTCGCTAAGTTTAATGTTAACACTCCCTTTGCCGTAACTAAACTATCAAGCTATCTATCATAAATAAACATCTTGTATATGAATTCTAGACGTAATTGACTCGATTATTTTACAGAAATGTGTAGGCCTCTAAGAACTGATGCATCCATTTGAGAAGTTGAAATAACTATTAAAGAGCTTAAAAAAAAACATTACGAACCACTTGATGTCGAATTTAAAGTCTTGCTATTGCTTAGAATGTCGATATAACATACATGCTGTTTGTAGATTCAAAACAAAGAGAACATATCTGTATAGTTTTAAAGGGCAAGAAATCATGTAACCACCGTTATATTTCAGAGACGTTGGCCTACGCGATGAGGGGGAGTTCTGTGCGCGTTTCCATGCGTTGCAAAGTAAGCTCCGGCTTCTTGCACATGCGGGGGAAATCCCCCACTAATGTTACAACAGAAGTTCCTTCTCCTTTAAGAGGTTGGGACTTCCTGGCGAGTCTTGCCGTATCAAAATAGACAATATCGCAGATTCGACCAGGGTAGACCAGGCGATACTCGTTGAAGACGGCAGTTCATTCGAAAGGTTAGAAACAAAATATTACCTTTACATCTAGATGCAAGGGGAAAAAAAACAAAAATGTAAGAAGTCAAGGTGAGGTTGGCGGACCGTGAAAGATAGACCCACCTTGAGTCATAACCCTCGAAACTTAGCATACTACATACTGCCTTGTCGTTGGATATTAGGCTTGTGATACATTATAACTAGGTAGGTCTAACCCTGGAATCATTGTACAGGATTATTTAACGTTGTAGACTTTTTATATGTATTTCGGATGCGTTAATGCCTTTGTTGTAATTGCAATCGGTAGTTGCGACAGCAGTAATGGATCTGTCTTTTCCTGGTTACCTCATTAGGTAGGCTATATAATAGGGTATTAAATATTAACAAAACATTGCGTCCTCCATTTTAAAGGAATGTATTTCTTTTGTATCTTAGGTTGTAATTGAACGCATTTCATCTGATTTTGGTCAGTGAAAGCCAAGCTTCTGTATGCTGTACTGTTGCGGAAGTACAGACGGCGACAGCGCGAACGGGGAGAAGGCATTGATGAAAAGAGAAAGCGAGGGAGAGTCAGAGAACGCACGATCAGAACCAGAGATGTACGGAATGTCGGGTATGCCTGATCTTCTCCCACCAACTGGCTCGTTCCAGCCTGCTCCGGTCCGCTATGACCCAGGGCACGGTCAAGCCATGGGGAATGGACTTAACAGACCGCTAAGCTTCGACTCTCCTCAAAGGAGGCTTGGGCAGCGGGCTCCAAAACTGGGACAAATCGGACGCTCGAAAAGAGGTAAGTGCGGCAGTGGGTTAGATACTGAAGACCAAATGAGACTGCATAGGCTGAGAAATGACCAGCCTCGACAAGTGGTCATTGGTACTCACTCTTTAATATAGGCTTTTCCTATCAAAGAAACGTGTTGATAAAGTTATGAATGATACATCAGCCTATCTGATGCCTGTTTACACATAGAGAGCACAAAATCATTTCAAACGAAACGTTAACGTATTTTCAACTATGTCTCCCACGTTGGTTCTCTTTTTACAGTGGTCATAGAGGATGAAGACTTAGATGACATCATGAACAATAACGGACAATTTCCAATTTCTGTCAATCTCTCACCTGTCGCCTAAAAGTCACCTGCAATAGTCAACGACCCGCTGGCAGGCCAAAATGCATTCTTTATGCCGCCTTCTCTTGAGACGCTGATACTCAAGCCAACACACAACGCTCCCATACTGTTTCTATCAATTAAACGGTTACCACGTTACAAAAAGCTTTGAGATAATGTAGGCTAATCCCTTTACATTGAGGTGTTTCCCAGTGCATGCGTATTTGTAGCCTGCTGTGTTCATCACTGTTCTAATTCGTTAAGAAGAAAAGGACTGGATCACTGATCTCTGTTAGCATACCACTAGGGGGAAAAAGGTCACATCTTAGGTTGTGGGCTGCATTGACAACTGCTAAGGGCCTATTGCACAAATAGCCCAACAAATTTTCGTGGCTCACTGTTTTAGGAGGATTTTATGCTGTGGTAATCCTAAAGACTAGAACGACATGACACGAAAAAAGGGAATCCTTTTTTTTTCCAAGTATCTGTTTATAATCATAACGCATGCTCGGGGCTAGTGTTAAAGAATGGATATTGTCAAATAATTGCACTATAATTACTTTAGGTATATTTAACATGGGATAGGATAATCAGGCTGCTGTAGTCATCTGTTCCAAATTGTCCATGTTTGGATAGATACAATGCACAGATTATAAAGGGACCGTTAGGTTTGGCTAAATATTTTAAGGTATCACTGTTCGTGTATTACAATGAGGGTGTGTACCGTAAGGGTAAGAGTTCTGCTTATTTTTAAAATAAATGACAATTGAAATTGTATACAATATATTTAATTATAATTTTTAAATTATCACTTATATTTAAAAGCAGCTGTGCGAGTTGGCCAAATTACAGCTTGGTTAGTAACAAGCGAAAAGACTTGCACCAAGCTACCTTGTTTGAAGGGTCAAATGCTCGTAGCTGTCTGGGGCACGGGGTGAAGTGTTTTAGTATAATGACTAATATTACACGTATTTGACAAATTGCAATTTGTGCCGTGTGTGGGCATATATACTTTATATATTCACATGGTAACAATCACATTTTATGTGCGGGTATTTAAATGTTAAAGTGTTGCCAATCCTTCGGAGCAGCAAAAAATTACTTTTTCTAGAAAAATGTCACTAGGCGTATTACTAGGGCCCATCCTGAGGGACATTTCTTTGCGTTGGGCATTCTGGCATGATAAATACATGTAATGCACGGTGTTTTTTATATATGAGAAAAACGAGTCTTGTGTTCAGTATGCATTTTACTCATCGCTGTAAACATGTCTGGAGACAACGTCAGCAATTTTGCAAAACTGCAGCTCCTTTTCCTATGAAAAGCTGTTTTCAGTGGGAAAAAAATGTATGCCTCACTTGTGTATATCGGGAGCATGACTGTATAGAATTACTAAAACATTGCAGTCAACGAAGCACACAATTATAGATCTCATGGCCATAGAAATCTGTTGCTTTTTTTTCCACAAATTCGATGGGTCAATGCCCTTTTTTTGTCACGTAGAAGCATACTGTTCCTCTCTTGCTGTAACCTGTGGTTTTGAACCAGTCAACAGATGGCAGCAGCTTCGCAGGAATTAAGATTCACTTTCAATCCATGCATGCAATGCTACCTTACAATATGACTGCGTTGGTGTAATTCAGCTGGTATGTTATGAGTTTGATTAAAGTTGAATTCATTTTCATTGATATTTGTGGTTGCTTTCTTAATCTGGCCTACACACACACATTTATGTTGTGAATTTATTACATAAGATCCTTTGAAATATTACACAAAAATGTTTCAAACAAACATTGGTTTTGTTTTATTAACACATGTTAACTCCACTTCAACTTTTCAGCTATCATGGTAAAATGGGGCAAAAAGACAGAATTTTTGTTCCAGTGTCTTTAAAAATTAAAAAACAATCCCTTGTGTGAAAGTCAGGACTAAGGCACAATGTTTGGACAAGAACAAAGGTCCCCTTTAGAGGGCAAAAATGGGATTGCACAACTACATAGAACAACTACTCCCAGCTGACCACCACTGATCCTGGGGAACGCATGCACACGGTAGCTACTGGCACATGCTTGGGAGCTGTACCAAGTGCGGTTATAGTCCATGATGTGTTTTACTGCAGTGAACTTAAATACAATTAGATGTCCACTTGATGGAAACATGGAAAATGAACATTAAGATAAAAACAGTCATGTAAAGGATCTCTAAAATCTTTACCACGTTTGATAATCATGAACTAGTGTGGAATTTCAACTTTCCAGGTGAGTGAGTGTTTCATTGTGAACAGGTTCTGTGGACAAAATCTGAAAAATAAATGCCTGCACTTTTAAGGGAGCACAGTATAAAAGCTGACTCGCTCGGGCAAAGTTCTACACCTGTAAAATCCAATAGCTTACTTAAATCCATGTAACATTATTAGCATCCTGACAAAGCCAAGTCAGGAGTGCACTGGAAGCAAACCACTGCCCCATAGTCAGAGACCTGGGAATGGAGCAATGTGCCACAATTCACTGCTCACCCCAGCTATGGCCCAACATTTGAAACCCAAACTAGAAGTGGCAGTTGCCTCCAAATGGGGAAGGATATTGCCACCTCTGTGTTATGATGCTAAAAACACATCTTTCATTATGAACGTGAAGCACAATCTGTGTAAACGGGCAAAATCCTCATGCCAACATCCTGTTAGGGATGTGAGGGAGACAACACATACAACTGAAGGGAGAGGGACAGCAAAGCAATGTGAGAAGAGTGAAGAAACAGCAGAGAAGAGAGGTGCAGAGAGTGTATAAAATGTTATGGGCACAAGAGAAGAGGTGGTGGAAGAAGGAGAAATGGAGGGAAGGGGAAAGGGAGAAGATGAACAAGAGGGGTAGGGAAACAGAAACTGGAAAGTGTATGAGGGAAGAGAGAAGACTTAGCATATGCATACAGATGGGCCTTTTGGAAGATGGGAGGCATTCTCCAACAGAGTATAAAATGTGTCCTTTTAAGAGGAACACTTTAGGAGTATGCCCCAAAACTGTATTAACACAGGTGTGATCTTCATGTAAAAACAAAAGTAATAAAAAATGCCTTCTGGTGGACAGACAACATTATACTGGATAAAAACAAAAACATGGACAAAACTTTGAGGGACACCCAGGTAAAAGGAAAGGCATCATGGTTCAGCAATGTGTAGATGGTGTTGCAAGCAGGGGCTGCTCAGACATATTCCTTGGTGCTGCTGGGGGGTCGGTTGCTGGCCATGGGGGGGTATTTGGACACCTGTTTGCTTCTGGGGCATGAGGCAGCCAGCATGGCTCCTCCCAGGACATCCAGGAATGAGCCAGCCCAGGCGATGAAGATGGCAGCCCCAAACTCAAACCTGCAAGGGCAGAGTGCACAGGGTGAGGACAGAGGTGTGGAGCTGTGAAACTGAACATCTGACTTTAAAGAATGCACAAGTAATCCTCCTCAGTGAAGATGCATTGTCTGAATACATTATAATTAACAGTTGCACTTGCAGAATTTACAGAACAGTTAAACAACAGAAACGTACTTGGTGTTGACAGGGGTGAAGGGGTTGTAGAATGCCCGAATGACATCATGGGCAAACCATGAGCATGCCACTATTGCACATAGAGCTGTGGAGTTGAAGAGAGAGATGTGAGATTATCACAGAAAAACAGCCACTTTTTATTACAAGATGTGAAAACCAAACCAACCTAGTAACCACTCTCAGTTTCTTCCTAGCTCAGAATAAAATGCAGCCTACTCCCCCCTCCTACACCTGCACCAGCACAAACTCACCTCCCACCAGCAGAATGATGCCTCCAGTCATAGCGATGCGAGACTTGCGCACTTTGTCGTCCCCGCCGCAGTTGGTGCACTTCATGCCCATGCAAGCTACACCAAGCCCAGCCACCGACACGATGATGCCAACTATCATCAGAGCTCGAGTTGCCTGGAGAGCACCTAAGAGACAGTGTGACAGAGGAGACAGGAAAGGGCAAGAACAGAATAGTACAAGGGTTATTTCCATAACATTCTGCTGTGTTCTGCACCTGCTAGTCACACTGAAAATAGACACAGGCCAAAGTTAGAATCAATGTAAAGGATTTGAAGTACAGTATTGCTTTTTAACATCTTGCAATTCAAAGCAAAATCTTCAACCTTATAACCATGGTAAGGGGAACCACATAAACACTATGCACAGTTGCAATGCATCATGACAGTCGCAGGAATTCCAAGTTAATGCCTGAGTGAACAGGGCTTTGTGTAAAGTTGTCAGGATATTTTATTCTTCCCCAACAGAAAAAAAAAAAAAAAAAAAAAAAAAAAAAAACTGACTGCTTCATCTGCTCTTTTGTGCAAGGAGTCACTGAAAGTGCAGAGCAGTGAATCCTGTTTGTCACATCCCCACCCCCATAAGCCCAGTCTCCCCATAAAGGAGGACATCCTGAGAATCTGACTGGGGGAAAAGAGGAGGAGGGAGGAACCAGTCTGTGCCAGTATATTCCTGTGCTCACAAACAAAGCTCTATAGCACACGGAAGGAGGAGGAGGAGAGAATTACTCCTCTCCTGTAGCATTCAAACACAAAAAACTCTTTGACTATAAATGCAAATTGGTCAGTTCATGAATCCCGTCATCTCTGCCCCCTCCCCTGATCACTTCTACATGCTTTCCAGCTCATTCTCAATTTTTCACCTGCAAGTCAGGTGGGGCAGTCCAAACTGGTTTGAACTGGAAGCTTTCCAAAGCTTGTGTGTGACAGACTTGGAACTAGTCTATCTATGAAGCATGAGGATGTTGCAATGCATTTGGATTTCAAGTGGGTTGTGGCATGGTTTTAGAGGGGAATAACAAGCACATGCACATGGTTCTGCTTCTGTTGCCATGACAATCTGCTGTACTTCACCAGCAAGCACAAAGAACCTGGCACCATCAGTGCCCATCCATCAGGAGGCACAAAGGACCTGCCATTTGCAGTACAGCTGGGCAACCACTGGAGCAGATGCTGGACTCTGAGCTTGAGCCTGATTCACTGGACTCAAAGCCAAATTGTGCCCCTCTTCACCACATAACTATGCCACCAGACTTCAAACTCTGGAACCTACTTAATTTCTGCCTTTGTCCCTGCATTGTCAGAATCCTTTTTTTTTAATAAATAAAAGATAGATATTTCATTCATGAACAAAATATAGTTGGGCTCACTTCCCTATCACTTCCTGAAATTTTAAGATTTATGAGGCATATATTGTTTTATAAACATGAACCCAGAGAAAGTGTTTCCTGCCTACCTTATGCAAAAAGTATGAGGTCTTTATTTTCTGGCTTTTAACTGATAAATGCTTGGCATTTTCAATAAAATCCATAGGACCTTAAGACAAATGCTGACAGTCTGAAGAGAGAAAGCGTAACATGACAGTAAAGCCACATTTTTAGAGAAGGATCCCAAGTACCTCACTTTTTAAAAATCAGTCACTTGTGCAATTAATATTTACAATGAGATAAGCATTAATTGTTTTACAGTGCTGTATCAGGTTTACTCCAAGATAAGAGTTTTATATCACACCATCAGGAGCTCTGATATGCTAGTCAAACAACTGGCTTTTACACCAGCCTGTGAATTATGCCTCTACACACAGCAGGAGCTGCATGTGTGGGTTATCGTTATCATCAGTCAAAGGTGTAAGGCCGGCTTGTGGTGAGCGTACGGTTAAAATCACAGTGTAGTTTGTACTTCTGCATGGATTTGGACTTCACCTGTGTGACATGCAGTGGCCCAGTCATCTCAGTTTGCTGGGTGGCTTGGGTCATTGTAATATTTGCGTTCTGATTTTAAAATTTACATATTAAAAAAAAAAAAAAAAAAAAAAAAAAAAGGTAGCTGTACTGGGTACCTTGATGACAGTCAGGAATAAAAGTCCCAGTTGGGATTCAAAACTACAGCCACACAGAAAAGCATACATACACATACAATTGTGACAGCAAAAATCAATTCAGACAGAAATTTGAGTAGCTGTAGCCACCTGATCTCTTAAAGATAGGCATACATGGGCAGATTACCAAGAACCTAATGAGGCGAGTTGCTAAATGTAACCCCCAAATGTCTGATCTGACAATATTCACTGAATGTTTTGAAAATAAAGTTTTTACCTTTTGAAGTCTTAATTTTATAAGAGTGGAAGCAGCAAAAAACTTCAGAAGTTTACTCAAAGCACAAAACTGTGTGTTGTCACAAGGGGAACTAAATAAGATTTAACTGCTTGTTCTGAATCCCCTACGATAGCAATAAGTTTTAGCAGGCACTCATGAAGACACCCTAAGTGTTATGGTTGAGGTCCTGTTGCTATGGTAGCTAGCGACTCGCCTCTAACAGCCATTACTTTGTTGCAAGAGTGCGTTTGTGATGAATGTAAATTCCTGTTGTGACTACTGACGTTGTATCTGTTCTCTTGATTCAGTTACGCAATATCCACAGCAATAATTGATTTACTAATTGATGTTAACGTAGCAGCTTGTATTTAACGTTAAATACAAAGGCTAATGTTGGTATGCCTGTTTAATAGCTAGGTGGCTAGCGCGAATTGCTAATAGACGAGGATTATAGCCAGTAAACGTAAATGGAATGTCATTAACGGGTAACATTCTATTTCCGTTAGCCTCTGCAACTGTGTAATCTAACATACTAGGATATTGTTTACTAATATATCTTACTCTAAATGCAATGAATTGCAACCCGTTCCCTAGAATCAGTTTATCTATTTCATAAATTTCATTTACGCTGGGGACGTGTCCCCACCACTTTTTGTCGTGGCCCATTTCGTTCCCACCACTTTTTGAAAGCCTTTAGTTAGTTAAACCCGTCATTGTCCCTAGCACTTTTCAAAATAAACTGACGCCCATGATTTATTTTATTACAATTGTACGTGCTAGTTAAGTACTTAACAATGGAAGTCATGTGTGGCAATATTTGTTATAGGCTTTCTACTTTACGTCCTGACACCAAGTTATTTCTTTTGTAGATACCATACCCATACTATTCCTATACCAATACTCATCCCCATGTCAATATCTTGCCCCCTTTATTAAACTCATAAAAAGATCTTCAACAGTCTCTCTGCCTCCATGTCTGCTCATTACCCGAGCCCCATGATGGATAAAGCATCACAGCAGCCCTAAGAAGCCAGGCTACCCCCATCTAGCATCCAGATTCTTCCAATACTGCTAATTAGTCAGTCACTCATGGGCCAATCACACTACTTTTGACAAGCAAAGATATTTTTGTTACTTTAGAGGTAGCTGAGCTAGCCTATTTTCCCAAGCCATGATGGAGGGCCTGACCAAGGACAAGCCTAGAGAGTCAAGCATGACTTGGGAATACAATTGTGTTGTGCTGTTCTAAGTGAAGATGAATCAATGCTGCAGTTTCTGTTGTTTTCTCCAGTTTAAGTACAATTTTTCCTCTAAACAAATAAGATGATGCACATCCATGACCTGAATTTCATTATAAAAGTTGCAAGGTGTAAGCACCAGACCATGAGGAATTATGGACTGGCGACACAGGTAGCCTAAAATTTCGACCAGCTATGAAGAATGGACCAGTTCATTCAGAAACAGGTTCAAATTAAATATTGCCTGAGCAGACATCTTAATCTTTAGGCTTGTTTTTTTTTTTTTTTTTTTTAAAAAGAGTTTTGACAAAGAGATCAGAGTTCTCCCAAAGCGGATGGGGGAGTTTGTATTCCAGCCTGATACCTCATTTCAGGTCACAGACATCATGATCTGAGCTCAGAGTTAAGGGGGGTGGGGAAGGGAGTGGCCTACAATGTAACCTGAGATTCCGCTGACTATGCACAGGGATGGCTGATTTCCATCAGCTCCTTCCAACCATCGTACACACACCTGACCCCAAACATCACAGGTGTGCTTACTAAACACCATTGTTCCCTCAGCCTTCAAAACTGAGACTCCAACAACCTGCCAACAGTGCTTAAAGGGAGTGTAATCTAGCTCAGATTTTGCCCAGTGGAAGCCTGTCCAATCATTACCTTAGCAACTGGGCAACCATAGTATGCACACACTTATTTCAGTTCAACAAAGAGGGAGGGGGGGGGGAGACTTCTGGGAAAATTGCATCAGATATTTTCCCAGAGAGAAATACATAAGGGGCCATCAGTTTAACCTTCAGCCAGAATGTTTTAGAGTGCTTTACAGTACTAAAAATGAAGTGGCAGAAAGTAAATGAGACACAGGGAATTCTTTTTGTTGGACAATCCAAGCTTCCCTCATTCAACCATTTAAAGGCCACTGATAGAAGAGTGTGTTTTTCTTGTTTAACATGTCACCTCCTGGTTCACCTCAAACTCAGCTCACCTTTACACTCCATCTTAAACATTGATTGATTAGCTTTAATTTTGTTCATATCTTAACATTTCATTTATGTAGGGTGAATTATCTTAATGCACATGCATTGATATGGCTGGATATTTACTTCAGCAGCACACATATCTTTGCTCCAACTGAGTGCTACCCCAGCAGCCTCTAGGTATCAAGCTTCAGTCCTCACCACTGTGCCATACTAACACACACTGGTTAAAACATGAGCATTATGGAAATTAATCTGTATGTAGTAGATCCTCATCGCACCTGAAAATACCAATTTAGAAAAAAAATACCTCAGGGATTTAAAAGCAATGATTAGCCTAATTTAGTCAACAACTTCTCTTCCTGAGATATGCGAATGTCTCAGGAAAAATGAATCAACTGTATGCTAATAAAGGGCTAGTTTTGGTAAACAGAGGGAGAACAATTAAAGTGCTGCAGCCCCCAGGCGACAATGTTGTTCCCAAAAGCATGCTCTCAGAAATTTCCACTTAACCTGGCATGGGCGGCGCATGATAAACCAGAGCCCAGGTAACAGGAAATACACAGATGCACACGCTAATGATCATCCCACCCCTTCTAATGTTCAACTTCTACGTGAAACTATCGTACAAGTGCACTATTCATGACTTTCTTCAGAACAAATGTGCACATTTTAGAAGATGAAGCATGCCAAAAAATTTAAAAACGCCTCAAATTATGGATAGGTAGACACCTGTATGCCTATCAATGCAACAGTAGTGAAAGAGAGCCAGGTAAGCAACATCAATACAAAGCTGGGCGCGGCGATCACATCATCTTTAGCGAACAGCGCGGAAAAGTGCTTGGAAAGAGAATGGTAAGTGGACTGTTGGAAGTGCATAAAGAACCACATGAATAGTGTCATTGTACAGATGTACAATCAAAATACGACTTACTATCAAGCTGCAGAATGGAATCGTAGACTTTGCACTGCATCTGTCCGGTACTTTGAAAAGCGCACGACATCCAAAGTCCTTGGTACATTGCAACTGCCGTGATAATGTTGTCTCCTATGTAAGCGGACATCTTCCACTGTGGTAGTATAGTGCCAATAATCAACCCGATGACGCCGATGAGTGACAGAGCAAAGCCTAAAAGCTGAAGCCCAGAGTTAGCCATCTCTAAACGAATGATACAGAAAAAAAAACAACCAAGGCGATTCACTACAAAATATAAATAGTTATAAAAATAGGTATTTTCTTCGAAAACAGAAGTTCCTTTGTTGTGTCAATGGTCCTGACAAAGGGTCTTTATCCGAAGGTGCTCTCCCTGCACCTGTTGCCGCGAGAAAACAGAATTTTCTTTCTTTAGACCTTTAAAAAATAAATAAAAATAGTAATAATAAATTCTCCACGGCGAGAAAGACAGTCAAGTGTCTTGACAGGGTACAAAATAATTACTCTACTGATTTTATTGATTTCCGAAGTTTAAAGCAAGAACTCAGAATACGTTTCACCTGTTTGGCAAAGCCGCACCTTGAATATGTAATGAGAAGTGCTCGAGGACGAGCGTTTTTAGTACGGACGAAGGGGGAGGGGACGCCCTCTTCTCCACTCTCCTTTCTCGTTCATTTTGTAGTATCGTTACGTCACGCACTGTACTGGGCATTTTTCACCAAGACACAGTAAACTCCCACCGACGTTGGTCATTTTAAATTTTGAGAAACAGTTTTTTATTGGGCTAACGGCTATTTGCTCAGATATTCAACATGTCCACATTGCTGTCCACTCTCTCAGGCAATCGCTGCAATGACAACGACCATTTAAACTGCCAACTTCACAACCAAGTATCCAAGCATGGTAAAGTATTCTCAAACTTTACACACTTATCATCATACAGTGTCCTTTTTTGTCTGATCCGTAAAACTGTGGCCAATGAGGCTTTAATTGGACATTGTTGTCCCAATTTTTATGCATTTCAAGAACATTTAAGATTGGAAGTTACTGAATTTAATCAACAGATTACCCATCATGTGAGGGACTTGGTTCCAGATGAGTAACTGTTCACGAGGTGAAACAGAAGTTTCTGGTTAGGTAAAAAAAAAAAAATAATAAATAAATAATAATAATAATAAAAAAAAAAAATTGCTTGATTTACAGTTTTGCTTCTTCAGATTTAACTGTTATCAAGATCTAATTGGCCTTATGTTTTACACCAATATCATCATTTTATACAGATGTAAGATGGCTATTATTCTACAGAGGTTGGCCAAATAATCTAAACACAAAGTATATGAATGTTTCTTAAACAATAAGAAATTGGGTAGCCTCTTGCTTTCAGAACATCTGAGATTGCTCCTATATAATATTTTAAAACTGTTTTAGTTGGATGTTGGGCCATTCTTTTGATGGAATGCTGCTAGTTCTGAGAGATGAAGGAGGTGGAAATCTACATGTCATGACATCTCATAGGTTCAGTGTTTAGATCAGGTATAGCTGAAGAGGCCATAGAAAATGTTGCCTTCATATTAGTTGTTTGGAATTCTACCAAGTAGCGTAATACTCTGATCCAATACCTTCCACAAAAGGGCTGTTCAGGCCATAACCTATCCAACACCATGTTTAACAGTTGGGAAAAGACAATATGGGTTGAAGGCTTCCTTTTTCTTTCTCCAAATGTAAAATATATTGTTCTTGGGCCAGCGAAGGGAACTGCATCCTCCTACCTGCAATCTATTATCAAGCCTCATGCTCCCGCCACACCACTCTGTTTTGCATATTTGTATCACACTTTTATCCAAAGCTACGTACAAGAAGTGCATACAGTCAGTGTAATGACAACATAAGAAAGAGAGAAAGTGCGTGGTTTAAATGTTGTTACAGTATTATTTTCATAGGTTGTAGCCCTAACAACTTTGGTATCATCTCTGCCTGACATGGTAGCCTACCATATACACTTTTGTAAGTTGATCTAAATAAGAATGTCTGCCAAATGCTGACATATAAGTGTAGACGTTGGAAAAAGGAGTACAAGCAGGCATCATACTATGTTTTTTATTTAAATTGATCACAAGTTCATTACATCTGTTTATGATTTATTCTGCCTTGGTTATGCACCGTTTGTAAACGGTAATCCAATCATAAAACTCAAATTTGTGAACTATAAAACACAGTTTTTGAGACCAGGCCAGGGAGGTGTGGGTTCAAAGCTGTGGGCATTGTAAGGCTTTTAAAGTCATCATTTCATTCAGTCACTCCTCCACCTCATCCTTTTGGGTAGCTTGACTCATGGCCACTGTTCCCCCTTCCTGATGCAGTTTTTGCCTGTTTGTTATATGCTGTGATGTTTTTCAACACTGCTCTCTTTGACACATTGATTCATTTAGCTGTTTCTGTGACACTTATGGGCAAAGTGTCATCAATTGTTTGACCTCTTTCATCTTTCATATTACTTTAGGAACTCGCACATTAAAATGTTTCCTTTTAAAAATATTGGTCATATCAGAAACATATCAGCAGTTAGTACTGATATAATTATGAAACATGTAATGACTCACTTTTAATTGTAAACATGGACGTTTACAACTAATTAATAACTAATTAATAACTAGCTAATTGTAAGTTACTTAAAAATGCAAATAATTTTTTTTTAATATTGCTATTACTTTATCAATCCTGAGATGCATGAGCTAGTGCTCTGATAGGACAATGCCTTTGCTAGTATCTGTCTCTCCCAGAAAAGCTCCACATGCAAGCTTTATTTAGCCTCTTTCCAAACTTTATAAAACAGTTTTGCTGACCTGCATTTACAATATCTGATAACTGTCTTCCAGCCTTGACATGAAAGCAGAAGAGCCATTTACATTTTACATTACAGTCATTTAGCTAATTCTTTTTATCTAGAGCAACTTACAGATGATTAGGCCAACCAAGGGCCAATCCCCCCTGGGAGTAATGCGGGGTTAAGGGCCTTGCTCAAGGGCCCAACAGCAATGCCCCAAAAAAAGCCGATTTTAGTTTATATTCTGCTGCTGGTATCTGTTTGAAATTAATCAACTGAAATGAAGAAATTTTGTGAAATGCATTTATGAATTTGGAGTAAACAGATGAGCAATGTACCATTGACTGAGAAACATTTGAAAATAACAGCTGGGACATCCTTGTTTTCTTAAACAAGTGATAGGTCAATGTTTAACAGGCAGCATCCCTCCTTCAGAAATAGGTGACTCAAGGTGTGGTGGTAAAATACTCCAGGGATGGAGATGTCTGATGTTCCTCTGATATAATGTACCACCACAATAAAAACATAATTTTGTTAATGGAAGAGCATGACATGGTGTACTTATTGGATTTAATCAATTTAGTGGCATTATTCATAAAAATGGTTCTTAATGAGAGTCTGAAGGTCCAAAGTTTCAGTACACTGGTGCCTTCGGCTTCACTCAGGAAGAAGGTGAGATTCTTCAGCAAAATATCAGAATTTTGTGGCTCATGATCACACAAACAACTTTACGTTCAAATAGCATGTTATTTTGATGGCAGTTGAGCTCCCAGAACAAGATGTTCCATCAACCTCCTGCGCATTGTAGCCACAGCACCACTAAATAACAGGCCGTTGAGCTGTCGCAAGGGGCCCAGGGCAGGCTTGGGGCAACAAAGACCCCATTGTATCTTGGGTAAACTTCTCCCAAACGCAAGGAATTTCAGACGCAGAGAACCACCAGGGATTTCGTTTCAAGAATGCTCCCGCCAACCACCCTAGTCGCTCTTGGTTACACGATTCATCTTGCTCTCCCATTGCTGAAGTGAGATTCAAGCTGTCTTGCTCACAAAAGGAGTGCACAGTTTCTCTTCTCGTAAACCTACATTTATCTTTAGACCAGCAATTACACAATGCTCAACAGGGTGGAAAAAGGGACTAAATCTGCTGAAAAGGCACAAACACCTCTCAGCTTCTATGTAGCTCCTCTTGTTTTCGAATGAGTAAGAATAAAGAAAAGTGGAGACCAAACGGCTCCCAGCCGGTTAGGAGTCATCGAACCGTTACCAATAAAACATGCCACTCTGTGACTTTCTTTAAAAGCAGCTTGTCATTAACTGTGATCATGTCACCCATTGAGGGTACTGGAATGTTCTTCATGCCCAGAGACACACCATTACCCAGTAAATGAAGAAAGCCATGAGCGAAAACACCAAAGTACCAACTACTGTTTTAAACAAAATGTTGAAATACACATTATATCCCTGACCTACATTTTTTATATGTCTGTTATGTCTGAGTGTCTAAGATCGGTGTTCCTGCTAACCATAATGTCTGTGTTCATGTTCATGTCTTCTTTGTTCATGTTTTTTACATCTTCCACGCATTACAGCACTCATGCATGGAGCATGCTAGCCAAAACATATGCATTGTCTTATGTACACACCTGTTAGCATGTGAATAGTTATTTCTAGTAGAGAGCTATAACCAATAAGAAGTAAATTTCGTTGTTGATGCCAAGTTGGACACCCAGTTGATCATTATGAGTTATAAGAGCAAATATGCAAGGAACCCTGGCTGACTTGCATCCACACTGCTTCATATGGAATGCAACCAACTTAATACCACCACTATGTACTACTAGTTAAATATGGCTATTCATATTGGGCTTAGTCCTGTCACTACTGGGTCCAATGTATGCTCATGTAGGGCACTTTTACTTTGGCAGCAGTAATGCAGAGCAACTTTTAAAGTTTCACAAGGCCCCTAAAAGCATTGGTGAATGAACTCCTCTGTCTACATTAAAATAAAACCTTTCTCATACCCACATTCACCATGCAATCCTTTTTACCATTGTGGTGTCAGGCCAGTTTCTTACCTTGAAAAAATCAGTAATATATTACATGAAAAATGTTCAGTGGCTTTGGGGATATCTGGTTGCTGATGGCCCACAGAAAAAATCTAGTTAAGTACTACAGGCTGTGCAGAGATTGACCAAAGCCATTAATAAGATTCCAACCATTGTGTATTTTCACCTATTTTATCATCCAAAGTGAAGGGAGGTTACTAGGTCCCAGTGCTTTTAATAACAAAGAGAGAAAGAGAGAGAGACATACAGTATGTACAGGAAGCAAAATATATAGACAGCGACACAAAGAGATTGCAAATTAAAAAAGAAGGAAATGAAAACAATACAAAATCCATGTTTAACTGTTCATTATTCACTGGTTTTGTAGCTGTTGTGTAAATATGGAACATTCTTTCAGATTTTCTCCTCCATTCCTCTGATCCATTATGCTGCAAGGCTATTTTTCTTGTGTTTCCATGTGTGCCGATGAGCATACCTGCCTGTGTGTATGTGTGTGTGTTTGAGGCTGCATTACAGATTCCAGCAGGTTGATGAAAACACATGAAACCATGAAAACTCATGAAAAGTAGAAAACAGTGAAACAGAGAAAATCAGCAATTTCCTAGAATGGATTGAACTGCTCAGAGACACAATACCTCAAAAGCTACTCATTACTATGTTTAAATTTGAAATCTTGACAATAACATATAGCTCATGTTCTTAATTATATAAGATACATCAAACATCAGACACATCACAGAATGATGAAAAACGGCAAGTAAGAAACACCACTGAAGACCAACCTCACACTATATAAGCAGGCAAACATTTACTTGACATTTATAAGGATTCTACTAGAGATCACCTGAGTGTGTCTGTGTATAGCATAGCAGCACCATGAAGACTGTTTAATTTGCTCCCCACCTGTCACTGTGAAAGTGTGTGCTATTGATACAACACTATTGGAACAGGCTGCATGGAATAAAAGGAACCACAGCAAGATCTTATTTGGGATCACATCAGTACCTTGGTCAGAATACAGTGAACTAACCAGTTTTTAACAATTAGGCTCCTCCAGTACCTTAATTGTTAACATAGAACATACATGTCCATGTGCCTTTAGAGACATACTGTGACATCTCACCAGAGATTTCAGTTCTTGAGGGAATAGGGTGGATAGTAATAGAAATGTCCATCTTTCAGTGTCTAGGTGACCTACTGCAGCAGTAATCTTGAGGAACATGCACACACAAAACACATGTTAAACAAACATACCAGAGACATTGTATTTCTCATCCATAGTAACGCTGTAATTTAGCAGGGACTGAGTGTTGCCAAACGATCAAAAACAGAAACAATAGGATATGGTATGAGTTCGCGATAGCCATTACCCTTCCTCCTTTGTGAGAGCAGAAGCACCAGGAGGATTTCCATCTTAGCACAGTGTTGGTGATGCATTGAGTATGAGGAAGTACAGTGGGCTAGTGGGTGTATGAGGATGTGTCTGAACTTTAGTGCATGTCACCTTACAGTTTCCATGTGCCAGAGAGATGCAATGGAAATCTGTAAATTCAGTTAGAAAGGACAGACCAGTTATTCCCAGCAAAAAAAAAAATCACACTTAAGGCTTTGTATGAAAAATCTGTTAATAAGTACGTAATATGAAAAATGTAATGGCTCCATTTCAAATGAAAGCAGAGTGCTCTGGCTGTGGTTTATTTTTCTTTTCAAAAACAAGTTTTTCTTCCAGGCAAAAGGGGAGGGAGGCATTGAGGCAAAAGATAAACAAACCTATGCAAATACTCTGGAATATATTTTCCCTGGGCCTGTAACTCAAGTGAGTACAGTATCAGCAAACAATGACATCATGCTCTCAGACATTAACACATTAGCTACACTGCCACACCTTCCAGATGAAGCAGAGGAGCCCTGAGTCAAGTTAATTAAAAATATCATCTATGTGTGACCTATAAGTAATTATGTGAGTTTAGGGAAGTGAGCATTCAAATCTCACAGGAAAAAAAGCTCATGACGTCAAGTTGATGATTAGAGGTTGTTAGATTCTTCTGTTTTTGAGAATCTTCCAGGCTGTTATTTTTGGCAACAGTGGATATAATGCATATAAACACATGTCCACATCCCTTCTCATACATACACACAATATCTCTCCATAGTCCTTTCACAGTGCACATTTTTTTTTGAAAACATCAGAGAAGCTGCAAAATATCATCAGATTGAAAAGGTATGAGCTCACAGAAAGTTAAGTGGTAAATTTCTGTTATGGCCTGGTCCTCTTCTGAGGAAAACATATCACATGATGAACAACAAAGTGCTAATACATTATCAATGAAATCATTCATATCTACTGTATATTAAATATTTTAATGCAGATGCAGCTTTATTAATATTATCTGCAAGAAATTAGTCAAAACAGAGCATGATTAATGCCATAAACAATACTCAGTATCATAATAATGAAAACTTTCATAAAAGATGAACCAGTCCTTGCACCTATGGACAGAGAATATATAGAGGTTGTTTTGAAAAGTGTGACAGAATATCTCAACAAATTCTCTGTGTTTAACTTTGAAGGTCACATGCTCTAAGAATTCTGAGAAAAAAAATCCATGGCCCTCTGCCTCCCTCTGGTGTCACATGTCATGAATTACTTCTCTGAACAAACAGTTCCTGAGTATGGGGGTGGCAAATCTTGGGCCGAGAGGTCAGTTACTCAGTTTTCCCCATTGCTTGCATATTGGCATATAATGCATGCTCTCATATAATGCATCCTTCCTGCTTGAGAGTAGGAAAGTGTTAAAATGTTTTTATGTACTTTGAGAAAAAACAGAGAATATTCCTTTTTGTTACCATGATAAATTGTGATCAAGCCATTGTATATAAGTACATGGGTTAAATCATTTAAGCTAAATTTTAGAGAAACATCCACCCTGGTTCAGAGATGTGACAGTGATGTTCTGAAACTCCATGAGGGGTGGAACTATGGTGCTATAAATTACTCACTGAAATTACACCATTCAGCTATCAAGAGTAAAATATTATGTTTGGTTTTAACAATTCAGCAATTCACAGTAATTCAGGGAATGGGTGGTACTCCCAGTATGAGGTTCAATTCACTACCCTGATGAACAGGTCAATTCACTCATCTGAAACAAGTTCAATTTCAGATGAAAACAAACTAGGGATTTATCTCCAGGGCAAGGATTTGAAACTACTAGCATACACATTTCCAGTGCGAATAGCCTTAAAAAACATCTATTCCTCAATAAGGAATAAGGGCATTTTAAACCATTTGAAAATGAGAATATTGGTAAAGCATTTGTGAGCTTCACTGATGATACATTTGGGTATTTTAACTAATAATAACCATTGTATGAAAATAAAAGAAACAACTAAACATTGTTTTATTATTTTGGTATCTGCTAATTGTTACTAAATCAGCTGCCTCTATATACTTTTATTTATATATGTAATTTACTGGTTATGTTTTTATATATTGAACATATTGAATACCCATGCCACTTGGTACAGGTATGGACTAATGATGCAGAGAAGCTAATAAAAGCTAAATTACTTACTAAATCCTCTTGTGTTGGTTACCCACATTCTCTTTGTAGTCATATCACTCAAACGATCTCTTCAAAGAGGCAGTGGGCTGAAGCCATGGTATGGAATGCAGCTAACAGTCTGCATTGGAATCATGGGAAGTATAGTCCTCTTTGCTTCTTGGAGAATTGAATGGATGGAGTTTGATATTGGTCTCAGGCAAAGGGCTGGTCAGGGGTGTAGTTGAAGCTGGCATCCAGGAACAATGTCAGGGTCCCCAGGGTGGTGATGATCACAAAGAGCCACAAGAAAAGTCTGTCCACCACAATGGCGATGTACTGCCAATCTCCAGTCATCTGAGTACACACACAGATGTCAGTTAAACACGCACGAAGGAATGAACAGATATTGTAGGGAGCCCACACAGGGTTCACATTCAGGCATGCTTGTACAAATAGCATGATACGGAGTAGTAATCGACAGGACAGTCTTACAGTGTCATCCATGTCTTGTCTCCTCAGCTGCTCGGCCATGTAGGTGACGGCAGCGATGGCAGATTTAAGGTCTGGGGGGAGGATCAGGCAGTAATTCTCAGTGTCGAAGAACCTCTGGAGCTGCACTGTACTGTCACTCCTGAGAGGAGACGATCCGCAGAAATGCCCTCAGTGCACAGATATACATATTGTCAGGAGGGCACAAATGCATATATAGTCTCACATGCTCTCTCTCACACACACACACGTACACACAAGCTCACACACACATGTGAATGAGCACACATACACACAGTCTCAAAAGCTCACACCATGGTTATATGCATCGTCACACATTCATGTTCAACACAGAGACCTGTGCCCCCCTACCTGGATCCTGAATGACAGTGTCACCCTCCTGAACGGGCAACACTGGAGTAATATAGTGGAGTAATGCTGCATGCCAGCCCCCTGACCTGACCCTAGCTATTCCTGCACTGCACAGCTGAACACCAAGCTTGTGCAACATGCCTGTCCTGGACTTCCACAACTCTCCTTTTGTATACATTTACTACACTTCTAAATAGATATCCATAGTGACTCTGCCTCACTCTTTTAATAAACACTGACAACACTGACTTAACAAACACATTGTTTTTGCATACAGTTTGGATATACACTGAAATAAAAATCATAATATGCATCCATCTGCAGTGATTACACAACAGCATAATTCATCACTAGATTTAATTTCCAGTCACGAACAAGAGTATGATTTGTACCTGGCTGTTACAGTAATAACAATTGATTTAGACATGACATGATGATAGGGGGGCTCTAATGTGTAATGAATTGTGGCTTTGTTAGAGGTACTTATTTTAGATTGTATTCCCATCCTGGGAGTTACCCTGAAGGTGTCTGGGGTGCATTAACGGGTTCTGACTTCCTGTGCTTCCCACATCCATACCAATACAACACCATGTGTCTACTGTAGGTGATCCACACCTGAACACCCTACAGCTCTACAAAATTGGGTCTACAGTGGTTTCATGTGTGTGCCTGCCACTTCCAAAGAACTGCATTCAGGAGTTGTTCCATGCTCAACTTGTACCAAACAAAGCCTTTTTCAAGTTGGGGCAGGAGTTGGTATGAAACTCAAGATAACTTGCCAGTTGATAACCATTTCTTCTTGTAAGAACTCACACTTTTTGTTTGCCTGGAACTTGGCAGAAAAAATCTCCTCTAGCTCACTTTTCTCTGCTTCTGATGTGAATGCCAAATCAACCCGGAAGCAACATTTTTTTCTTCTTCTGCAGCTTCTGTGGAGGATCATGTGCTCTCATGGTTCGATTTCAAATTGCCCCGACTGTCTCCACTTCGTACTGATGAAGTGGCCATTCATGTTTTAACTTAACAGTGACAAGGAATACAAACAAGGGACAGTCATGTCTCCACTGACTCCTCCGCCTCCAGCCACCCACACACACACACCAGTTTTCTCTGGGTTTACCGCACACACAGTGGCTTGGTCTTGAACTGCTATAGTTTGGTGGAGGCAAAACACCACTTTTACTAATCACTGAGGCATTCCTGACAGAGAGGTCCATTTCTGTCTGGACACACAGCATTCATAAAAACACTGATCCCCAACAGAGCTTGTCACTAAGTGTTCCCTTTGCTTGGCGCTATGCCAGTCAGAGGGCAGAGGGCACGGCAGGGCACGGCTGGAGGCAGTGCTTGGGTGACGCCAGCCCAGCATTGCGCCAGAATGTTGTCATTGCAGGTCAGGTTAGCAGGAAGACCGGCCCATTTCACTGGCAGCTAAAAGGGGAGTGAGGATGGGGGTGGGACAATGAAATGAAATTTAAAGCACAGCTATCCCAGCACTGTGAAAGTCTGGTATTTTTATGATACACAAACACACACACATACAAACACAGAAAAATGGATGCACACACGCATACAAAAATGGGTGCACACACATGCATACATACACATGCATACATTCACAAATACATACCTTTATTATGAATGCAAAATACACTATGTATGTCAATGCACATACACAATCTATGTGCACACACACACACACACACACACACACACACACACACACACACACACACACACACACACACACACACACACACACACACACACACACCTATGTGCAAGAACACACACATACACACACGCTCACACACACACCAGCAGCTGGTAAAGGACAGCACTCGCCCTCTAACCAGTCCTTTCACAGTGAAAGAAAGTAATGGAAGAGAACCAGGTGCCTGTGCCTCTCTCAGCTTGAACTGAAGCCATTCTCCGCAGCAATGCCCCTCCACCATGGGATTACTCTGTAATGCCTAAACTAAACAGAGGCTCAGAGACTGGCGACTGTAGAGAGGGGGCCGGGGGTATTAGATGGGCTGGGAAGTCAATGCCCTTGGCCAGGGATGAGAAGCATCCCCGCCGTTCCCTGGTTGTCCCTGGCTGTCCAATCGCTGGCGTTCAGTTGGGTCTGTTTATGACCATTGCCTGTGGAAGGGAGGCATGGGGCTCCCCTCGTGCTTTCGGATTACTGATGGCAAACAAGACTGTCAGACATCCGTGTGCCTGCCAGGGGAAGTGGAGGAAAGGAGAGATGGTGGGGAGTCCTGCACTAGCGGGGTCTGTTCCATTTCCGATCGTAATTCTTTCTAAACTTTTCCTGAATTCCACACAAGATGAATGTTTGTAAGGATCAGCGCCACCATTACAATAAATACAGGTTGCTACTCATCCTTCCTTTCCTGGCTCATTATAAAACTCAAAATATTTTTGGGGTTTCAGAAGTCTTTTCAGTCTTCTCTATGTTATAACAGTCACAAAAAATACAGTAAGACATTAATTTTCAAGTGAATTGACCTCCAAATAATACAATCTTACTCATCTGTTATGGGTTCATGTACAGAACATTTTTATTTAAGATTTTTCTATTCACCTACTTTCTCTTCAGCTTTTCACTTTGCAGTCCACCAGGTGCACAATTATTGCGTCCTACAGGAATATACTTCATGCATAGCTGGTGCAGTCAGACAACAGGTGTCCAGCTGACTTAAAAACTGATTTTATGTGCTGAGATGGTGACAATCCTGCCAGCTTAAAACGATCCTTCCAGGGCAATGTTTTGCTAATTATGTGCCAACCTTTGCGGGTTCCAGCTACAGTAAGTACTGGCATGGTCCAGATTACACTATATCATGCATGTTACCCAGTGCTCCAGCAACATAAGATTCCAGAGTTGTTTGTTATACTGTGTTCTAAGGTAATAATAGGTCTAATAGGTAACTTCCTGTCTTTTTTGATGAAGACACCATCCTAATACTTTTTATGTAGTAGTATCCCTTCACTTCACCTTTCTCATTCTCTCCATTTCATTCATTACTACTGACAGTTTGATTCAGTCTTCATTCTTAACACAGACTCTTGATTCAGATTTCTGAGCACTCTGTCCACACCGCACAGTGTGGTTAACTATTCATCATCATCATCATCATTGTTATTGTTATCGTTACTATATTATTATTACCTGCCTCTCCATGGCATTATAACCTCAGGGTTGATTTTTCGGATGAAGTACTCTGTGCCAGGCCTGCGGCCGTCCATGTAGGAAAGGGGAGTGTCCTCAGTGGTGTCCCCCTCCAGAGGCTCCTCTGGGTGGGGCCGCTGCATGCCCAGGTACTGTGGGAGGAAGTGGATGAACACCTGGGGGCAGAGTTAGGAGGCACAATTCAGGAAGAGAGCTGTGCAAAACAAGGCCAAAGTACAAAGCTCAACACCTCTTGCTGTACACAGTACACTATCCATACTGGAGCTACACCTATGCCCCACATCACGGGTTTCCACCACGGGTCTGCAACAAACAATTAAATGGGAATTTTTTGGGAGCTTTGTGGAAAATGTAAATAAGTAAATAAGTTTAGTAAGTCATAAATGGATAAAATATATGTATAATATTTATGTATTTTATAGCTGAATACCATAATTATACACACATTTTTTACACAGTTTTTCCACATCATGAGGGGGCTGAGCCCCTAACCCCCATGATGTGTAAGGGTCAACTGTAGTTTGTTCATAGTGATGCTCAGGATCTGGGTAAAAAATGTTGAAGGAGGTGATCATTGGTAGGTTTTCCAAATTTGTAAAATCATGATTATATTGGTGTGCTTCTCAACATGCAAGAATCCAAAGGGGGGAACAAACAAAGTTTGCTAACCAACAAATTTTACAGAACTTTAAACAACAAATTTACTACATAGCTAGGTAACATTAGCCGACCACACCAATAGGCTAACATGCCAACGTGTATTGGTTCTGATGCATACTACAGCACAGTAATGATATTTAGCAAGTTTAGTGAGCAGGGCAGGTGGCTATCTAGCTTGTTACAGCTTGCCATAGCTAACCCAGAAATTTCCAATTGGTGTAACTTAATTTCCTACAGGCTCACCCTACGGACCCACAGGGGCATGTGATGGGTACTTGGCGTACGGTGGTGCAGGTTGAGCACCACCACACTGAGGATGACCGAAAAGGTGACCAGGATCATGGTGAACATAACGTAATTAACAATGATTGGGATTCCCAGGGATGTCTCTGGAACCTTGTCTGCCAGAAGCAGCATGAAGACAGTGAGCGCGATGAGGACGGAGATGGACAGGGTCATCTTCTCTCCTGTGAGATATGGATGGGACATACTGTAGATGAGACTTACTCCAAACTCACCTATGTATTTTATGGAAACAAGTTTGTAAAAGCTTACAATATGGCAATATGAACAGTTAACTCCAAATGTCCCCTTGCACAAAACAAATTGATTCTCCTGACTTCTCACCCCGCACTTGAAGGTCATACAGTAAGTTTGTTATACTAAGGTGAACTTCAAACTAAAATCAATACTAGACAAACATATCTACTCTAAACTTATGCCTACGTACACAGAAACCTATTTTTCCACATAGCACTGACTTAAATAGATTTACTCTTTTACTTACACCTGCTCACTCCCAAATTAAACATGCACTGACTGATCTGACTGGACGTAGTGAGGGAGGGCACTTCCTGAGATTCCCTCTGCTCAAAGGACATGTAGTTCTAGCACAAATATTTATATCATATGCTTTGTTCAGAAGTGTGCATCCAGGACAGCTGATAACGCTCATGAATTTTCATTGTGTGTATTTCATAATCCAGTTGTTATGACCAGGTCAGTAGGTTAAAGTGTACACATACATAATTCCCTGTCTGAAAGTCTTACCAGCACCGGGAGGCAGGTAGAAGACGAAGATGGCCAGGACACTGGTGAGGATGCAGGGCACGATAATGTTAATGATATAGAAGAGCGGTTTCCTCTCAATTATCAGGTAAAAGGTGATGTCCTCATAAAGATTCTCACGAACATTCTTCCTGGATGGCTTGTGACAGATCTGCCACTCTCCATTCTCTGATGGGAAAAACACAGAGAAATAACCTCATAACCACTGCTGACAATGACAGTGTGGTCAAAAAGGGAGTATTCAGTGGTGTGTCAAGTTAGAACAGTGGTTCTCAGTGCAGTGGGGGGGCCCTACGATATGGAGCTGACTCTATGCCTATGCCTCATGAGGCCTGGAAAAGTGCTCTGCTCAACCGTTCCTTTGCATAAAATATATGTATAATATTTATGTATTTTATCGTTGAATACCATAATTATACTGGAAAAGTGCTCTGCTCAACCATTCCTTTGCAACAGTTCGGCAAAGGCCCAATCACAAAACCCTGAAGGGCTTGGAAGTCCAAACACTCAATCTAATAACTTTTAAGTCTAAATACACAGCAGCTTGCATAAAGAGGTTCCAGGAGGTTCCCTTGAGATACGATTATTTTCAGTGAATAATTCCAGTTTGAAACTGATGATAGATTGCATTATATTACAGGGGATGCAAGTTTAACTGACAGGTCGACAGTTTCCTGAGTCTGCAGTCTGTTTTAAGAGAAAATTGCAGCACATTTCAGCACATAATGAGATATGTGTTCAAATTTGAGTCACCTGAAATGATTACTTATTGGAAACTTGAGTTGTGTTCATGCAAGATACTCTAAATGGTATGGGAGGCAGAAAAAAGACACAAAAGAAAAGTGAACATATGGTAGAGGAGAGAAGCAAGTCAGTGGGAAGTGGAGTACATATGCAGCATTCTTCATTTACCAGTGAAAGCGTTCTCATCGATGATGATCTCACGGATCTCATCCCCATCCTCATCCAGCGCATACTGCAGATCCACCTCTGAGGAGTCATACGTGTATGAGCGAAATATCATGGAGCAGTTCTGCCAGTCAAAGGGGAAGTATGCCACCTGGATTGGGGGCGTTATGACCAGTTATTCTATGATATAAAGATTAGTATTCTGACACACTGACACTGAAACAAACTCTGCCTTCATTTCTATAAGGTTTAGTGAGGCTCCAAGAGCACCAAAATAAGCAGAGCTCAGCGATGCAAGGTAATATTTTGATTGGTATTGTCAGTTAGAGATAGCACATTGGTAACTCCATCTGTACCTCTCCTGAATATTTTATTGTACAAACACACAGAAAAGGCAACCCCTGAACTGTGTCAGAGTGGTGTACCTCTATAGAGCAGGAGCTGCGGTAGATTGCAGGGGGCAGCCATTTGACTGTGCCATCACTGTACACCAGCACATTCACATACAAAGCCACGTCAAACTGACCATCATTACTGTGGGAAGGACACAAGACACACTGCATCAGCAGGAAAAAGGCCAAACTGTTTAATCACTGCAAGACAAATGTACAGATAAAAAGAAATCATCCCAGAGAAGCATAATCACCCCCACCAGTTACCCTGAGGTTCCATATCATACATGTGAACAGTGCTGTGGTGCTCCCTCACACTGTATCACCACACTCACCTGCTGACATACACACTGAACACTTACTTGTTTGTGAAGTAGAGGACTAAGCTAAGGTAGATGACTGAACACTCTCTTATTGATAAGGTAGATGACTGAACACTCTCTTGTTGATAAGGTAGATGACTGAACACTCACTTGTTGATGCGGTAGATGACTGAACACTCACTTGTTGATAAGGTAGTTGACTGAACACTCTCACTTGTTGATACTGTAGATGACTGAACACTCACTTGTTGATGTGGTAGATGACTGAACACTCACTTGTTGATAGATGACTGAACACTCACTTGTTGATACGGTAGATGACTGAACACTCACTTGTTGATGTGGTAGATGACTGAACACTCACTTGTTGATGCGGTAGATGACTGAACACTCACTTGTTGATACGGTAGATGACTGAACACTCACTTGTTGATTCGGTAGATGACTGAACACTCACTTGTTGATATGGTAGATGACTGAACACTCTCACTTGTTGATACGGTAGATGACTGAACACTCACTTGTTGATTCGGTAGATGACTGAACATTCACTTGTTGATATGGTAGATGACTGAACACTCTCACTTGTTCATACGGTAGATGACTGAACACTCACTTGTTGATTTGGTAGATGACTGAACACTCACTTGTTGATACGGTAGATGACTGAACACTCACTTGTTGATACGGTAGATGACTGAACACTCACTTGTTGATAAGGTAGATGACTGAACACTCACTTGTTGATTCGGTAGATGACTGAACACTCACTTGTTGATATGGTAGATGACTGAACACTCTCACTTGTTCATACGGTAGATGACTGAACACTCACTTGTTGATTCGGTAGATGACTGAACACTCACTTGTTGATATGGTAGATGACTGAACACTCTCACTTGTTCATACGGTAGATGACTGAACACTCACTTGTTGATTTGGTAGATGACTGAACACTCACTTGTTGATATGGTAGATGACTGAACACTCACTTGTTGATAAGGTAGATGTCAGGACGCCACACCTTGTTTGGGGGGATTCTCAGAACATTAATGTCATCAAACTCCTCTGGGTTCCAGGAAAGTCTATAATCTGACCATGCCTAGAGCAAGAGAGAAAGAGAGAGAGAGAGAGAGAGCAAGAGAGAGAGAAAGAGTGAGAGAGAGGAGGACTCATTTCCTCCTATTTTTGCAATTGCTGTAATTTGGAAAACTGTTGCTCTTGCCATCAATGTATAATTTATTTACTGGTGGTTCAGACAACACTGTCACACAAATAAAACCCATTACAATTTTAATTAGCCTCCAAGACGATAGGAGAAAGCAGGGTAAAGGAGGAGAAGCAGAGTGTGTGAGAGTGATAAAGATGAAATAATATTATGTTATAAAAAGTGACAAGTCAATTTTATAGTAAAAGTGCTGAGGCTGATTAAGACAATCATAGTGTGCTCACCAGATTCATAAAAACATTGGTTGTCATCTCTTCATTCTTTTCATTCTGCAGAGGAGATTAAACAGAGCAGGCAACAAAATGAGGACATTAGCCTTGTGCTAAATCTTGTGTACTTACACATTTTTGTCCTGTGCTTGATTCAGTGTTATTATACTGATTAGAATGGTTCAAGTTTTATTTAAAGCTCCTTCCTGCTGAACAAGAGAGATAATTTATTAAGTGAGGACATCCAAAAGCCCCCTCATCAGACTATAGAGTTAGTTCCCCATCACCATAGAGCCTGAATGAAATTTTTTTATCATATGAAGTCACTGACACTGTGTAGCCCACCACTGGGCTCACTGTGTACACTAATTTGATGTGCTATATTGCTCCTAAGACTATTGGTAGGGACACTGTGCATGAAAAACAATTACATTTACATTCATATATTTTGCCATTTCAACCTGATCTTCATTCAATGGTTTTACTGCCTGATTGTAGTTAATGCAGTTGTGGCATGTATTTGATGTGGGATGGCTGTGTGGTAGGTAAAACTGATTGCTTAACAAGTAATAACAATATTGCAACAACTCTATAAAAACATTGGGGGAACATAATGTACTGGGGACCACTTAGAGGGTTGTTGGCTGTGGGTGGAGATTCTTAGCAGTCCGAACCGAACAGCTGTGTGATCACCCCTCTGTTCCTGATGGAAAATGTCACTGTACTCCACTGGGATCGAAATTCACAGCTTCACCACCAGAAAGGGGGGGGAGTGAGGGAGGGATGGAGAGAGAGAGAGAGAGAGAGATAGAAAAAAGTATTGGAGAGGAAGAGGGAGGAAGACTAATGGACAGAGGAAGACTGAGGTTGAGAAAGAAAGGGACAGAGAGGAACTGTGAGTGAGAGAGAGGGCTGATATATTGCCTGTCCTACCCCCTTCTTCTCTACTCTGTTGCTTTCCAGATAAGCTAATTTTGAGATAATTGAGTTCCAGAAATATGCTTTTTGATTAATGTTTTAATTATTGTGACACAATATTGCACACATTCTCAAAACTATTAACAATTTATTTCCTTCAACTATGTCTATCTTGCTGTACCTGCTGAGGCCGTAACGTTACTTTTGACAAACACAAGGCTTAATGCGTCCAGAAAATGTGCTTTATGTGTTGTGAGTGAGTGTGTGTAAATGTTTCATACCAGGCTGATCAGCTGGGAGAGGGTCATCCCTACTCGCACCATAACCTTCTCATTCCAGGTCCGTGCAGGCCGCACCTTCAGGTTGTAATCCTTAAACAGCTTCTGCATCAGGAGCCTCTCTGTCTCTGAGGCCGCTGGACACCGTTGCACAGGTAAGAAAAACGTAATGAGAAATGAGTGTAGGTTTGGATACTAAAATACAAGCCATGAGCCAATAAGCCATTAGACAGACAAACTAACACAAGCAAAGGGAATAAAAAAAGGAGAGAAAGGGGAAATAAACAAAAGAGGATACAGAATGAGAAGAGCTGAGAGGGCCTGAGTGCTCTCTGTCTATCTATCTCACTCTTTCTAAATTGAACTTTCAATTTGTCAATGAGCCATGACAAACATAATTTGTGTTGTCACAGCACACATTAAGTAGAGGGAGCAATAAATCTACAACAGCAAAATAATATAAAATTGGCAATGAAAGAACACCTATCTGAGTTTTGTTTCATCTGTTTTTTTTTCAATTCAAATCAACTCACTTACAGTTGTGCTGTTCAAGGACAGTTAAATTTACAACAATTATCTCTCACTCTTTGTCTCTCCCTCCACCTGGTCATCCCTTCTCTGTTTCCATCAGGTCGTTCTCTCCTGCCCTCTCTTTGTGTTTTAATCACACTGACATCATCAGAGTCCCGTCTGCCCCAGGATGTCCCAGTCACCTCATAGGAAACTGTAAACTCTGATATGTCTCTGGCTCCAGCTGTTCCCAGAACAGTTCCCAACTGCAAAAACACAATCCTACCACCTCAGGGTGGAGCTGTGGTCTCTAGTGATTGCAGGGTCATAAATTCAAATCCACTCTTTTCTATCTTGATTACAGAAAAATGAATGTTCCATGACTTTGAGTAAGGTTACCCAGCATTATGGCTTATGGCACTCCCCAATGTGCTGTGTCTGAATGGCAGACACTGAAAAACACCATAAAAGTGATTACTCTCAAAATCGCCATGCATTGGCAACTAGTTACTCGCTATACACATCCAAAATAGATCATGCCATCAATTCATTAACTGATCCACTGAGGAGCATGGGACTTTGCTAAAACGCTTTCCACATCTCTCTCTGAATCTACCTCAAATGGAAATAACTCAAAGTATTTCCTTCTCGTTTCAGTTATACATACAGAATGATTCATAATGGCTACATTGGGTTAAATTACAGTTCCACACCAAATAAACATAACATATACAAAATGCTTGCACCAAAGTGAACAACATATGGCCTTGGCCTATTTTACCCATAAACACCAACCAGAGGAAAGCAAAGCACAGTACAAACATACTGTTTTTTCAGGTACTGCTCTTAAACATAAGAAATACACTTCCATTATCTGAAATTAAAGCTGATTTTCTTCTGAGCCAAAGTATTGTGAGTCATCTGAGTCTTTGCACAAACCTTTATGAACCAGGTCAAAATGTCCTAGAATGTGACAAAGATGAAATGTACATTTACAGAGAACCCATAATGCTGTTTTACCTGAGAGATGGAGCAGACAGCTGGCCCACAGCATCCATGGGACTGCACTGGTCATTCTCATCTTTGTCTTTAATGGCAAAGAGAAGCTTTGGTTATAGTAGACACCTGGGATTGGCACTTTGTCTTGAGAAATCCTACAGTGAGAAACAGGGTAGCTCCAGAGCTCCCCAGGCACGGCCAGTTACTGGCGCCGCTCAGCTGAGCCCGTCTATGTCCCTCACATGCACAGCACATCCAGCCACAGACAGTGAAAGGCACCACAGAGCTATGCCAACCTTTCGCTTGAAACAGGCGGGGTTATGACAGTGTGCGTGAGTTGTTTTCATGGGCGGACATTATTTTGAGGTGACCTCCCCAGATTGGCCGGGTACAAGGATTGATAGGAGGGAGGAATGTGTTTAGTCTTCGGACCGTCTCCAGCAGACACCTGTTGGTGTTCATTGGGGGTTGTGCTGGGGATAGGGGTGGTGGGGGGGGGGTAGCGGTTGTTGGGGTGCATGACAATGGGGATATTTTTGGGAGAACAAAGCAGAGACGTTCAGATGATCAGTCCCAGGGGGTGGGGGGTCAGCGCGTATTGGGACAGAGGAGGCTCCCTAGATTAGGTCACCCTGTCTCTTGCATACAGCTTCTCACATGCCATCCGTTCTCTCTGTCTTCTGCTCTGTCACTCACCATTCCTCCCACTTTTTGGTTAATCTGACTGCTCTCGCTCTATCCCTCCCAAATAATTCTGTTAAGTCTTCATTTCTCTCTTCCTGTTCTGTAGTGAGATATCTGTTGTTTCCCGCATTATCAAAGGGTTGACACAGAACTTTGAAACCATTAATGAGCATACCTGACAATGGAGGAAAATAAACAAACACATGTTCATTAATTTTTTTAAATTCCATGAATGACACTAAATAATGCAACATGAGTAATTTTTTTGTGAAAAAATTTGCATGAGTAAATTCCTATTGCATTTTTAATTAAGGACAAGAGTAATGCGGCAATTTAATTAAAATACCATCCCCCTCTGCCATCTATCTCCTTCAACCAGGTCAAATAAATTTGCACTGCCATCATTGCTACCAAAGCACAAAGCTGAAACAGGAATAGATATAAATCAGTTAAGTAAACATGAGCGAACATGACTAGAACCAACCTCCCCCCATCCCTTGGAGCTGCCCCATTCCTAATATTAACATGGTGTAAATCATGCTGTATTCACCTCCTCTACCTCTTAAGTGGTACCACAGCAAAGTCCAGTGCCTGAGAGTAGGACATAGGTGCAACATGGAGCTGGAGGTGAAACATTACCTCCCTCTCTCTTTCTCTTTTCTGTCTCAATTATTCCATTGAATCATATTTTGGTTAAGGGTTGGGTAAGCTGTCACAACAATAGAACCAAAGAATGAATGCACAAATCTTCATAAATTTAGCCAGTGATTCAAGAACATAACATTTTATATTTACTAAAACACAAAAATCCACTCTGTTCAGACACAGGAAGGAGAGTATAGTATATTATGTAGTATAAATGTCATGAAAGCAGACATAAACCTCATATAAACATGGTGCAATACAGCATCCCCTCTCTTCCTGGGACAGCAGTCATGTGACTGCAGAGCTCTGTCCAGTGAGATACAGTGCAACATAACTTGGTCCTCTTGAAGCAGCACATTTTAAATATAGGTATGGCAGGTGACAGGCCCAGAGCACATTTCTGACATGGTGGCTGGGTGGCATTCTGAGAACAGATGTGAGGGTGGCAAGCCTTTGAGTTTATCCTTAGATCTTTATTAAAAAAAACATAACAAGCTTTAAGGACAGGTGTCAGTGTGTGTTTGCACTTGTGTGGAGATCTGGGTGAGGTGTCAAATATGAGGACAAGATTTCCTAATGTAAATTTCCCAGGTTGTTGATACAGTTTCATCCAGGAATAAGACCAACTAACTCACACAAGAATACCACACAGACACAGGTGAAATGCAGGAGCATATACATATACATGTGTGAAACACATTTTCAAAGACACACACACACACACACACACGCACACACATGCACACACATGCACACACACACACACACACACACACACACACACACACACACACACACACACACACACACACACACACACACACACACACACACACACACACATTCAACAAGTGAACCGTAAATGTGCACAGCGCATTCCCTGCTGTATTTTTTCCTTCATCAGTCAAAACAGCACACAATTTAAAGCTGCATCAAATTAATGTAACCACTGGTGTAAAATGTTTAGCACAGCTGTTTTGTACCAAACAGGCATGTGTATGTTTCAATGCCCAGTATATATGCATGACAATGTTAGTGTTCATATAACTCTGGAGCCCTGAGCTCTGAATTATGGGCCCATGAAAGGATCACTGGGAGTGGTGTTGAAGCTGGCGTCTGCAAAAATGGCGAGGGTGCCGACAGTGGTGAAGATGACAAAGATCCAAAGGAAGAGGCGGTCCACCACCATAGCTACATACTGCCAGTCCTCCTTCAGCTGTAGAGGGAGGACAGAGAAAGTGGGATGAGAGGAGATGGAAAAAAGATAAGGGAAAGGAGAACAAAATAACAAAATAGAAGAAGTGAAGGATGGGGGGGGCATTGGGTGGAAAGTTAGACCATTAGCAAAATTCTATATGATCATTAAAGTGATGAGCAATCACTGTAAAATGCAGACCCAAGTGAGGGCAAGTGAAACAAAATCTCTCGAGATGATATGACTGTTTCTTGCTGGGACACAATTTCTCATCTACCGGAATTGGAATTCCCCTTCAAGGTGAGAGGTGCCCAGCTTTACATATAAAGTATTGGCCGTCCAGGATCACCAATAAAAGAAACATGACATCAAGACATCCTCAATTTCAACTGCTGTTAGACAGTACAGACACACAGAGCAGTCCTGTTGCATACAGGAGCCTTGACACTTCACATATTATCTGCAATTATTCCTTATGAATATTTATTGCAGATACTTGCACAGATTCTGTCCTTCTCTGCCCAGGCCGCTGATTTCTGTGCTCAAAAACAGGGCAAAGCTTCCGATGGAGAGATTTTTAATCGTCATACCATCACCTGCAATTTCCATTCATCAAAAAGATCAGTGGCAAAAACACATCCATCAGAGATAGACTAATTTCCTTCAAAACTGCTGGTCTTTCTTCAATCTGTAATATGTCTGTGTGAATGGATCTGTGCTTGGACCAGCACTATAAAAGTCAAGATCCACCTCCTCCAATACATGCAGAACAGAATTAAAAACTAGACATTCCTTTTTCCATTCATAAAATCACTGAAAATTAAAGCAATAAAACAGAATCATCAAACAAATGCCACCTGCCCAAAACATGAGAAAACACTGGAAAGATAGAGAGATTTATGCAGTATGCATTACATTGCCCAGTTTGAGGGTTTCCTGAAGTAATCAAAAGACTTGGTAGGGAGACGATATTCTGATATCCTTTATGTAAACCATTTTACACTGCTAACTGAATGCTACAATACGATGTCTGTGTCCATGTTCAAATGCAGCACACAAATAAAGAGCTGATTTGAAATTAAATTATGCAGGAATATATGGATAGAGGTTTGATATATATATACAGTATATACATATATATATATATATATATAGATAGATAGATAGATAGATAGATAGATAGATAGATAGATAGATATATACACATATGATATATATGGATCAGAGTTTTGGCTTTCCCTACTGTCTAACTGTAAAGTATGCGCAGTAATTTTAAATTTCAGTAAAAGTTAATGATGAGTGGCATTCCCTAGCATGCCCTAGGATCTCACCGCCTCATAGTCTTTCTCGGCCTGCAGCTGCTCAGCGATGTAATTGATGGCCTGGATGGCAGACTTCAGCTCTGGAGGCAGGGTCAGATAGTGGCTTGGTCCATCTATGAATTTGCGCAGGTCAGTGCACATGCCCTCCGACTGGTATCTACACACACAAAACAGGCCAAGTCAGGAAAGGGTTAACATTGCCCACACACAGTCAAATCTCATTAATGCGCACAGATAACCCTGTCTTGCAACAAACAGAACATCACAGATACAGCACTGTTTTTGTTCAATTAAGACAGCCAACCCTGATGACCCAACCCTCCCCCACACACCCGACACACACAACCCTAGAAACAACGTTTCAAGTTAATTGTGTCTTTAAACATGTATTATTTATACAAATTTTCCCTCATGCAGTGATCATTGAGAGCAAAGAACAACTGGGGGTGGGGGGGACTCCATGCGTTTGAAGATTCTGCTGTGGGTTTCTGGCTAATAATGCAGTCCTTGAGCTCCCATTACAGAACCTCGCTGTCAGATGAGCTGCTTTCTGAGGGTCAGGAGCTCACACAGCAGGGGGAAGCTTTGATTCACCCAGGAAACTTTCCAGATTCCTCTTAACTGATTTTTCTTCTATCACAGCAGAAAAAGCGGAGAGGAGGAGTGCGGGGGAGAGGAACTGAGAGAGAGAAAATGAGGGCTGCAGTTTCCCCTCTGTTCTAAGGGAAGAGAGAACCAGCAGCTGCCTCTGCAAACATGGGTGGCGACCAGGGGCCTTGCCAAGGGTCAGGGAGAAGAATGATGACCTGGGGCACAGGTGCCAGGGAGTGAGGGAAAGACAGAGAAAGACAGACACAGAGAGAGAGAGAGAGAGAGAGAGAGAGAGAGAGAGAGAGAGAGGAGAGGGAGAGAGAGAAAAGCAATACTTTCTGCATTCATTTGATTGTATCCGACCATCAAAATTATGTCAAAATGAAATGCACAGCAGACAGCATTAATGAAATGGTAATGGACTGATATGGTGAATCAACAGATCATTGTCAGCACTGGCTCTCAAGGTCTTTTTGTTTTCCTGTCCTCCAAAAAAAAAAAAAAATAGTGAAAGCCGCACAGTTCACCAAGCCACCCACAGTGTTACCTTTGACATTTTCAAATTCAGTATCCATTACATATTGTAATACTACTAATGCGACAGATGTTTTTTCTCTGTTAACATCTGTTTTATTATGCGATGCCAGTCTTATGACCTTGGAAAACAGAATAAGGATTTCTGACTATGACACTTCTTGAGTTGTCCACAAGAGGGTAGTAGGGTGCTGCTGTAGGCCCTTTCTCTGCCTTAAACCTCTTCATATTCTATGCGGAACCTGTATTTACAAAGCAGGCGTTGCATTTCACACACTGTGCCGGTGACCTCATTGAATCATTGAACATTTGAGAAAAAGAAAAAGGGAAAGAAAGAAAAACACCAGAATACATGAACCCATGGAAAATGGCCAGATGTGATGGCATAAAGTTTTGAATCCTACTCAGAGAAGGAACGTAGGAAATAAAACAACATAATATGAACATGAGATTAAATCCATACTTCGTGTGGCACTGTTCTTCTGACCTTTGACCTCCACAGTCTCTCTGAGGACAACATGTCAGGAAATGCAGATGACTAATCCGTAGACTAATTCAACTAGGACTCAGTGATGAGGTGCCAAGACACGCAATAAAACCAATTAGAGGCCAGGATGAAAGATACTGCTGCCTCATCACATTGCTCTAATAGAGTCCCAGCCCCCGACGCCAGCCAGGGCTAATGTGTCAAACCTGATTTGTTCTGATCATTATTATTTTAACAACGATTTTTTTTCTGCCCACCTCATAGATTAAACCCTAGATGAGGTAATTTCAACTTAAAAATGTCCACTTGCAATTAATAGATTGCTTTAACATCGTTGCTTCTCACTTTAAGTGTGAATTTCTTTAAAATGGTATGTTGGAGGCTCCAAACAATGAAATGATACCTGGTTAGCACTTCACAAAGTCATGACCACCCTTGACAGCCACTTCCTGTCCTAACATTACCAGGACCCTGCAGCACTTGGACCTCACTTCACCTGTTGGGCTTGGGAAAGAGGAAGCAGGTGTTGGGCTTGCGGATGAAGTATTCATCGGCAGCTCGACTGATGGACATGGGCGTTTCTCTCTTGGGTGGCTGCTCCAGGGAGAGAGGAGTCTCTCCCTTTGGCCTCAGGAGGCCAAGATAGGGAGGCAACATGTGGATGAAAATCTGCGGATGACAGCATGTCACAATGATACTACGTCATTTTGATTGCACTCTTATCGGGTCAACAAAACCCAGTATATCTTGCAGGAGAGCTGGTGGGAAATTTCAAAGCACACAAAACCAAAGAACCTCACTGGATGCGGTAGACAGACAGAGGAAGTCAAAATGCACAGAACACTGTATTCCATTCCTGGGAAGAGATCCCCTTCTAGTCTTTTGGCAGGTTTTTGTGGGTTTTTTTCATAGAATTTTTTTAAGCAGCTATCTCACTGCTGCATCTGGTCATCAAAGAAGAGTACATGTCTCAGAAGAGTATATCAATTTTCAACAACACTCATCTGAACACTTCTGGAGCCCGGGGCTGTTATGCAGCTAATGGGACAATGATACACTAGTAACATCTATTTTTCTTTGTTAAAGCTGTGAGCAACATCTGCTGGCTTTTAGAGAATTAATGCAATCTTTCCAAAAAAAAGGCAAGGGGGGTAAACTGAAACATTCACTGGTAGATGTCTTTCATTGTAGCTGCCAGAAGGCTGCTTGGCTCCAAGCCCCATGGTGTGGCACAGGAAAGGAACACAACACACCCCCTCTGTGTCACATCTCAGCCCAGCACAGCTCAGCTCATGACACTGCAGGCCTTTGAGCTTGAATTAGGAACAACTAAAAAAGAAGTTACAGCTGATTTCTCTAAGGCCTGTTTGGATTGTTGAATGTTTGTGGATGATTAACTAGCATGTAATTTCCAAAAACAATAACCCAACTGCATCTGGTTCCCTTGATTGTATTTAGTGTGGTAGCATACACTTTATCTCACTCATACACCAACACAAGCAGAAAACACAGTCACAAAACACCCACCTGATGAAAAAACACCAATACAAACACAGAAACAAAAAAAGACAACTTACAAAAAACAAAACCAGAACCATAACAGATCCAACATATTAGTTTGTGTGTGTGTGTGTGTGTGTGTGTGTGTGTGTGTGTGTGTGTGTGTGTGTGTGTGTGTGTGTGTGTGTGTGTTCGTGTATAGATAGAACCATCAAATTTCTAAAATATTCATAATCTACAATAATTCAGGAAACAAAATGTTCAGTCAGTCATTAATATTAACAATAAAACTGCACACTATTCTTTGATTGCAGTGATTCTCTATCAGTGATTCTGTTGAATCTTGAACTACATGTATTCCTGTGCATGACTCACACTTACAATAGGGAATAGTAGAATGTCTTTTCATTACATGCAGTATTTCCGAGTGAACCCATTTCATTAAAAGTTGCTCATTCTGCCTGTACACCCAGTGTGCACCAAGTCCTCCTGACCCCCAAACAACAGCCCACGGGAACCATAATTAGCTTTCTGTAATGAGGGGGCCAAACCCATTTCTGGAGGTTAACGCTGTTACACAGTTCTCTAGATACCTACTGACTTCCTCTACTGACTGCCTCAAAAACCAAAAATGCTCAACTTTGTTATCATTTCCATTATTATTATTATTATTATTCCCATTATTATTCATGAGCTCAATGCTCACCCCATCTGAAATGGAAAAAGAGCTGGATACTGCTGACTGGCTGTTTCATGATTTCAAGTGCCCTCACAAATACAGCTGTCGTCACCAGCACCTTAAGGACTCTCCCTAATAGGAGTAAATTCCCCAAAATTCAATAGCAGGGAGGCTGCTTGCACAGCTAATGTGCCATCAGGTGTTCCCTGAAGTGGGGAGCATCTCTTAAATTATCTTTCACTCTCCTGACTAAACCAGCATGCACAGAACCTGATTCAGTTTCGTCCTTGTGACTGAGGGAGGTGGAAAGCCTCACCTTGCGGACCCACAGGGGCATGTGGTGGGTGTTAGGGGAGCGATGGTGCAGGTTGAGCACCACCACACTGAGGATGACTGAGAAGGTGACCAGGATCATGGTGAACATTAAGTAGTTAACAATGATGGGAACCCCCAATGATGTTTCAGGGACCTTGTCTGCCAGCAGCAGCAGAAAGACAGTGAGAGTCAGCAGCACATTAATGGAGAGACCCATCTTCTCACCTGCGAACACAGAATACTGCTTCATGCATACACATCCTGTATACTCATACTCATATACACAGGCATTTACACACAAAAACAGGAATATATACAGCACTGTTTATTGTGCAAATATATGCATACAGTGGACAAAAAGACATTTTCAAATACATAGAAATTCATGAATGCATATACACCTATAATTATGGACACACACACACACACACATACACACACACATTAATGCATAGCAAGACACAATACATGCACAAAAACACAAACACACAGAGGATGGTCAACCATATTTAATGATATGTAAAGTGATTTATAGAGCGGAATGCAGTATTAAAGGAGGTATTAACCTCGTCATAGCAGTGATTTGTAACACATCATTGCCTAGTATATTAGACCCATTCAGTTTTAATGCTATGTAGCCCTTGTAATTTGGAGTTAATGCATGTAATGAAGTCAGCTCACACTTTTCATACACAACCATCAAGTGGCAATGGAAGACCACCTTTGAGGAAAGAGATTTTAAGATCTTTTAATTCAGAAAACTACCAATTTCTGTTATAGGTCATCTCAGTCAAATGCAATGTACCTCAATATACCTCTTGTACTTACATTACTGTAACATTATGAAAGTAATATTATTAAATATTACTTATTTGGTACAATGGAGGAATTAAACCTTAAACTTTGCACCACATAGATCAGCACCTGACAAGAAAAAAAGATTAGTGTGCCAAGCATGTTCCTATCTACCGAAAAACCAATCCTACTTATTATGATGAATTTAGAAAGAACTTCAGAACTTTAAGTTTCACAGCAGACTCAAGTGTGCTTCTGAGCTAAAACAACCTCATTCTTCATCCTTGCACCTCAACTCTAATTACTAATTTCTAGTGAAAACCAAGGTTTTAAAAGAAAGGAATTTAAACAGAATGGGGTAGCCGTACTTGTGGGGCACGGGAAATTGCACTCTGAACATCTATAAATCCATTTTTTTTCCTATAATCATTACAAACATCCCATTTAACAAGATAGTGGGGTAGAGAAAATAAGCTGTATGCTGTGGAACTCAGATTGTGGATCTGTCCAGATAAAAAGAATCTTGCATTTTGCCAAGAGGAGAACAATGCAGAGCGGTGTAAAGTCAGACCATACCATGACACACATTGAAAGGGGCCCTGTGGGGCCTCCAAGGGAGCACTAAGGCATAACTCAAGGACATTGGATTGCACTGCTTTTTCTAAAGGAGAATCTGAGGGGAAAGGCACATCAGAACAGAGCATTATGTTTGAGGCCATATGAATCTGCCTTACGTCATGCTCCGCACTGGGCCGAGTGCTGCTTTTGGCTAAGAGAGCACTATATCATGGTCATGATTTCACATGCTAGCTGGTACTCACAGCACACATGATGGTTTTTTTATTCCCAAGAATGGTTTCCACTGCACCATTCTAAAAAAATCTACCACAATGAGAATGTTAGCAGTGGTGAAGAAGACTTACTGATTGACTGATTTACCATTTAGCCAATTCATTGACTAAATGTTTTTTTCTCACCAGCATCTGGAGGAAGGTAGAAATTGAAGATGGCAATGACAGTGATGAGGATGCAGGGAATGATGATGTTGAAGACGTAGTAAAGTGGCTTCCTCTCAATTATCAGGTAGAAGGTGATGTCCTCATACAGATCCTGCCCAACATTCTTCCTGGACGGCTTGTGTCTTATCAGCCACTCACCACTTTCTGGGGGAAAGAGCAAAAAAAGAATATTGGGAAAGACAGGGAGACAAGATGGTGACAGCTGCAGGAATCTCAAGGTTACCCAGTATCCAAGTATCAACAGAGGGGGTCACAGCCCCAAACCCAGGTACTACACACAAACACTAAGTCAAAACATTGGACTCCATTAATTATGACAGAGTGTCATGAACCCAATCCCAGATTCCAATCACAAACATACTGGGTCACCACCCTCTAACTGTGGAACCTCACCACTGAATCCAGCATCAAAAACAATTTCCCGGATCTCCTGGTCATTCTCATCCAGCGCATACTGCAGATCCACTTCTGAGGAGTCATACGTGTAGGAACGGAAGACCATGGAGCAGTTCTGCCAGTCAAAGGGGAAGTAGGTCACCTGGGGGAGGGGGAAGAGGAGGGAGGGCATGAAGAGGGCACAGGTATGGAAGACCCAGTGGGAGCTTCTCTTAATTTTCACCCAATCTAAACATGAGGATATGGGATAACACAAAGTGGAACAAGGATAGGATTCCTGGCCTTATCGGGTGTATAGACCTATGTAAATCAGTGCCCACGTCAAAGTCAAAGGTAATCAATTACTTCTACGTCATAAAATTCTTCTTAAAAATACAATTTACAAGTTTTGCAGATAGTAATAATGATAAAATTAATAATGAGAAAAACAATACGAATTACATTCCCACCTTTACCCCACAGGAACTGCAGTAGAGGGCTGGAGGTGACCAAGTGACCCTGCCGCTGCTGTAGGCTTGGACATGAACATGGAGGGCCACATCGAACACTCCGTCATTACTATGAGGAAATATCCATGGCATCAATTCTGAGTACCAAAACAAGCAACAGTAACGCATGCAGTCAACAGCATGCAGTGGGAGGAGTAATATGCACAAGATCCCTGGGGCCATCTGGCAGCAAAATACTCTTACCGTGGCAGTTGTTATGAGATGGTGCTGCATGCCATGCATCAACCAATCAGAAAGGAGTGAACCTCTGGTGTAAATAAGCTCCACTGAGCCTGAGTTGCACCCGCGGCGCAGCTCTGGAGAGTGATGCTGTTTAATTGGCTATAAAGCAGTGATGAATGAAGCAGAGCGGGATATTTGCAGCAGAGTTAATGGGAGCCTCTAGACTGTGTGACAGGATGCAGGGAGCAGGAGGTAGGGGTGGTGGTAGGGGTGGGGAAGAATGCAGAGCAACCTGCTTTAACTGGCCACTTCCAGCCCAGGCACTGTACAGTTAATAACACTTCACAGGGCAGACAACTGGGACCTCAGCCCCTTATGACCAGTGCTTTACCAACAATAGTACAGCTGGTGCATTACACACAGTACTACAGTTCAGTTATGCCCATTATTGTTCAGTTATTCCAGCTCAACAAGCTCTTGAAGTCGATGTTGTTAAAGTGCTGTATTGACGTGTATGAATGTATTTATGGGGGGCAACAGGAAGTTATCTCACTTGTTAATCAGAACAATATCAGGGAGCCACACTTTCCCTGAGGCAATCCGTATCACATCAATGCCATCATGTTCTGCAGGGTCCCAAGACAGCCGATGGTCTGTCCACTCCTATGTGATAAGGGATAAGGGTAGAGAAGTAGAAAGTTATTGTTATTTTTATTTTATTTGTATTAGTATTACTGTACTAGAAACAGATTTCCATAGGTAACTTTCAATTTGGATCTCTACTGACTACTATCAGTCACATTGCTCAGAAGCTGACCTTTTCCACACACACACAGAAGTGATTGTGACAGAAGCCAAAAACACATGCAAAAGCACACACACACACGAACCACTCACCAGGTTCATGTAAACGATCGTACTCATCTCCTCTGCCTTCATGTTCTACACACAAAAGAAAACATTTTGAATTAAATTTCTTATGGGTTGATAAAAATGTCATTATTAATTTCACTGAAATGTTTTGTAAGTCGTAAAAATAATGTATAATGTGTCCTGTATTTCCATTCAAATTTGTGGGCAGGTGAAAGCTCTGCAAAATCCTCCATGAAGCTGGAAGGACATCCTCTGAAATGCATACTGCTTTTTTCCGACCCTGCAGTCTCCTGGCTGTGCTGTGGCAGCTGTGTTCAGGCACAGCAGCTCTTGGCAGATCACAGGAGTGTGCTGACCTGAGTAACTGCTGAGTGATGAGACAGGGTAAACCTTGTCTCCCAAAAGAAAGTTATGGCATCTTACCCACTGAAACCCAGCACTGGGGCATGGGGCAGATTTGATCTGGGACAAAGGATATCTAAATGATTGGAGCACTCCAGAGAAACAAGACAGAATTACACCTGTACTGGGCAAGATCAGACCCACATCCTCTTCAGGAAAGTACAGGGCCCTCACTTACATGTATCCTGTGTGCTAAATTCAAATGTCTTCATCAGCTGGCTTTTTGGTTTTCAGTCTACATCTCACCTGTTTAATTGTCAGTTGTAGCATGAAGCAGGGACTTTAAAAGTACTTTAAAGATAGCAACAATGTTTTTTTATGAACATGTGCTTCTAAAGACCAGTGGGAAGCTCCAGGAATAGAGGGGGGATGGGGGTGGCTGCAGGCTTTGTGCCCGTCGTCCTCATCCCCCTTCAAGGGGAGGAAACTCGAGAGGAATGGGGGTAGTGCTAGTACAGGGCATTTCTGTCCTGGGACCAGCTGACAGGCGCAGCTATTTTAGAACCAGGGGAGGAATTCACCGGAACAGCTGCTGTGGTTCGGCACAAGAAGAAAGGGGTGAAAGGAAGGGGAGAGGGGTATGTGGCCCTGTTGCTAGCCTCCTCTCCAAACTAGATGATTACAGTCCAGCTTATTGTTTGAAAAAAGGATGTAAAACGGATTTCAGCAACACTGTTTTTGAGTAATAGTTGGCATGTGGTAACTTTGCACAGTACCGGAGACACCATTAGATCATTACATGCATTACAGTTATCCATACAATTACATGTAAAATGAACGAGGGCACCTGATTATGTTTTAATTATCTGTAAACTGAAAATAAATTATCTGTAAACTGCTAAGCATTTCAGGAAACCAAAAAGTATTGTAATAATTCCTATCAGTAAAACGTTTTAACAGTGAATGATAAAACACACGCTTGTGTTATCAGAACAACAGGTGTGGCATGTGAATGATGGGTTCTGGCTGAGACAAGCCTGACTTAAGCATTGATGGTGTGGTTCAGGAATCCAGACCCCTGTGACAGATCCCACTGAGGGGAAGTCATGTGACTGGCACTAATGAACTGCAGCAGGAAATGATGAGGCATGAGGCAACCTGAGCTGAGGAGGGGAGGAAAGCTGTTAACATGAGCACTGGCACTGCCTTCATTCATAAAATAGTGGGACCCAGTTCCTGACCTGTTGATTTAGCCTCAACACAATCAGGATTCCTGAACACTTCATCATGTTTGAATTACACTTGTTCCACTGCAATGTAATGTAATGTTGGTGCAGACAAACTTCCCCACACCAACACTACCCCCATTCCTCTTGTATATATCTGATGGGTTATATCTGATGGGAAAAATGAAAGGTGCTAAAAAGGCAAATAATAAAAAAGAGGAATGAGAAACCTTTGAACTGCGACTAGTGCAGGCTTATTGATTTCACAAGGTGCAGAGGGTATTGATTTCTTCTGAAACACTGAGAAAGTTGTGCCCTCCAGAGTACAGGCATTAATCTGAACCACCATGGTCAGTGTTTTTGATTTCTGAGAACTTTATGAGCAAGTATAAGGTGACAACTCACAAATGAAACCAAAGGTTTTGACAATGAAAAAATGCTTCAACATTTAAGACACTCATAGAAGGAAACAGGCACAGACTCAGTGGTAATTTAAAAGTGATTAAATGCAGTATATGAAGATCTCAGGCATATCTGCATTCACACATAGCTAAGATTAGTATTCATACATATCTTCTGCCACTGTCAGCTATTGAGAGGTGTCACTGCTTATAAGATTAGTTACAGCTAAATCACAGATGAAGATGAAACTAACTACAGCTATCATCAAGACTAAAAATTCTGAGTGATATTCCCTAGTTATTCACCGGGTCCAAATAATATGTATATTAACAAATTACCATTATTTCAATATGAATACACCTCTATCTTAACTTTAGGGTTTCAGTCAGAATGGCAGAATGCCAACATTGCCTTCTAGCATTCCCTCTGGTTGACTGGACACCAATTTGTTCCATCAACTTTCTATAATGCAGTAGGTTAAGGTAAATACAAGATTACAGAATGGAAAGCATATATTTTGAGGGACAAGCATTGTTACTAACTGAAACAATGGCAGTGGCCAAATCTTGACTATGCATTCCAAAAAAAGAAAAAAATCCCTCCTCTTGAGTAGAGGACTTCTCATAAAAGGGAAATGTAAAGCTGGGGGTCAAATACTTAATTGTAGTGATGAAGGCAGCTTCTAGTGTTTACTGTATGTTGCTATGTTTCATCATACAGACAAACTATCAAGATGGTCATTTTAAACCCTGGTGTTATCTGTATTTAAAATGATCACTTCAGTGGTTTGAGATATTTTGAATACTGAGCAGGACTATGTCATGGATTAAAGATTAGCATTTAATTCCTCAAAAGAAAAAAATGTAAAAGAGCTTTAAGAGTAATGATGAAACATGTGAGGGTGAGAATTATGGTGTTTGCTTATCAGAGAAATGGTTAGTGATTACTTTCAAAATGAGCTTCAGCTTACCAGGCTGACGAATGAAGCCAGAGTCATGCCCACCCGCACCACCACCTTTCCAGTGGGTGTCAGCGCTGGCCGCACTTTCAGGTTGTAGTTTGTGAATAGTGCTTTCATCAGCTTCTTCTCTTCTTCAGAGGCACCTGTTATGTTTTTTGAGGAAGGGAAAATTGCTTTACACATCAGACACTCATTACCAGACTATGTGTATTAACATCTCACATCACTGATTGAGACATGCCATTTTTCAAGTCCCCACAATTTTGGAATGTTCAAAGATATCTATAGTCCCATTCCATCATATAACATCATCTGTTAATCTTGGAGCAGACACACTATAATGTGTGCCCTCAGAAGAGTTATTTTTACTCTGAGATTCACTTGGGCCAAGCTGACAGGAAGTGTGTGATTAACAAGAGGATTTCTGACTACGTGTTGAGGGGCAGTGTACATGCTTTTCTGAGAGTGTTAAAATGACTATACCCCAATGGTACATGTTTGATTATACAGGTATGAGTACTATTGGTCCATTTTGGTCTAATAGTAGACCAGATTTTTTTTGCAAATTTCTCCCATTCAATTGTGTATTAAAACAGTACATGAATAAATATGCATTAGCAAAGTTATGCTAATATGAATCACTAAGTAATAAATCACCCATACACATCCTGTAAAACTAAACACCAGAATGATGCATATATTTGTGTTTTCTTTTCAGAAGGTTCTAAACAAAAGAAAAACAGGATAACTGATATGGAAATAACAAATTATTCCACTCTTGGCTATATCCAATTTTCTTGTTGTTTATTTTTGTTTGATAAGTGAAAATCACCACAGAGTTTACACTGGATGAACAGGCTGCAGTTCAGCTTGTGATGATGGGGCTTTAAATATGGATTCACAAGAACTGAAACCATTTATAAGCAAATAACCTTTGCATTTCATACCAAATGTGAATGGTAGTCTGGTTGGTTCGTTGTACTTGAACATAGCGTTTTCTTAAAATGATCTAATCATCAAAAGTATTCACTAGCATCATTAATTTCTTTTAGGTGGGTCTGGGTGACACTAGGGCGAATTATCCATTGTTGTGTAAGACTCCTGGGCATGTCTCTCTCTTGCATGCTCACAATTCTACTTCAAACACTATGGCACATCTATGCACAAAAAAACAACAGCTTTATCTGGATATGGCACCTAAGAACCAAAAAAACAAAAGATATGCTTTGGAGAGATAATCAGTCAATCCAATGTTGAGCAGTACAGTTGCTCTTGTAAATGTGAGCTTCACTAGAAATGATATGATTACATTGGAATTTCAAATACATAATTCAATTCTGGGTCCCAGTAAAGTATATTCAACATTTTGTTAATTTGTTTGTTAAAAATAGAATAATTTGTTAATTTGTCCACTGAAATCAAAAGAAATAAAAATCATTTGGCATGTCAGACAAGGTTACGTTCTAAATAAAATGAGGAAGAGATGGGAACAGTGGACCCCATGGCTGGCCACGTCTTGGAAACTCCATCCTTGATGTAGTGGAGGACACATGACAAGACACAGGGGTAACCAAGAATGGAGCTCCAAACATCATGCCTCCCAAATGCTTCCTGTGATTTTGATGGTGTCATTTCCATAACACTATTTGCATTGCAGTGATGAAAATCTCTATCCTACAGACCATCAGGGAAGGATGTATGGAACCATTGCTGAAGGACAGGAAAACCTAATGCACGCTGAAGAAGGCCGTTGAGCCAAAACGCGTCTGTGCTGTTGTGTGATACTTCTGTAATAAATTTTATTAAACAAGTGTGGTCCAATTGGTTCTATTTTTTAAACCCAATGCATGTCACTAATAATAATAATAATAATAATAATAATAATAATAATAATACTAAAGTAAGGCCCCATTGATAAAATATGTTTTAGACTTCCTCTAAAACTACATTTAATGAATATTATAAAGATTTAAAATATCTACACCCAGACCATTTTAATTATAAAAAATAAGTAATAATATAACTCTAAATGCATAACTTTTATATTAGATTGGCACTAGATTTGTTTTCCATTAAATTGTTCTCTCACACTGTATTCCACTGAAAACTGAGGATTTATAATAATCAGCGCATCTGGTGTAGCAGCATTTATCAGATCTCTCAAACCAATACCCCCGTAGGATCCATTCTGACAAGAACAAATGACAACGCTCACGCTGCGCTGCATTTCCATTAGCATCGACCTACACCGCAAAAACCTGAATTCTATTTCTCTAACTGGCTGTGGCTGAAAATGTTCTTCAAGTAAATAAAATTCGACGGTTTTCGAGATTTGCGCTCGTTGCTGAGAATTGTGTTTCTAACATGACCGGTACCAGAGCATATCATGGAATACTATGAGATTGTATATACGGGGAGTCCTGTGATATTCCGATGGAAACCCTTCTGCGGCATCAGCACCCTACAGCTTCCTCCGGGGGTTCCCGCGAACAACCCGCTGAGTGGAAAAGACATAATTACTTATTAACCTCTATGGCACATTAAATCATTTACTCATTTGAATATGTGCTGATTGTGAACTGCGTTGAGACAAATACTGTTTCCCCAGAGATTAGTTCACTTCGTGCATGCAGGCAGAGCGTGTGCAATGACCTTGACTCAAAAATGATTAATTCGGACGCAGATTGGAACAAACTTGCACACAGTAAGCCTGTCACTTGGAGAAAAATGAAGGATCGCTAAATCAACAGTGCGGGGAACAGTGTCATATCTTGTGCCAGTTTGCCGAGGGGGCGCGCGTTACAGAAATAAAAAATTTCAGATACTAGCTGTAGTTTCAAGCAAAGGCAAAGAAAGAATGAAAATAAATAAATAAATCAAATAACAATAATGAATGAAGTAACTTGTTTGGGACGGACTACCCCCTTGAAATTTTACATAGACACACAACTGTGAGTTGAAAACGTTACAGAGCTGTAAATGTAAAATAAAAACACTGCAAGATCCGCAGAGTTAGACAAAATGTCTAAAAGGCTCGAGCAAATCAGTTATTTGAATTCTGGTCAAAGATAATTAAATACATCAACTAATTAAAATAAAATTACTGTCTTCAGTTGAGCCACTTACCTGCTGGAACACACAGGCCAGCTAAGCAGCAGGTTATCAGAAATATATCAAGGCCTTTCATTATGGCCAAAGCATTGGAATCCCACTATAAACGTAATCCAGCAACATAAATGTATAGATGCACTTGGTTAAACGTATTCAGCTATAAAGTAGAATTCAACAACTATGTTGTATTGTTTATAATCTTTTGCCTCGAACTTGTGCAACGGTGCCGTTTTACTGTAAGACTTGACTTATGTTGTTGTCCGTCAGTCAGTGGCGACTAGATCATCTCAAATTACGGACAAGCAGGCGGGGTGACAGAAACATGAGCTCGACTGTGCTTAATTTTTTTCCGGAAGACCCCATACACTCGCAAATACAACTGCACACACGAATGAGTCTTTGAGGACGAGTATAATCTCTAATCAAACACACACAGAACGAATGAATTTCACTCTGTGTTGTAGAATTGCTCTACAGCGTTTCGTCATACAAAAAAACTGCAGTCGAGTTCAAAGAAATATTAGACAACTGTAGAACGGGGCATAATCCTTAACCTCTAACTATTTTAGCTATGTTTTAATAACCGTCAGGCAACGTCGATCTCTCAAAAGCTGTTTAGAGTGAAGATGATTAATTTGTTGGTGAAATAACCAGATTTTAAAGTGGTTTAAGACCTTACAATTCATTAGCCCCGCGGGCAGTTCGGTTGCATGGGTGCAAAGATGTAGTTATGTGTAATTACACAGCATAGGTGTGGGGTAGCAATGTTGTCTATTAGAAATTTCATTAGATTACAAGATTCTGATTAACACTAGTTTTGAATCGGAGTAAACGTAAGTAATCATAGGTGTTTTGGCAACAGTTTAAAACCTGATGAGCCAGGTGAAGGTTGAGAATGATAATTTGTTTGATGCAGCAATTTTAGGGTCAACTTTCATATGAAAGTTAAGGTAGATCTGAAAGAACAAACCTGTTGTGTCAGGTGAAGGTTGAGAATGATAATTTGTTTGATGCTGCAATATTAGGATCAAATTTAATATTTGTCACGTGAATGTTGAACAGCATTTGGAAGCATATAAACTGTGATGAAATTGTGTGTTCTGCTGTGTGTACTTTTGGAAATTCTGACAAATTTTGTCGATTCTGCTTCCTCTGAAGTCAGCTCCTTTAATCTTGTAAAGTTGAACACATTGATTCCATCACTGTGACAGTGTGAATAGTGATAATCAGTTTGGCTAGGATATGGAAAAGAGCAAAATATTAAGTATAAAACAACATATTTTTAAACCTAAAATGGGATTTTGACCGCATCTTGGTACGCAATCCTATAGGTGTGGTTAAGTAAATATGAGAAGTCAGTCATATATAGTCAATCTGTGAGGAATCAACAAATCTTCCCATCCATACCCCTAATGTATGGCTTATTTTTGTTTGCAGTTACTGGTAATTGTATGATGAAACAATTCTGAAGTTCCTAGCATTTTCTTTTTGTGCCATATCCCTGTGAAATCATTGGAGGCACCTTCAGTTTGGCCCTTTGTTTAAACAATGACATTTATAGCCATTTTAAACACTGATGATTCCATCATTGATAGATTTAAAGCACTGAAATAATGGTTTACATTGCCTAACATAATGTAAATAAATAAAGAACACATGTAATCTTCTTCTCAGTGCCAAAGCCATGAATTCAATAAATAAACAGTGTTTATTTTTGTGAACTAAGTTTTGCTTTTCAGAACCACAAGATTTATCTATGATGACCCAACTGAGATATATTATCTTTACAGAACATACATTAATGTACATACACTTATGAACATGTTTGTGTACATTGTTCTCTCACCATTTACATGTCAAATTAGTAATTTTGAATAATGTTTAGTGGTCTAAGAGGGCATGGTTCTATACATATGAATAGAATAGAGCTTCCTTTACCCTACATCCTAATATGTGGCCCAACATACTGTCAAGATCAGATCTACCTTAACAAGCTTGTCACACATGTGCCCACCCATAAATGATCTGGAAAAAGGCCATGTTTGGGAGTCTCAGTTGGGATAGGTTATTTTGATTGGCATAAGGAATAGGCAGTACATCCATAAAAATGCATATCGCATGAAAAGCCTGCTCATTTTCTTCAGTTTGAATCCCATCAGAACTAGGAGCCTTGTGTTAATTTAGGGAGCACACACCCTGAGTAAGCTCATCTGTGCTCAGTTTTCTTCAACTGAGCACATAAAGTCCTTTCTGTGAGCATCAGGGCATATAATCCCAGGCAGAACTCTTTTAGTTCTTCCCGGACACACCACAGCTCCTGCTCTGTTATACAGAGATGATATGTGGCCTCAGCTTTTCATCCCATCTCCATCTCTTGAGGCCCTGGTGTTTGGAGTGGATGGAGGTTGGAAAGGGTTTGCTTGAAGGTTGCAAGCTCACTGCTTACCTGCAGACCTTGGACACAAGGTTTGTTCAGTTTCTATAGGGGTGTGCGTGATGGCTATAAGAAGACTTCTTTTCTTTTGCTTTCCTCCTCCTGTCTGCCTGGGTGTATCTCTGCACTTATTCTTTCACAATACACAGCCCCTCTGTTGGGGGGCAAAGAGTAGGTTTAATGTGACCAGTTCTAGGCAAGGTGGATCTGGATTAAAACAATTATTCTGTTTCTTAAGGTATCTCTATGTAAATGTCACCTACAGAGGTATACTGGCTGTTTTTTTTTTTTTTTTACAACAATTGTCACAAACAAAATACTATGAAAAAATAGAATCAATTGCTAATAGTAGATTGGATGTCCACTTGAAGGTTACAAATGAAGATCAAATGATCTTGCCTAATAATTTTGCAAATCTTTAGTCATAGATTTTAGATTTCATAGTGTGGTTCATGTTTAATGTGTATTCTAGTTTTGAGTATAGATTAGATCATTTCAGTTATATTTTATGTCCTGCCAGCATAACAATGAAATTTGTAAGTGTTTTCCTCAAGAAGAGGGGTTGCAGTTCATTTTGCATTTATGCCATAAGTAAACAATATTCATGTGAATTGTTCATGGTTGATTTGACTCCTAAAATAAATAACATTTTTAGATTCTGGTATTCATTATAATACAGAAATCCTTTCATTTGTGTGGAAGATTTCAGTAGTGACAGGTCAATTGGGGGCTGAAATAAAATGGCAGGCAGATAATCTAACTGTTTAAGAACATATTTTTACTGTGTAAACAAATGCACAGTTGCAGAGACAGATACACTTTGTGTGGAATATAAAATCATGTCAACTGTAACCAAAGGGTTCTGTCGTGTGCTGCCTCAGCTGTTTGTCACTGGCAGGCTGGTGAGTCACAGAGCTGAGCCTAAAGGAAAGAGCTTCAGACATATGCCATCTGTCCACACCCAGTCCATGCATATGCACACACGTTGAGATGTGCAGCACACTTTTGATCTGATGTCTTTAACATTTGGATCACAGCCATTTTAATTATCATACTAGGTAACTACTAACATCATGAAACTTGATTTCTGCCTTTTGGCCCCTTGTGACTGGCATGGATAAAGAGGAATGGCCTCTTCAGTTTCTGCATGGAGGTATATCACCCCCCTCTGTGGTTTTGCCACAGTGCCAGTTTTAATATTCATTCAATCACAGCAGCAAAGTGATGCATTGACTTTGTCAATTCAGAAAACATAAAATGTGTATTGCTGATTGATTCAACTTGTACTGTCATTAGCTGACCGCGTTAGGACACGAGTTGATCTGCATTGGCCAAGTTCAATGACATGTAATGCATGACAGTGAGATGAAAAAGAGCACACAAACTAAGAAGTATCATGAGACACAATGTACAATCATACAAATATATTTGTTTTATTCAATAATATCCAATAATATGTCTCTTGACTTTGTGTATGTTATTATAGAAATAAATACAGATCAGATTGCAAATGCAGAGAGGGAAAAGGAAAAAAGGTAAGATTTTGAGGGGATACTGATATTAAATATTGAGTAGGAATAAACTTTTTTATGAATCCAGTAAATGGTGGTGCATGCATTCTTTGTAATATTGTCTGTCTATGACTAGCTCTGTCTTCTGTCACAGCACTCAAAAAAGTGATGCTTGTCAGGACTGACTGCGTATCCAGCTTGCACTTTGCTCCCTTTTCCTGTTATAAGGTCCGTGCATACCGCAGTTAGTTGTTTACGTCTTTTTCTCCTCAGTTGGCAGGAGGTTGCAGGTTCTGCCATAACTCCATGGAGTCTGTCCCGTTGTTTAAATAGCATCTTAAATCATCAAGGCCTGTGCTGTAAGAATGTTGCACAGTTATTTTTGTTTGTTTTTGGAAGACTTCATGATAATAACCTGGATCACCCATGCAGTACAAATTTCCAGGAGTGCCTTTATATGGACAGATACCCCTTGGTCAATCAGTGTATCACACACGTGGTTATATGTGTGCGTGTGTATGTGTGTTTGTGTGCAGCAGGACTTGAGCAGTCATTTCTGTAGGAGTTCAAGAAGATGCACCTCAGGAACAGAGGGGGGCACGCACTGTCCTTGACCTCTGGGAGGTGGTTGGGTTCATACGTAATCAACAATTTCTGGCTTTGGAATTCCGGGAGCAGGCTTAAATTCCGGGAGAAGGATGAAAATACCTGGCAAGGTGGTGGTGGGGGGGGGGGGGATTAGGTTTGTGGGTTGTCACAGGCAATTGATCTTTACATTTTCTCTCATTTCATTAGCTGACTCACATCATAGGATTTGATATTTGATTTTCAGTCATTTTTGACCTTGTATGCAAATACCAAATGAACAAAGCAGCTTAAAAAACTCAAATCTTCCAAATGGACGAACAAGCACAAGCTGCAACCAAACATGAAAAACCAGGGTGCAAGGCCACAGACTTTTACAGTAAAACATCGTCCAGACAGCTGTCACATGGGTACAGTTTTCTCATGGGAATAATGACTGATCTTAAGACATTTCTGTAACAAATAGCAAACATGAGTGTTTAACATAGTACACCACAATATACCACCCCACCCTGGGACTGTCCACCGATTTACTCTGGTTGCACATACAGTATGGTTGTCAACTGCCCATCTGTGTTTGCACACTGTGTGAAAGTCCTCAGCCCTATGTTTTGATAGCATGCACTCCTGCTAAAAGGAGGCTCAGCGTTTGAACTATGATGCTCAAAATATTCTGTTTCAGTTCAATGTTGAAGCATGTGTTGATGCTAGAGTCAAACTCTACCTCAAAGTATCACACAGTTTCATTCCTTTGGATTTCAAAAAAAGCTGTGAAAATGTAACAAACAAAATTACAGTTTCACTATGAGCTACATCAAATCATACGTTGTCTCTCTGCACCTTTATGAAATTATTGCTGTCTGCCTTGGTATTTTGGTCTCTGGTGTGGCTTTTTTGTGTATTATTCTCAATTATGCAGAGACACTCACACACACACAGACACACACACACACACACACACACACACACACACACACACACACACACACACACACACACACACACACACACACACACACACACACACTCAGCCTCATAACACCACAGATGACATTCACACACACATGCAAAAGTGCAGACACACAAAAGTGCAGAGAATGCTAAGTGAGCAGGAGATGCATTACTCCTGGGTAAAGAAAACCGTTTTGGGAGACAGTTCAGGAAATGGAGCGCGACTTCAAAGCAGCAAAGTGTGGAGCCATGTGCACACTGCTGCGATGCTGCTGCTCTCAGCAGCTACGCTAGGCAGGGCGCTACCACCACCTCCCCTCTCCCTCCCAGAGTCCTTAAGGGCCCTAAACCAACAACACTTGCATTTTCCTGCTCACTACATCCTCAAAAAACCTTTAACCCTCGCCATGAAAAAGTACACTTTCCCCTGCGACAAGCACTAAATGCCTTATCTTAACCCCCCCCCCCACACCCCTGCAAATTTAAGTGATGATGATTTGAGCTCTTTTTATACAGTTCCTGTTACTCTCATACATGTAAACCTTTAACCTCTTTCTTCTGAAGGCAAGGGCCTATGGGACAGACTCAAGGACACAGCTACAAAGACCTCACTGGGGCTTGAGAGGACAAAATTCTCTTAATCTGCAGCATGAATAGCCTACCAGCAGGAGGTTCATGGCTTTTAAGTCATTAGAAAATGAAACTGAGTGAGATGTGCTCAAAGTGAACATTGATAACAATATAATATGTGTCTTTAAAAAACTGCAATTGACATTATAGCTAAATTCTATTCCACTGCACTTTGTACAAAAACAAAAGGCAAACAGCACTGAATACTCACCTATGGTACAAAAAAAATCATATACTAACACACCAATATCAAATCCACTCTGTTCATTTCAAACCAATGAACTTTGGAATTCAGTCATATTGCTCATGTGATATATTCCTCAAAAGAGGAAACAAGCATAGTCATGCCATGTGCTAAGGTTGCCTTTAAAACAGTACAAGAGGGAAAAATGTATATGTTCAGATTTGTGAACATACTAAATGTCTGCATAAATACAGATAAGTGTAATAAAAGGATAAGCATGCAAATGTTATTGCAGAAACAAAGGGGTCTGATCTACTCGGATGCTTTTCTCTGTGTTTCTTATCAAGGTATTATGTCAGCTGAGGCTGAAAATCATTGCTCAACCTGTGGAAGACACCTGCTCCAAAAAAAAAATTGTGACAACAGTTCCTCCTGTCTGAACATTCCCATGGATTTTTGCCAGGTCTAAAAATTATAAAGAGTTTGTGTTCTGCCAATCGCTCTATAGAGGGGGTGCTGTGAAAACATGGTATAATTGGACAGAATTGATTCATTCATAAATAATAAATGATTTTGCTAACACATCAAATAAGGTCTCATTCCAGTCGGGGTTATAGTGAAACTGACTAAAAAATTGACACAACCCCTAATGCTAAATGCAGTATGCCATAGGAGAGGAGGTGGGGGCTGTTGGAGCTGTGGGTGGGAGGGGTGAGAGTAGTAGAAGGTATAGGTGCATATGGTGGGGCTTGTGTGAGGTTGAAAATGATGATCTGGGTATGGGGGATCCTTCTCTCTGTAGAGCGATGACTCAGCAACATCAGTAATTAAAGGCACAGTGGAGCACCTGGGGGAGGTCTCCCTGTAAACACATTTCTCTCCATGGACATCCTGCCTCTTAGTCAGCAGCACCAGGACACGAATGAGGGCCTCTGTTTATTCAGCAGGTGGAGATAAACACACACACTCTCATGCACAAACACACATTAAAACATTCACCTGCACACATATACACGCTTACTAGCAAGTACACATGCACGCTCACAAACACTTGCACACAAACATGCACACATACATAATTAAATATGCATAAATGGAGCAGTGTGTATATGATTGTACTGTATACAGCATATCAAATACACATATGTTATCATATACAATTTCCATATTGAATATTTATAGATTGACTGTATAGAAAATTTAGGCACCACTAGCCCTTTGATACCATCTCTTGGTTACATTTTTGACAGATAAAAAAATGAGCATTGATTGTAGTGTGATTGGTGATTAAAAATGTAACCCAGAGCAAGTTTGCTGCCTGTCAAGATGCTGGATACAATTATAACATGCCTCTCTATCTTTTCCCTTTTTCATCTTCTCCACCCTCATTCAAACAGAGACTGGCAGATAATGAATTGTATGCATCTGCAAATATTTTTGAGGATTGCTAGGTACATGATCTGACAAATGCAAGAATGAGAGCTGGTTTTTCTTTACAAGCAGTTTATCACACACACACACACACACACACACACACACACACACACACACACACACGCACACACACAGTGTACTGTATATTGCATAATCAGAAAAGAAAATATTGCAATAAACAATTCCCAGTATTCAAAGACAAACCCCCAAATAAATAAAGCAATCATGGCTAAAGTTCACAGATTCACCATTCCCCTGAAAGTCTACTCATTTGATGTAATTATCTGGCCAGAAATCAACTCGACTCAGTTATCCCTGCCAAATGTAAATCATGTAGACCAGTTATAAAGAATTTTATAAAAGCAGAACTAATTTCCAGGAACCTTTTCTAATTGAACATGGCTTTAAAATAGCTTGAGCAAAGTGTGGGATGTAGAAATCAGATTTTCAACCTTAATGTTGGGTTGGGCAGTTTGGGGGCCTCAGGGGTATCAGACTGAGAATGTTTTAATCTAAACTTAATTGCTTAATTGAAGTCATTAGTCAGACTGAGCGAGTAAGTGTTAATCAAAGAGAGGCATTGTTCCCTAAGGCTTTCATCCTTTTCTAATTTAAACCTCTAATGTAACGACATCCAGTCATGGTCCTGCAGGGCCTACCCATTCAGGCAGTTTTTCAGGCTCTCTTTAAAATCGTTTTGAAAAGTCAAAACCAAGAGAATTAAAAAGGGATCAATGAAACCAGTAGTGGTGTGCTCAGAGGGGGGTGGGGTGGCCTTTTTGTTCTGGATTTGAACATGCCCCGCACAATCAATCAGAAATGTGAGTTTTTTAAGTTCCAATTCATAATCTAAGGGAGTGTGCACGCAACTGGAAACCATTAATTGGTTTAATAATTGGGGCTTCAGAGTACAGATGACAGAAGCCTTTGGATGCAGCTTCTCCTTGACTGTCTGAGAAGTGGCAGTGATTATAGTAAGCTCCTTCCCTAATAGCACTGTGCTCATGTTTGGTGGAAGGTACTGATAGGATGGGTTCCATAAATGTTTGTTGTCTGAAGCTATTAGCATCTTAACAAACAACACATTTTTTACATGAGTTGAGCATCACCCAGCAAAGCCAGAGAGGAACATTTAATTTCAGCCACTTTTGGATTATACCACAAGAACGTGGAAGTTCTTTCTCAAATATAGCAGCCCTTTCTCTCACCACCCATTAAACCTGCACAATAAAATTAGCCACATGCAATAGTTTAGTTCAGAAAAAAAGGCCTGGGGCATAACACCACAGCAACAATACATGGCTTTCAAATTGTTTAAAAAGTTTCTTAAAGAAAATACTTTGCTAAAATGGAAAAAGGAAAATGCATTCTCCATTTAGGAAAGATGAACTTGGCATTGAACCTTGCATTCATTTGTTTAGAAGGAGCACTGGAAATAATCTGATTTATTGATATAACTATTGGCCCTTTGTTACTTTGGTATCTTGCCACTCTCTCAGCAAAGATTCAGCATGCCATTACATTGCACTTTGTAGCCCACAAAGTAATTGATTTTATTGCACCTGGAATAATAATTATTTGTTAGAGTGTACTGTTACAGAAATTTCTGTCTGTTTATCATGGTAGTTCCTATATAGATATACAACTTTTCCCACATTCCTTAATAAAGCCACCAGATCAGGCAGCCCTGTGGTCATATCTGGATTGGTTAGACATGATGAGTCAAATGATTTAAGATAAGCCTGGTGTGGAAGACAAAGGCAGCCTTTTGATTGCTGAGCATTGCGAATAACCATCATTTGCAAGGTGGAGAGATCTCCCTACATATCTATATATCTTCATGATGAGGATCATGATGATCATAATCACACCACATACAGGTTCCTCAGACAGCACCTTGTTCCCCACTAATGTAGGAAATTGGGTAGCCCCAGATAGATAAATAAGGATAATTATGTAATTAATGGTTTCTTTTTTTGTATAGTAGATTACACCAAGTTTGACGGCAGTCTGTGATTAACAAATTAATTGAGTGCAGATTGAATCTAGTATTTTCCTTCTGTCAACATGAGAAATCAATCCAGGGTTCTGTTGCATCAAAGGTGCAATGAAAATGGCTTTTACTTTTTACTAGTTCTTTATCAGGAAATAAAGGCATGATATATTTTGTACCCTAAGCATAGTGCAGGCTCTCTGGCCTTGGAGATGAAAGCCTAAGGTCAACAAAGGCTCTGTGATGTTGGACTAGGTAAGATTCAGTAGATTTAGAGATTGAAAGCCTTTGTTCAATGTAGATTCTGAGTTGACAGTCCAGAAAGCAGAGAGTAATTCTTGGGGTAGGTGTGAGCTGCCTGCCGGTTGCTGGTTGGGATTGAAAGGTGAAAGGTTACACTTCTGAGACCACTGGTCTACTTTGCTGTTGATTTGACCAGCACACTCAGAGGTCCCTTTCCCTCCTTTCACTTTAGATTTTATTGCTCAGCCATCCCAGTGGGGTGGAGTTGTTGGGAGGAGGGCACCTTCCTTGTAGTGCAGGGTTCTGAAGGCTGTTGTTGAACCGTATTGTATGATGGGAAAGTGTCATTATTATCATTTGGGCTCCACTCCTTTCCTGCTTGCACCAAACTCACCCCCTAAACCCCCCCACAAGTGGGGTGGGCTAGGAAGCATCTGCCTTAGGGGGATCTTTCTTGCCATTTTGCAGGATGGGCGAGTCGGAGGTCTTGGCCGTCTTTCTGGGTGGGCTCTGCTCAGCAACATCATGCAAGGATGGCTCCCTGTACATGGCCACTGTGGGAATACAGGGACACGAAAATAATGAGGCCTCAGTCAACATTAACAGATACATCAGTGGAATATTTTCTTTGGCAGGAATGCTAAAAATCTATATATTTTTAAGGGAGCAAATAGGCACAAGTGAATGGAGTAAGGAAGTTTTGGTGAGTGGAATACAGATGAATACAGGGAAGACGACAATACGTGAAAATAAGAGAGATACAAGTGGTGGCAGATTAGCAGAGAAGGCTTACCCTCAATTAGTTTGGGCAGAAAGTGGGCTGCCCCTTTGGTCTTTTTGACCCGGTTGCCTTTCATGACCTGTCCATCCCTGTTGATCCCAATGTACCAGGCCCGACCGGACTGGGTCTGCCGGTACAGGATGGAGGAGTACGTCACATAGTAGTTCTCGAACACGCACTCCTTGAACTTACACTCTGGAGTGAAATGTTCCTGTAATGTAATGGCACACACAGGCAAAGATCTGTTTAGGTAATGGTATATGGGGACCATAGAAAAATAATCCTCTGCAGAGCAGACTTGAATTAACACTAAAATGAACAGGCATGTGTCACTTTGAGGAAGAGGTTCTCCATGTGGTGAGATTAAAGTGAATTACATCAGCAGAGGAGAGATCGGTATTCCTGGTGATCTCACTGCAGTCCCAATATTTCATTCGGATAGGCAGGCCTCATTTACACTCATGCACGCACACACATATGAATATATGCACACACATGCATGTACACTCACATCCAAGGCTGTAGAAAGCTCTTTTTATTTATTGCAGTATTTTATACTTATTTTTCAGTTCCAAAGATCCAAAAGGGAGCCATTGGAAATAGGCCCCACAATTCATTGTGTCATAGCAACAGAGTGTACACCACTGAAACACAAAATTTCAATTCATATGCATTTTTAGGAGATTGAGCACAGAACTAGAAAGTAGACAGCAAGCATAATTTGTATAACCTGCCTTGCTTTCATTCATTTCAATGAAATCTCAGAATCAACCAGGCCTTCTTCCTGTTCTAACAGCCCCACTCCCCATCTCATTCAAAGCATGTTTAGAGCCACTGGTCACTGACTTGTCTCTTTCCCAGTTACCTTCAATCTGTTACCTTGTCAAGGAACAAACCAATTTCCAGGATAGATTGGGTGTAAGTGGCAAGCAAAAAAAAAAAAAAACCTTGCTGACTGTGGTGTTTATTTTTGTTTCTTGCATGTATGTATTCATCTGTGATGATAATGACAGGATGACAGTATTTTTGTTCTCATTTGTAATCTGGAGGAGAGCCACTGGCAGGGGAGCCCATGTTTGTCATGATTACCGATCTCAGCACAGAATAAAAGGTCATGTCCAAATGGCACAAATGGCTGGGGGAACAGCAAGAAAGATGTGCACACATGGTTGCATGGGCTATGACCCCCAGGGTTTCTCTGACTGGAATCCATCACTGTTCAGACCAGCCACCAGAGGCTGGCCAGCCCTCATGTCTTTTTACCACCTCCCCACTTCTCCAGCCCACTCCTCACACACTCTCCATTAGGCTCCAATCATCCACCATGCAATGCATTTTGCCATGAAAGCCTGGCATGTTCAGCTATTTCTTTATTATTTTAATGTATGGGTGACATATGAGGCGTTTTTAAAGTGACACTGTGAGCTAAAAGCCATGTCCTCATGGGGTTCGTTTCAGTAATTAATCAGTTAATATGTTGCATTAAACAACAGCCTCAGAGGACATAAGGATACGTCATTGGAGGGGTCGGGACAGCCAGGATAGGAATCTCCAATGCTCCAGGGACCGCTACATCCTCCGGGTTTTCTCAGCTCTTTTCAATTAGCATCTGATTAAAACCCACAGATAAAAACCCCATGCAATTTGACTTTTGAACCATAGTCAGCTTCCCTTTGAGTAATTAAGACCTGAGGGTGGTATTTAAAGGGAAATCCCCCTGTGACCAGAGAGAGATACTCAGCTCTTTATCCAATGGAGGAAAAAGGGGACTGGTATGGAAAAAATAAGCACCCTTCATCATCTGTCTCAGCCCCTTAGCTAAATCGTCCTGGTGAAATGAATTCAAATGAAAGCAGGAGGAAGCCAGTTGCAACCTTCATGGATAGAATCCCAAGGCCAGGAGAAAGCCTTTTTATCATGCAACACAGCACCCCAGACCCCCGCCCACCCCCCTCCCCCTCTCTCCTCCCTCCTCCCATCTCATTGGACTGAGTGCGTCTGATTATATCAACTCCACATGACATCAGTAATGCTCCATAACAGGATAACTGTCTCTCAAACAGAGCGGACCTTCCCCTCTTACTAGGCAAGATGAGATAAACAAGTGCATGATGGCATATATTTTGCGTTCATCTTACAAGCCAAAGCAGCAGATGTTAGCATATTGTATGGATTTCATGAAATATTACAGAAAAATACCAGCATGCCTAATTTCCCAGGCCAAATAGATCAACCATTCAGAGCATGTATTTAATCAGTAGTGGATTGGTTTCATCCCTCTGTACTTAGAAAGGAGTTAATACATTGTTCTTTGCTAAAACCTGCACTGCACCCTGGAAGGTCACTACTCAACAAGCTTCGATAAGTGCCAACACAAAAGGAGCAGGGAAACCATGCTGATTATAGTCACTATGAGTCCATAGCAGTTCTGGTTGATGTCCTGGTATTACTAGTTTAGGTGGAGATATTCCAACAAAACTTCATCTGAAAACTGAGCTTTTCTTCCTTTAATAAGATGTAGAATTTAAAAAGGCAGTCTCAATTGATTAAGACCTTGAGCACAAAGTTTTTTCCTTATAAAAAAAATAATGATGATAAGACTTTGTTCATTGTTTTACATAAATGGCCCTTTTTGTGACAATCAGTCAATGGTAATTAAAGCCTCCTGCCAATAAATATGCAACTATGCCTCAAGCTTCAGAAATCAATCAAGTGCTGAAGGCATGTGCAGCCAATTCATTTACTATCCGCCTATTTTATTGTGTGTATGTGGATTATTTGAAAAGTAGTCTAATTCAGCAACTAAAGCTGTGTAGTTCCATTTTGAGACAGCAGGTGCTGCACTGACACACTGGCTCTGAGTCATGTTGGCTGTAGTCCTGCAGTAAATAATATATATTACAGCATTTCCCAGCCGTTATCCTGGGGGCCGTGTGCTGCTAGCTCTTCCAGCTGAACCCATAACTAGTTGGATTTAAAAAGAGCTGCTAACTGAAGAACCAGTTGATCTGGGTATTACATCACAAGAAAAATGTTCTATGCTAGTGTTTAGTAAAAGAAATGTGTTGTGTGATGAGGGTAAAGGATATTAAGTAACAACTTATTTCTGTCATTCTGGCAGCAGTGACCTGTGTAATTGTTTAAGATGAGCTGGTTATCCAATAGTACAACCTATGCTGAACAATTAATTCCAGAACCAGTCAAGCTAATTTGAGACAATAATGTCGGACCTTGTTGAAAGCTGAATGTAATAATTATCTATGGAATAAATTCTGTGAACTGCATCATTCTTTTAGCTCAACCACGCCTCCTGCAACACATTATTCTGTTGGAGGTTGACAAACAGAAAACTATCTGGTGAAATCAAGCACAATACTGAATCAACAGCTAAATCAGACATAATTTATTAGAAGCAGATGGAGAGAATTCCAGATCACACCATGCTCCTGGACCAGCACAGGGAAATTCTGCAGAGCAAACTCAGAAAATTTCTTCAGCCCTTCTCAGACCACAGCTTCCGACACAGAGTCCTGTGATAGATCTAAAGCATGAGCATGAGACTTGAGTTTTATAATGAGGGCAGCAGTGTGGTTGACTGGTTAACAAAACAGGCTTGCGGCCCAAAAGTTCAATCCCCAGGAGGGAAGCTGCTGTCATAACCTTTGAGCAGACATTTAACCCACATTGCTACAGTAACATAACCAGAATGAATTGATAATACTGTGAAACAAAAGATATGAAATCCCTGGATAAGACATAACAAATACTGTTAAGATTTCGGCTTAGACTCATATGGGAAAGTCATCTTGGCTCAGTTTGTTGTCTTGAGGTAATAGGGTTTTGAACTTGTACATTGATGTTTTTAGAGTGCCAGTAAAAGTCATGTTGGGAGCCAGAACAGCTCGCCACTAGTTAACAGGCTCAGACAGGAGAGACAAGGGGATGGAAAGACATCACAGAGGGGTGGGGCCACTATGAATAGGGTATCGCCTCAAACTGTTGCTGATCCCATCTCTTGCCTGTTTGGAAATTGCATTGATGGGACGGGGGTGGGGGTTGTCCACTCATCCATACTGGCACTCGTTTTGACAAAGTGACATGACAAATCCCTTCTCCATTGAAGGCGGGTCGAGAGGCGGCAGGTGATGTTCCCAATTTTAGTGACAGGAGTGACAGATGTTTAGTTCCTCAATTCATCACTCACTGCCAGAAAGAGATAGATGGAGAGAGGGGAAAGAGACAGAAAGAGAGAAAAGGAGAGAGATGCAGAAAGAATATGTGTACAAGAGACAGAGAGAGATAGAAAGGAGACAGACAAAAGCAAGATGAGACAGAGGCAAAATTAAACAGAAACAGAGGAGTCAATCAAAAAGAGTAAGTGAAAGGTATGGGAGAGAGAGAACTCACATAAATGGAAAAAAGGATAGTGAGAAAGATAGATTAAATCAGTGAATACAAAGGGAAGGAGGGAGAAGAAGGCCTGGAAGAAGCTGAGGAGAGAAAGAAAGGCAATGATAGCGGAAAAGTGAAAATGGAATCATCTGAAAATGCAAGTTTACAAAATGAGGAGAAGAAAAGATTGAGAGGATCAGTCTCATCATTCATTCGTGGCTTCTCTTTATCATATGTTGACTTTGTGGGTGTTTTCCAATACTCAAAGTTCATGTCCTTGGCCCTTCCACTTGTCTCCTCATGTCCTCTGTGCCCTGGAAACTTATCTATGTGTCATCCATCCCTCCACTGTTCCAAAAAGGTAGGAGACAAGATTTTGCATCCTTCACTTTCCTCCTCGTTTCCTCCAAACAAAGATACATCAATGCATCCTACCACAGAAGTCTTTTCACATTTCTGTGCACATGACCTGTCAGATTAAAAAAACATCCAGACCAGAATATTTTGATTGGCTAATGTATCTTTGGAATCAGTTGAAGTTGCACAACTTCATCAATAGCCGAGGTCGACCTTGATGACGGGCTAATTGGATTCGCTGTTCCAATTTTCATTTCATCTCCTCGTTTCCTTATGTTTCCTTGTCATTTCCTCCTCTCCTCCTCTCATTTCCTCCCCTACTTTCCTCCACATACTTTCAGGATAGGAGACAAGAGGTAGGAGGCAAGTGGAGGAGACAAGGAAAAGTAATGGGATGCACCCTATGTGAAAAATATCAAACTGTTTGCCCCATGCTTCCTCCTGAGTCTCTGGGGGAGGGTCACAGTGAGTGGGAATGAAAACATGACTCATGCTGAATTTGAACAAGGGATATGGGGCAAGAACCTACCCATGAAATCTTGGAATGGGGCATCCAACCTAAGTGTAATCCTTTGATTAAAGTATAAGATGTAAGAGCTTATTGACTTGGTGACGCGAGGACAAATTCAAATTTTCAACCATCAAAAGGATAGACACTGAGAGAGACTTTCCTTCAATGGTTAATCCCCTAACACCAAAATCAATGTATAACAAGATATGACGACCAATGTTTAGAATATTTTAGAACAGTATTTTAGAACATATTTTCCCATGTTTAATAAATGCAATATATGAAGTACTTCATAAATTATATATTTACTTCAATTTTATCAATCAATTCTGATTGATCTTGCAACATATATTATGCAGGAGCATTAGATTAAAATATTTGGAATACATTTTAAAAAATGTAAAATAGATTCTATAAATTTTGGAGTTTTACATCTGCATGAGATTAAAAGTTGTTTGAAGTTGCTGATCAACGGTAACAGACAATTCTGTTCTGGAGAGAAAGTTAAAAAGCGCAGAGACTATGAGCCCTAGGTACACGCTTGTGCATATTACCCTAAGAAACAGATAGGCCTGCTTTCTCTATTGTCAATGAGATGCTGTTGATGAAAGCAAAAGAAGGTGAGTTTGCCCTAATTTTTTGAGGTTTTATTTAGAAAAGAGAAAAAAATATAAAAAATTGCTCTCTGTTCACTTTGACAGTTACTGCAATCTTTCATTTTTGTACAGTGAACACTACATCCCATTCCACATGATGGCCATAGTTCAAATACTGAAAGAATGTAAAATCATTTGATTTTAAAGACATTCATACTGGTACTCATTTGTTATAAGGGGTTTTTCCCAGAGTGCACTATGGACAGTCAAACATGCCTGTATGCCTGTTCCACCTCTACTCATGCAGGATGGAATATCCTCTGCGCTTGTGAGTCCAGGATCCAGCCAGAGGGGATGGGGGAGGGAGGGGGCGGTGTCCTCTGCAGCTCACCTTGACTGCCAGACCCTGCTGAGAGGGTTTGGGGAATTTCCAGAGGAAAGAAGAACCCCCCGCATTCTCCACCACCCCAACCCCTTGCACTTCCACACACCCACTCCCTGCCTCAGCGCCACGTGTGTCACCCTGCCTTTGCTGCTAGGTCAGTCAAAGAGGGAGAGGGAGAGAAACAGTGCTGATTCAGGAAAAAAAACAACCATTTTCCAGTTCTGTAAGGGGTACAGAAGGTTACATGCTGGGGCTGTTCCAATAACAAAGAGCAGGGCAGGGCCACAAGGGTTCTCTCGGGTCATTGAGTCTCTAAACCCTAAGAGATAATTGTGTGTGTACATATAAAAACACTCACAAAACACACAGACACACACACACCTTTGCTCAAAGACACTGCAGCAATGCCACACCTGGGGAATCACAACTCATCCTGATCACCATCCCATAGAAATGATCTCACCACTGAGGGGCCATGGCCGGTGATTGGGATTGGATGTGACGCCCCAGGCAAGGCCAGATAGAAATAGAGCCAGATAGAGATAGTGAGATAGAGAATCTCAGGTCCTGCCTCAGCTAGTCACTCCAGAGTTAACCACTTCTCTGCTACACAAACAGTTACTGCCACATGTGACAGCCCTGGATACCACATATGCACAATGTGCTTTAATCATCCTCTGAAAGTTCCCAGATTAGATTTTTTTAACTAAATAATTTATTCAAAGCCGACATTCACCATCTACATATGACTTTTCATAAGTTATGAGTTATGAACTGGCATGTGCAATTATTATTAATTATAAAGAAAATACATGGATGCTTGCACCTATAATTGTAGGTTTGGCTAAATATGATATTAGATGACAGAACTGAGGTGAATGTTGTGAAGTTCAGTAATATGGATGTACAGTTAAGAGCTTAGTCCAAAGAAAACACCTGCCCTGTTTTCCATGTGTTTAAATATCTATTTTTACAGAGAGGAGGGCGTGTTGTCAGATTGCAGTAGTTCTAGTGTCTGCTGCGGCATATTTAACCGGGGGTGGAATCCTCTCTCTCCTCCTCCTCCTCTGCCCCCCTCCCACTCCCTCCCTCTGAGATGATCACGTGACCTGAGGTGATCCCTATCTTGCGGGCAGCCTTACCCTGCATCTCAATAAGACCCCGACAGACAGAAGGCTGACTGTAAAGGACGACAGGAGTGGTGAGCTGGGAGTCATTCATTAGGACAGATCACAGAGGGAGAGGAGGCAGCCAAGCACAGAGGCACAACACACACTCACACTCAATCACACACACTTATACACACACACACACACACACACACACATAGACAGGTAGGCACTCGCTGTTTCTCTCTCATCTCCACAACACACTACCTTTCACACATTTTTAGTTTGCTGAACAAACATGACTACATTTTGAATCAAACATGACATCATTTAAATGTGAAGATGTGGCTATGACAACATGATCTGTGAACATTTTACAGAAAAATAACATGCAAATAATTTTAGGTAAAAATATTGCATTTGAAGAGAAAATAAATTTATAATTACTATACAATATACAGACTATACATGAGCCAGAGAGTAAAACAGTAAGTATGCATGTGTAAAAAAGAGAAAAAGTATATGCTAAAGTATATGCCTTTCAGAAATAAAATTTCAGTTCTTTCAATATGAAAACCAAATGTAATACTTCAAAAAATCCACAAACTAATTTTGGTTAATGTCTGGGAATAACCCATAAACCTGGCCACAACATGTCCTGAATGTAACTGTAAAGTAAAAATGTAGAAATGGGATATTCTGGGTTTACTAGTAAGACCTGTATTTATTGTAAATATTCATAAAGCTGTAAAACTTTATTTAGCGTACACTCTTCTTTAACTCTAACCTCCCCCCATCTCCAAATGGCAAGCACACACACAAAACAAAACACACAGACACACACTGTCCGTCACACATTTTATATGAAGGCTGCATTAGTTTAGAGATCCAGTGCAAGTGTCAGACCTTATTCTGACCCAATTATGTCCATAATCATATGGGAAATGCTTTTTTATTTCTGCGTTTCATTCTTCATCTGATTTTTCCCCTCACCTTCTCCCTGCTTCCCTTCTCTCTCTCCGCCCAGGAGGGTTTTTCCGGAACACATAGCTAATAAAGTGGGTCAGGACAGGACAGAGCACTATTTTTATCAAAAAGCAATTTTCAGGAGTTGCCCACAGGTAGCTGAGCAACGCGCCTCAGACAATAGACCAATGACAAGGAGTTTCCCTCACCATTAACCTCTCCCTGCAGCTCCCTGCAGCTCCCTGCGGCCTCCTCCTGCTCCTGCATCAAGGTGCAGTGAGCAGAGAGAAAGAGGCAGCAGGGGGAGAGAGAGACATGTAAGAAAAAAGTAGGAGGTGAAGAAGGATCAGGAAAGAAAGGGAGGGAGAAAGAGAGAGAAACTGCCTACAAGATACAGATAGAAACAGAAATGCTACAAAGAGAATGACAGGGTGGGAGAAAATGGGAATTGCTGGAGAGAGAAAGTGAGTATAAGAGAAGAAAATAGAGGGAGACAGAGAAGCTTGAGAGAGAAGGAGGGTGAGATAGAAGTACTGTGAGAGACAGATGGGGAGAGAAACGCTGGAGACAGGTTTCCCATTGGCTGTGTCCTCTGTCTCTCGCGCTGTCACATCCCGTCTCGCCCTCTGTTTATATCAAAGTCATAATGACAGCGCTTGTCTGTTATTCGGCAGCTTCTTGTCCGGAAGGACCCTGGGCTTCACTCAAGGAAAGTTCTTACTAAAACTGATTTTACTAAACTTTTTTCCCATCAGTTTTTTTTTCTTTGTCTTTTTAAGCATATGAAGACACTTCAGAAAAAAAAGCAGAACTCTTGAGATTTGCAAACTGCATTGTCAGTTTGAGCGGGTGCACACAAGCACACATCTGTTCAGAATCATGTGCAGTTAAGTATGACTCTGCTTCATCTGCAATGAACTAATGCTTCAGCTGAATACTAAAACACTCAGTGGCTCTGGAGAGCAGTATTAGAAGTACATGCAAAATTAATCTGAACTCTTATTTTGGGCATGTTGTTTCTATTTGAGGGAGAGAAAGACATTGGTCATTAATTAATGTTCAGCTACAACCTCATGAATAAACTATACCTTTAATCATGAATTTTTGATTTGTTGTTCTTTTGTGAGTTGTGGTACAGTACATCCCCTTCAACAAGTTGATTGGCCATTTTCACTTGCACGTTGAAAGGTATATTTATTTTGTAAATTCGTCTGGATGATGCTTAGTTGACATGATTTTAATATTTTAGCCTGGCAAATTGTGTTGGATTCCATATTCCATTTTTAATCATATTTGTGGTCATAAACTGTGGATTCAGTATTATTCATTAATACCTGTTGACAAAGCATGCAGATTGATTAGATTAACAAATTTAATGTAATGTAGGTTTTATATTATTATTCTTATCATGTGCACAAGTTACCTAATTATGTAAATAATTACTTGATGCTATCAATGATTAATAATGAATTAGGCAATCATCAATACTTTTAAATTAAAGCTGTTTGTTTTTGTCTTCCAAATGATTAACATTTGTCAATGTTAATTACACTGACAACGTTAACTGGTACCCTGTGTTAGGGGAAAACCTCAGATCCCATCTCTAAAGTGAATAACTCAGAAGGGTGGAAACACAATTACAAAATCTACACCACTGCACATGGCCCTGAAATGGTGTGATTCAGTGCTTTTTTCTCTTCTGCTATGCAAAGAAATTTTTCTTTTATCCAAAGCAACTTACAGTTGATTAGGCTAACCAAGGGCCAGCTCCCCTGGAAGCATTGTGGGGTTAAGGGCCTTGCTGAGGGGCCTAACAGCAGTGGTTATTTTGCTGTGGCTGGACTGGGGCTTGAGCCACCAACCTCAAGGGTCCCAATCATGTATCTTAGCCACTAGACTACTGCCCTAAATGTTCTCAGCAGTCTTGGTTGATCCATATATATCCAGGAATGAGGTATGATCATGTGTGTTAGTGAAGGACAAGTTAGTTTTAGATTTTGCAAAAATTAGGTAAGAGTCTCTTCTTTTCTGATTGTCAATCTTTCCAGTCTTTCAAAACAAAAGCTACATTTTATGCTTTCCCCCAAGATGACTGAAGAAATTAAAGCTCACAAATGACAAAACAGAAAGTGTTGCTGAAACCTCACTGTACTGGAGCAAAGGCACTGAGACAATAGAGGTCTGTTAGACAGATATTCGCTATGTCTTTTTGTAAAGCACTGACAGCTTGAATTCTTAAGACCCTGCCTTTTTGTTTTGCATGTTCTTGCAATTCTTTTTTGTTGTTGTTTTTGGTTCTACTTCCCGGTTGTAAATCATATAAGAAAAGTGAAAAGGAAAGACAAAACAGACAAAAGAGAAGCATCTGGGCTCCTGCAGAGGGTGAGAGCATTTGTCTGCTGTGATGTGGGATGAATTATTGATGCAGAGCGCATTTTGTTCAGATATGTCTGTGAGCATGGCAGTGTGCTCTGGGACCACTGATCCAAATCCTTCTCCACATCAGTCCCTTTCAGGTGTACTGTTTGCAGGATGAATCAACAAGTCCTTCATTACTTCTGTAAAGTCAGCTCTCTTTATGTGAAGTCACAGCTGTTTGTAATGCATAGTCTTTTTACCCAGAGGCCACTTCTCCCGCTGTAGACAGTATGAAGTCTTTCTGTCTTAGGTCATGTTTACATGATGGTTTCAGTGTGTTTTTTGGGTCTGCCTTTTACCAGTTTTAGCATCAGAAAAGCTGACATCGCTCAAATTTTCTTGACACTGTCACTGGCTATATGATTGAAACATGTCTGAATGTTGTTCAGTTAGCAACATTGCAGTTTGAAGTTACCCAAACAGGTTTATAATATATTGCATTTAGAAGTAATCTGGTTTGGATAGATATTGGACCAAAGCAGATGAGTAAGATGAGATTTAAAAGTTAGTGAAATGACAATAAAATCACATCCATCCATGCTCACTCATGTATGCCAGCACTGTTTGGGCCAAACTGCATCCATTAAAGGTCTGTTTTATGAGACAAACCTCCTACCTTATGACCTTTGATATTTACTTACTGTATGCATAGATTCAGATTCCAAGTGAGATTCATTACACAGCACAGATGGCACAGAAATCTATAGGTATATGCACATTCTAAACTCTCTACAGACATCTCTACAGACTGAGGGAGTCCATCTCAATCCATGATGTGCTGCAATGTCTATAGGTTTTGTGGTTTTATGTCAATTATGTTAATTAAAAAATGTGTGTGATCTCTTCAGCCAATCAATAAATTAAAATAATCATTTAAGTCATGTATCATGCCAAACACCCCACAGAAACTATGGCAGAAGTCTGACACCTTTGTGTGTTGATGATAAGGATCCACTTTTTAATTTTGTGAGACTAAGGTAGGAGCTTTCCCACTCAGAAATGCAACCTTCTCTACACACATATACACAAACACACACACACCCACTTTGAGTTGAACATGCATTCAGACATTCTCCTAACAGAAGAAAAGGTGACCCATTTTCAAGGGGGATATAATTACAAACAAAATATCGAGGGAAAAGTACTGTGGATGAAAATCAGCCAGGGACATTTCCCTCCGATGAAACACTCCTCTGTCTTTACTTGTGTGCTTGCTTTGATGCTCTTATTGTTTATGGCTCTAAGTGATTCTAGGGACAGACCCAGAAATAGATGTCCTGTCGCTATAGACTCAAGGCCATAGACTGTGCACAGTGACAGTGGGAAGTAGAGCAGCCTCTGCAGATCAAAGCTAGAACTCCTATCCAATCAGCATCAGCTATCAATAATGCAGTATTCCCAAAAAATCAAACCGCTACAACTACTAACATAATACTCCCACCAAAACAACACTACCACTGTGTTTCCAGGTCCACCAATAGAAAGATTACATTTTAAATGGAGTCTCTTGTCTTTAGATACAGAAACTAACTGTAGACAGACTTTGGGTGACTGAAAAATATTTGCTGTGGAAAGTGTATTTAATAGATTGGGGGGCAGATATGAGAAGTAGGTTTGGTGGAACTGGGGCCATACACAAAGTCTTTTCCAGGCTCCTAAACAAGTATGCTTGAGCAGCATATCTACTTTGAAGTGTACACGGGGATCTACTTCAAAAGGGAATCCATAGACTTTTTAGTTGACAGAGAATGAAAAAGGCTCTCATTCTCACATTCTAATCGTTGCCTTGCCTGAGGAGCACACTCTTGATATCACATCCACAATTTAGGGAATGACGGGAAATGGTACACTGCTGTACATGCTCCCTGCACCTGATAACCATCTGCGTTTGAGCAAAGTCATATTTCCTCATTAAACATACAAAAATACACACACACACACACACACACACACACACACACACACACACACACACACACACACACACACACACACACACACACACACACACACACACACACACACACACACACACACAGCACACATCTAAATGGTACTACTTCAATTTTGATCATTTAATTCAATAGTGAATGTAAATCAATAATGATATGATAATATTCAGTGCATGATAATCAATAATGATAGACTGATCTATAGTTGACTGGTCAATAGTATTAATAGTGTGTCTCCTAGGCAATAACAACACAACTTGAACACATATGTAAACACATGACTGTGTCATAAACATGTCTTTGACTTACAGAGGTGTAGAGGTAGCCCTCGCTGTTCATACCGATGTAGAGGCCGGTCTTGGTACTCTGAATGGCTACGATTCGGAGCCCCACAGGAATCAGGTTGAATAGCACTGCCAAAAGGCAAAGGAGAGAGGAAGAACACCACTAAAGCAGATTTTCCCCTCAGCACAAGATCAGCCAGGAAGCTGGGGAGGTAGCAAAGACATTGAGCATTTGTCTTCCTCCTTGGATATAGTAAAAACAAAAAAGGAAAAACAGATTTTTCATTCAATGGGTTTCAGGTCATGCAGAATTAAAAGTCACATTTTCAGCAATTTTGAGTGTGGATTATTGTAAATTAGGCATAAAAGAAAAGGGTAAATGCAAGAGCTTTGAACCCCAAAAATACATTAAACATGACAGAAGGTCTTGTCAAAATGTGCTGAGTGAGACTCTCCCCACTACCACCCCCTGCATCCAACAAATTTTTATACTTCAAACTTGGGTAGAACAGCCACTGTAGGGTTTTCTTTGTACTCCAAAGGAAAGAGCTGTTCCTAAACTGGCCATGTCAGGAGCCCCAGGAAAATAGAGCTGCCTCGGTGATTCATTTAGCCAACCAGAAAAAAGGCAGGTGCACAACTGGACAACACTTTCGCCTTTTACTTTTGTTATCTCACACAAATTGATTCTGTCATGTCTGTGGTTAGCATCCTACAGTATACAGTGGGTTCCAAAAGTCTGAGGCCATGAGTGGAAGAGCTTCTAATTTGCATTCTTTTACAATTTAATACAATTGTTTAATAACAAATTATATTAACAATTTGAGTGAAAGGTTGTACCTTTGAAAAATGTACATGCATTTCCAGAATGCTTTAGTTTTCACTATGTCCCCCTTTTGCTTTAATGACAGGGCGCACTGGAACTGGCATGGACTCCACAAGTCTGAGATAAACCTGATGATCCATGTTATCCCATGGTCTTTAAGTGCACAAAACTGTCTTGGCCTTTCAGTGCCCCAATAAATGTTTGATGGGGTCTGATCTTTTCTACAAAGGGATTGACAGGGTCAGTGTCACACATTTGCTTAAATTTGACCGAGACATTGAGCAGAATCTTCACTACTTCTCCTTCATTTTAGATGTCATACCTTTCCTTTGTTTTACATTTTTTGAAAATCCTAAAACTTTCAGATTATTTCCAGGTTTACATGAAAAAGGTTTGGAAAAAAATACTGTAGGTTCAATATGGTCTCAGACTTTTGGACCCCACTGTATGTGAAACAGAGACATCAAAACCCTGCAGTTCATATCGGCTATAAGCAATGCATGCAATGTGATCCATTTCCTTTCCAGCCTTTTTTACCATTAGTATTCCCTCAAGCAAATGTGCAATGCTATGCTCCCTGAAGTAATAAATAAAATGACCACTGTAAAAATGACCTCATTTGTTGAGTGATTGATTCAGCATGGTTAAGAACTTGTTATTCATCCATATCAAATTTAACATTTTATGTATGGTAAATGGTAAATATGAAAACAAAAGAAAAGCCCCTTCTTCTGTTTAACTTCCCATGTAGACATGACACTTGAACCAATGTACCTGTATAATATCCTATCCTTGCCATCAGAGTGATATTGATTTAAAGCCCCATGGTTGCACAACGTTGTGAGGGGCATTCATGAGGAGGTGAGATATGCAGAGCATCAATGTATCATAACTATTCTAACCATCATCGCCGTGCCAACACGAGCCTTGAGTAGCCTGCATGCTCATCGCTGTGTGAATTATTCATCTGACAGCCAGTTCATAAAGTCCCCAGTTTACCCTGCTCAGCATTTCCTTCTTGTTCAAGGACCAAAAACAATGCTGGGAAGTGGCAGGTGTGAGATATGAGCGATTGCACACCATTGCTAAACCTCTGCTGTTCTCACTCCAGCCCTGGTGAGATCCACTCTTTTACTGTTTCCCTGGACTCCCACAGATTTGCAAAATAAATCTGAATTTATTTTCATACAAAGGCAGGCCCTCTAGTCCACAAACAAAAAGACTGCAGGTTATGTCTGCTCTCTCCAAAATTGACAGAGGACGTTGCAGGAATGGGATAGGTTTACAATTGCAGCTGGGTAATTCAAAATGTGAATACCATGAAAGAAACAATACATTGAATGTTTCTGAGAGCAAACATTCAAAATGTGTATGGATACACATCACTTACTCCCTTAAACAGACTGGATCAGCCCAAATGTCCCAAAATGTATTTACCTTCAATTTTAAGAGGCTGAGGAAGGGAGAGAAACACAAAGCCCATTACTGCAACCCTGGTAAGATCGTTTGTCCTCTTTTCTCACTCAATCAAAGGCGGCTTGCTTATCGCTTGGATTACACAGCCCCTGCCATGATAATAGGTCAGTGTGTTTTTCCCCCTCCTTCTTGAAATGTTCCGATCAGCTCAGAGGAGAAGCTAGATTAATTAAAGCCTTCTGAGTGAGAGGAGGTGGGAAGGAGATGTGGGAGGGAAGAGAGACAGAATGAGAGAGAGAGAGAGAGAGAGAGAGGGGGGCTTTGCTGAATCAATTTTGCAAGTCAATTCAAGTCTTGAGATCATTTGAACAATAAAAAATGAAAGGGAAGCTGAGAAGTGAAATGGGGTAGGGGGAGGGGGTGTTTTTACTGCATTATCTTCCGAGAGGAAGAGCAGGGGGATTAACTGTCTGCTCTCTGTAGTGCAGATGGAATTTCCCAGAAAGTAAAACTTTCTCTTGCACATCACTCTATGTAGAGGAGTGGTCACAGCAGCAGTTCGGGTGAGGGACCGGGGCAGAACTGTGGAGTAGTGGACAGAGCTGCAGTTTGGAGCAGTGTAGAGCAGGGGGTCACTGTAGAGGAATCTTGGGGCGCTGCATGCAGCAGTGGTAAGGGCAGCAGTGTTGAGCTGTGGTCACAGTAGCAGCATGAAGCAGTAGTCAGGGCTGTGAAAGTAGGACTAAGAATTATGAGACATTGCTGTCATACTGTACCCCTGACATTCAGAGCCAAGGTGTATAAATGAGTTGGAAAATGGATACCTCAAATAAAGGCATTTTTCCACCACAAACATGAAAAAAACTTTCATTTATAATGCATGAGGTTTGGACCTTAAGAGTTCTGAGGTTCTGGTAAAATACTTTGCAACAAGAAATCTTAAAACTGCCCCCAAAAGATCCATACTTTAAACAGTTATATTACTTTCTAAGTTCTTGGAACTGTTGGCTGTGTATTTAATTACAATGAGCTCAAATGTGTGTGGATACACAAAATTAATGTAACTTTTGCTTGCGGTCATTTGAACATCAGTATAGGTGCAGTTTACTTTTAATTAAACAAACTCACAACAGTAATAATCACCTCTAGGTCTAACCTCCATGCTGGAATTTTTCTCAGGATCTAGTTTTCTCTCACACAGCTCAATAAAACTGATTTATTATTCAAAGAAATGTAGGTCCTACCTTTTAAACAGTTATACAGCCCAAATCTGCAGTACTTTTGCGTAAGGAAAACACCATATGTACATCTATAAAGAAAGTTTAGTTGTTACTCTGTCCATTCTTTTTTTAAGTCTTGTTAATGTTTTGATAGATGCTAGCAATTGGTACACTATCACATGGAGGTGAAGGGAGGGTTTGTGTGGCACAGACAATCTATCAGTTATTTCCCATCACCATGGAGATGTTAAGAGGTGCCTCTCAGGGTGTGACAGGCTAGAGTTCATATGGTTTCATCTGCAGACATGATTGCAGTGATGGGCTGAGAATGGGGGAGTTCAAGGCAGGACATGCCATCACTGCCCTCCATCGCTCCATTTACCCCCCCCCACCCCACCACCATATCTCCAATTATGTCCCTCTCTGCTTCACCCCCTCTACACCTTCCTGTCTCTACTATTCTCCCTCCCTCTTCCCCATTTCTATTCTTCACTCTAGCTCCACTTTCACTCTCCTTCTTCTCTCTGTGCTCCATCTGTCCTCCTTTCTCACTCTCTCACACTCTGATTTTCTCTCAACCCCCCCTCTCTTTGTCTCCCCTCATTAACTGTAATACTTACATAGCAGTGCTTTCGGTGAGGGCATGCTATCCTATGCTCATGGTATCTCAGGCTTTTAATCCTTTTAGTTTCACGATCGGGGGATGAGTGAGGGTGAGGGGCAGAATCCTTGGCTGAAGGAGATTAATAAACTTTCACATCAACAGGCTGCGTAATTAGCGGGGATAAAAGTCAGGAAATATAGCTGATGTTCTTTATTGCTTTCCAATGCGCTGCGTGCAGCACTCCCAAAACAAAAGCCAATTTTTCCACTGGACAGACAGAGGCATTAAAACAGGCATCAACATTCACCTTCTCTTGTTTTCCCTCATTCTCTATCTGTCCTTTTTTCCCCTTTCTTCTCTCTTTCTCTCTCTCTCTCTCTCTCTCTCTCTCTCTCACTCCCTGTCCTTACCTTCCTGTGCTGCTCCTCCTTTTCTGTTTATGTCTCTCTCAGTCTATCTCTCTTTTCTACACATCTGTCTGTGAAGGCCCCTGCCACCTTTGCCATTCATCTCTGCAGCTGTTGTGTACAGCATCTGTATTTGCTTGCGTACTGAACTGGTCAGATAGGAGATATGGATGTGTCACACACAGCACCCACTTTCATTCACACACCTTCAGACTGACTCAGCATATCGCCACTCCTGCATACAACATGTTTACTCTAACATAACTTTCTCACAGGACACCTTTACTCTCACATATAATGCCCAAACTCACATTCTGTCTTCACACTTCTATCTCACATACAACACATACATTCACACAATGTCCCCACACAACATCTTCACCTCATCCTTGATCAGGTAAAGAGCTTTTTGTTTGGGTGGGTGGGGGTTCTTGAACAGCTCATTGATTCATTAATATCCCTATCATTTTAAATTTGCAGAAGAAGGAATGAGAAAGAAAAAAATTAAAGAGTAGAAATGGACAGATTGGTAGGGCCAGACAGAAAGAAACACAACAAGGGAAAAAGCCCAAGATCCTGCAGATTGCCAGTCATCATCATGTTTCATTTTGGGATCGGCTACATTGTGACTCAACACTCTTCAGTGATGGGACTACTTGACCTTTTGGCTCGGCAGGTCGCCCCCCTCCCTGATGGTTTTGGAAGGCTACAGTCAGCATGAGCCGACACGTGCTGGAGCAGAGGCACAGTCTGTCACATGACCCCACAGTGGGATTCTGGGCCAGGTCGAGGTCTCAGCCTTGGTAGGGCGGTCAGCCTGTTGGTGCTGGTCCTCGCCACTGGGCCGCAGGGATCGATACGACAGGACGGCTTTAGTAAAATGAGCAATTAACTGGCAGCGGTGACCAGCCGCAGTGTGTAATACGCCTGGCCTTGATCCAGGCTCACGGCCGAGTGCCAAAAACAGGCTTTCTACTTAATTGTCAGAGAGAGAGAGAGAGATAGAGAGTAAGAGGAAGGGAGAAAGTTCCCATTCGGTGTCCTTTAAGAACTTCAACGGTCAACCGTACTTTTTGCCAGTACATGAGTGAGTTGCGTGTGCACGTGTGCATGTGAAGGAGCATGTGCATGCATTTTGATTTTGCTTAGGTTTTTCAATGTGGTCTCTCTCATTGTTCCTTAGGACTACATCAGACTGAGTAATGTGCTTTTAGTGCCTCTCAGGGCCACCAGGGCGTTTGCCATGCAAACATTGATGGCTGATGGCTTTAGAATGCATTGCAATAAAGAACAGATGCTACATATAGACATACAGCTTCACCGAGGTGCTACAAAAACAGATACTGCCATACATGGAAAAATGAGAGTTAACAGACATGGAAATAGTACCATGGGATGTGAGGGGGGGGATGAGTAGGGTTTGGCTGATGTAGTATTTCTCAGACAAGAAAAGCAGTCATTAACTCTTGCAGAAGTAAACAAGTGGTTACACAGAAGCTGGATCATGCTGTTACTGAGTCATGTACTGGAAGGGCTCTGAGCAGCTGTTGACAGGAGGCTGGAGGAGGGGTAGCAGGCACAGGGATGGGTGTTCAACCCAAAAAAGAGGTCTGACTCCTCCATCCTCACTCACAGAGGAACTGTGTGCTTTCAACTTGTGTTTCTTTCTTAATTATTTATCTCCTTCGCTGCTGAATTGGCCGATTTTGGGTCCTTTTTTTGCATAAGCTGCAGTAACGTGCATAATTAAACCCCCCACTGCCAACCCTCGGTGCCCGTTCCTTTCCCCACTTTTAAAAAGTCGTGTGACTGGAGTCTCTGTCCAAACTGATGAAAACGTCTCTTAACTGTAGACAGCAGTGGTGGATAGGGTTGCTGTCTCTCTTACCACCAAGAATATCCAATTCTTTAACTTGCAGCAAGGACTCCTGTTTTAGTGCTACCTTTCTGGAAGCCATTTTATTGTTTAGCTAACCTTAACCCTGTTGAGGTATTGATTCAGCAAATCCTCTGTAACTTGTTGGTGCAGGGTATGAGAATTGTTAGAAACACTCAGATGTCTGTAATCACAACCATTTTTCAAACTGGAAAATATACCCAAGTAATAACAAATTTGTCTTAGTAATAGCAACTAGCAGGGGAAATACCTTTTAGCACACTAGTACTAAAGTCCCACAAACATGGACCCAGCCTCTTTAGACCAGAGTCAGAGAGTGTAGGTTTTATTCCACTGCAGGCCTTAATTACTTTATTGAAGTTCATAGTGAATTGCTTAATCAATAACTTCTTCAGCTTCCCCTGTTTTTACGGGCATCTTTAAATTCACAGTCATTCAGGGCCTTGAGGCCTAGGCTGTGCCTATCTTCCACCTCTTAGGGGTCAATTTACTAAAGCATGTGTAAAATCACATGTACATCTGTTACCATGTGCAGAATTATGTCTGAGCTGATCAACTAGCAAGGTGTAAAGAGAATGGCAGGTCTTAAAATTTGAAAAGTAGACAGATTGCCATTTTCTAAGGTTAGCCTGAATGAATACTCAATGGGAATAGGTATTTTCCACTTATGTAAATGTTATTGGAATATCAGAAGCAAAAATACAGATACAGAGATACATATTGTCTCGTCAGTGATGCAATTTTATATCTTTTGAGAAAGATATAAACTTGAGCAAGTCATTGGAATGCTTCATTTGCGCTGTTCCTGGTTCTGAATCCATTGAAATTAGCTTGTCCATTATATTCTCACCATTTGCGAGGACAGACTTGTTTGGAACTTTCATAACCAAACATTCTGAATGAGAACAGAACAACAAGAGCTAAATAGCTGGTGCATTGTAGTTAACACTCAAAATGGTCATAGCCATTAACAGAATAAATACATCTTTAATCATGAAGCAAACTGTTGCACAGAATGCAGGTGCAACTTTGTTTTAATCAAACAAGCAATACCACATCATATCATACTGTGAATAACTTTGTATATAACCAGGCCTTCTTTTTATTCCATTTTTCCATTTTTCCCCCTTAAGCTCTCTCTTATGAACATTGACAGACACACAGAAAAACATTTGGACAGGCATGCAGACCCAGTGGTAAAACAAGAAAAAGGAACAAAAAAAACCAAACACAAACCCTTACAGAAATTCAAATAAACAGACTGAGAAAAAGGCAGGAATAAACACTCACATAGAGAAATGGAGGTACAGACATAAACTCAGACATGAACGATCAGACACACAAGCATGCTCACATTTACACATAGACACTCAGCTATATGGACCCTCCTGTTCAGGCAGACAGACTTACAGAAAGAGCTGTTCTCATCTTTCGTGCCATCCAAGGTGCCATCTGGCAGCATCTGGAGGTAGAAACCATGCCGGCAGTGGAGGCGTGTGACAATCCCTTTCAGCTGGGGCTCTGGGGAAGAAAAGGTTAAACATCAGCTCAAAAAGCACAAACCCAGGCTTCTCCCTCTTGCACAATTCCTGCTGTAGTAGCACAACGCTTTCTCACCCCATTCCTGTCAAGGTGGCATTCCAAAAGGCAAAGGTGCCTCTGTCTGTAGTAACACACAGCATTCCCACCCCATCCTTACACAGGCAGCATTCCCATTGGCAAAGGTGCCTCTTGTAAAGGCACAATCAGTCCCAGTGCGGCACAGCTCAAGCAGCACAGCTTAAAATACAGTAAGACATATACAGGAAACGCATCACAGTAGATGCACAACATTGAGTTTTCCAGCTTTTGTTTGACAGGGCAGTGGAGAAAAAAGAAACAGCCAAGGGCTAAATGTTTAATAAATTGTATCTCACTTCTGTCTGGTCAGTTCGGTTTGAAATTAAAAAAAAAAAGCCATTCCCCCCAGCAGAAAATGCTGTCTATCAAAAACACTGAGGTTTAAGTTTGTAGGGTTGAGGGGCAATACTTTGCAACAGTTCCATTTTCCTTTTAAGACAAAGAAAGGGAAGAAAGGCGATTTTGGCCAGAGCCTTGTAACAGACCTCATTTACGCAGAAACTGAGGAGAAATGAATAATAAACGGATTTGGCAGAATGCTTACGTGCCACGTTACTATGAAGTTTTAATGAGCAGAATCAAGTATGCATGAGAATTGGGTTTATTGGGATGCCTGGTAAAATAAGTCTTTGGTTTGTGGCCTTTTAGTTTAAAAAAGATGCCCCCACATAACTCTCAGTGGAGGATATAAACTGTACGGTAAAGAAGAGAGGAGGATGAAGTTAGTGTTCAGAGAAACCATCTGTTCATTTGTAGGCCTGGCCAACAAACACAGAATGTTCTCAGAATGTTTATATAACATTGACTGTCAAACAATGTTTCCACGTCTGAGCTCTGTATTCACTACTGTGTTTGTCAGGTGGGATTTCCTGTACCAAGATGTCCTACATACACAAATACAAACTCACACACACATACACATGTGCACACACACACACACACGCACACACACACAAACAAATACAGATTTATACACACCTTTTCACACAAAGATCCATGAGAATACTATGAAACACAGTCATGTACTTGATGCTAGAACAATACACACACACACAAATATACCCTCTGTCTTACACACACACACACAATTCTGTCAAGGTTAAAATTGAAAGTAAGAAGAGAGTGTTGGGAAGACAGCGTATATCAGATTTGGCACTTTGCACGGAGCTGGGACAGCAGGGGCAGGGCAGGGGGAAGCTGTTGTCGTGCAGCAGTGTAGCTGTCAGGAGCTGGCCTTCGCTCACTATGCAAAACACTGCAGAATCCGCTCAACCCTCCCAAGACCCAGATAGCACACGCATTGATCCTGCGCCCCCAAATGCACAGCCAGGGCCAGTGCATTGGGTGGGCGTCGCAGTTTCAATTTCTGGTGGTGAATGTGAGGCAGCTACGAGATAACCACCAGCAGAGGCCATGACTGTAAAATCCTCATCTCTGAGAGCCTTGAGGATTTGCTGTTGGGTGTGTTCAACTGCTGATCAGACTTGCTAAATATCACACCTCACAGACTTCCATGCTCCGTGATGCTCATCAATGCAGTTTTGTTAAAGGAACAGGAGAAGGAGGCTTCATTAAAACCAGAGTAGAAGAGTGCTATCATGATATCACTTGCTAATTAATCTGCATAAAACACAAGGGAGTACCTGGTAATTTGATCAACTCATACAAATGATTGACACTACCACATAGTTCCAACAATTAGAAGAAATATAAGCCTCACTCCTGATTGGCCTAAGTTAAGATGTGTTGTGGTCGAGTGTGATATGCTCATTATTTTTAAATTTTACAAAACATAATTTAGGAAAAGACCTTCTACTAATTTACGTTCAGCTTGTCACACTACAGACAAAGCACACATGCCAAGCACATCAGAAAATCTTTACAAGAGGCTATGAAACATTTGAGCCTCTTTCCTTCAGGGGCCAACTTCCATCCGTCAAAGGTTTAGGTTTGTCTACACTCATTTTTCCCATATTGCATCACAAGGTATGCCACATCTCTGTCGTGCTCATGACCTGTATCCAATGTGAAATCTTAGAGTCTAAACCAGCTCTGAATCCCTCTAGAGCGTTTGGCCTTGACAGACGATCCCAATGGGAGGCACTGCCAGCCTGACAGTGTCTGAGACATCACTTACAGTGTGACACAAGCATGGATGGTTACATCGGTGAGTTAGAGAGCTGTGTGTCTCCTTGTGTCGAGGCCCCTGCATAGTGAGTTATGTAGGTTTGCGTCCCCGCCAAATAAGACCATACATCACCCAATCAGCGGGGGATACCAAGTCATTACTTTTCTCCCGCATAAGAGAAAGAGAGACATGGGGAGAGAAGTACATAGGGGGTTGGGGGGGGGGGCAATATTGGGGGTGAGACAGCAACGACACAGCTATTTCATTAGAAAAGATTCACACTGGAAATAAAAAACGAGGCCCTTTACACAAGCCGTCGATAAACTGCTCATGCGCGACAGTGCTTAACAAAACTCTGCCTGCCGGGGGGAGGATCACATCTGATATTTCACTCTGAATGAGAACACAGAAACCAAGTCTCCTCTCTGTTTCCCCAAAGCCAAAGATATGAACACAGCCAAGCTCATGTTACTGTTACAATTACCACTGCTACTGTACAACTGCATACACTATTGTAGATTGTAATGGAGATATTGGTACAGCTACTTTATTGCTACTGCCAGAATAATGTTACTGTACAGTAATGCTACTGCCACAGCTAAGCTACTACATTATTTATGGTTATGAAACGTACATGTACTGTTTTCACTTCAACTGTAGCTACACTCAGTGATGTGCTGAGGAGGGTGAGTATACTGTCTAAAGAGGCAGAAAGACATACTGTAACTCCACAGCCAATATATATTACTGGTAATATAACCAACAGTGTACTACTTTGTACACCTTCACCTACACTTCTGGCTTCAACATTTGATTGTGAATATACTTTTACCACAGCTTTTAGACAACTGAAGGTGCCCATGGAGGTATGAACAGAATACATGCTTACTTCTTTATCCTCCAATAACATGGGTGGTATCTAATCGCTGATGCATCTGCGGTGTAGGCTGAAATTAGGGCTGGTCGTCATGTGAATCTCGTTATAAGCTACTTGCTTATGGATGCCTCCTGAAGTTGGAAAGATCAGGTTACTGCATGAGGCTAAACAGTTTGGCTGAGATCAATGTGGGAAAAAAACTTTCACCACAACAGCCAAAAACTGCTTCTATTCCTGCTCCTAATACTATTACCATGAGAGGTAAATCTTCAGATGCATACTCATGTTCATGTTTTCAGTGAAATTATCCAAATATAAGCTCCTTACATTCTTAATGCGGCATTTGACCAAGATAAATGGAGAAATGCAGCACAGTAAAATCATTCCCTAATGGCACAATCAATCATCTCATTGTAAACACGCTCATTCCCTCTGTGCGAATGTGTTCATTTGAGCACATCCCTTTTCCACACAGTAATCAAACGAAACCCTTTCTTGAATTACTTTAATACCTGTACCTGCTGTCTCGGTGCAACACTGCCAAATGAAGGGCACTTTCACATTTGGCTTTCCGTTGCCAGCCGTTCGCCTTCTGATGTATAGCCCAAGAACCAAACTAGTTAATCCTTTGTAAAGTGGAAATCTGAAGTTTATTGCCTATTTAAGAGCTGTTCTATTTGGTAACTTTTTAAAACATAGGTAACTAATCTGAAGCAAAGTATGTATAACCTCTATTCTAACTAAATAATCTTAAAATGAAACCCTGCCTCTATCAAAAATAAGTCTCAGTTAATAGGTATAAAAAGTGTTTATTAACAGTCAACAGTGTAAACAGGGTCTTCAAGTGAGATCCTAGTTTAAAGATTTAAATAGGCTTTGCTAACAAGAAAGGAGAGATATGATGCAGCCAAAACATTTAGAGAAATAAAATAACCTCCACCACTAATGAAAAGTAAACACATATACACAGTTTAAAACAGAATTAATACAAAGAATCATTGACTTGCTAAACAAATCAGAAATGTTTTTTTCTCTCCACAGTCAATACAATTATTGGTCCAAATCATTGAGTCAATAGTGTATGGGAGTGATAGCTAATGCCATGTTTGTTTCAATGAAACTTCACTCCCCAATCCCTAATCACTCCTTCACTAATGCTTCTGTCTCCCAAAATACATCACAAAATCGTTCTCTTCCTTCCTCCCCATAGAGACATACATCTGTGAACACTTGTATGCATGCTTGGATCCACATTATATCAACGCACATAGTGTTTCTCAGACATAATTAAAGAGAATATTGTTTTGTGCCAAGCTCAATGATTTGCAGTTTACCACAAAGGAAAATTGTGATGTTAAATACACAAAAAGAGAGAAAGTGACTGACGAGAATAATAAGTGAAAGGTATAGAGAATGGTATGATAAAAAGGAAAGGACAGGTGGCTGAGAGAGAGAGAGAGAGAGAGAGAGAGAGAGAGAGAAACAGAGTGCACTGATGCTTTGCGTCGGAGGAGGAAAAATAATCGGTCCCTAGGGAGCCGTTTGGAGGGTAGAGAGAAGATCTGTCGGAAAAACCACTGCAGAGGCTTGGAATCTCCACCCGTTACAGATGTTAATTACGTTAACGATCACTTGGACAATGGCTGAGAATCTGGACAGAAGCCAGGGCCTGACAGAGAGGGGGGGTGTGTGGGAGAGAGGGGATCGATGTAGTCAGCCTCAGTGTTGTAACATTGTAAAGTGTCAAAGCTGGATGGCAGTAGACCAATCTTTTTTTATTTCTTAAAAGACCTCCTGAAGCTTGTTTGTTTAAAAAGGTTTTTTAAGGGGAAGGCTACATCCCACAGCAGTCTATTCTTAGTTTTAGCATGTCAGACTGATTTATTGTCAAGATGACCAATGATTTTCTCTACTCCCAAGAGAATAACATAACATCATTTCTCAGCTATTTGACAATTACCCAATTTACCTCCTTTATGTTTTTACTAAAATGTACTCATGAACTCTGACCCCCCAGCATTGGACATAAAACAACCCATTGACCCACTTCACAGAAGCCACAACCTATACTCTCTTGATCATCCCCTTCCACAGTCCTCACTATCCCTTCTAACTACAACACATCACATCTGTGTCAAACCATGCCCTTCATCTCCCAACACATACTGTAACTTCATCTCCACAGTTCACCACCCTGCTGTCTAGATTCCACTCTTCAAACCCACAAAGGGGTGTGATCAAAGCTTTGGATTGCTGCAGTAAAGCTCTTGTCCAGTCCATGATTCACTGAGCTGAACGAAAAACAATGTGTACAGCTGTTTGGCTGCGCATGAGCGCGCTCATGCAGACAGGCACAGACAGGAGCTGGCACAACACAGTTTTCCCTCGGCTATGCTTCTCTGATCACTGCTGAATCCCACCCACGCTTTTCTGTACCCATTGCAGAACACACACACACACACACACACATGCATCATTAACATGCAAACAAACACAGACGCAAACACACAGAGGCATGCGCACAAACACACATGTACGTATTTGCAAAACATGCAGGGACGCACCATCAAAAAAAAGTTCATGTAAGCACCATGAGCTTCGTGTTTTTGTATGTACTGTGTGGAGAGTCCTGAGCGCAAAATGTGTTGGCTTCAATGTCTAACTCACTCATACCAAGGACTCTAAACACATTACTGACTGTCTGTCCTTCTGGCACTCAGCATTACAAAGATGGATTACAGCTAACAGGTCTGCCAGATGTACAGCACCCTCATTCTTTTGCATATTAAGGCTGCTTCAGGCCACAGATACCATGACCCTGTATGTGTTTCAGGCTCAGCAGAGCTTTCTGTGGGGCATTTGTCCATGAACCACACTACACTGTCTGACAAAATGAGACAATCAGGGTATTATGCAACATGTTTTTCAATCAATAAAAGGCATTCAAACAACAATGAAAGAGGACTATATCTCACAAAAGGTAAAACATTCTACTAATCATGCATTCTATGTCATACCACACAGCGCACAGAGATAAACTGTTGGCATGCTGCTTTTACTCAATACAGATTGCTCAGCTCATTTTGTATGTTTTATGCCTCTTTAGAGCATTTGATACTATTTCATGGCATTTGCTCAGCAACATCTACTTTCACCATTTGCAATAGGCCTTTGTACTTAAACTACATACACACCACTGCAAATCTGTAAATGTGAAGTGTTCTAAACTGAAATTGTTAGAAACTTTTAAGGTTTGATGATGCTTACATAAAACAGGAGGTTTCATCTGATAGCCAATAGCTTTTTATGGAACTGCACTAGATGCGGGATGAAACTCTGTGCCTATGCTCCCAACACCGGTTCACCAGATACTTTCCTCAATGACTTTTCTCTCCTGGTGTGAAAGTGCTGAGCTGGCAAATCTGGCATTCTCTCTCTCTATCTATCTCTCTTCCTCCTTCCCTCCCTCCCTCCTTCAGCTGAAGTCACAGCAGTGGGAGATGGACTCCAATGCTAATCAGTGCCTCCTCTGTGCATCTCTCTTCCACAAAACCAAATGAAGGAAAAGTGTCCTCTTCCTTTTCATTCTTGTCAGGACAAATTAAACCAAACAAATTAAGTTTTCTTCTCTTTCTCTTCTCTTAACTACTTCCTTTCTAAGTATGTAACCACAAGAAAATTAGATCCTGTGATTGGCCAAAACCCAATTTGAGACTTTTGCTGTATGCTGGATTCCTCCTTTATTGTTGCACAAAAATGCAGCAACATGCAAAAGACAGGTAAAATGATACAATTGTTATGTGAGAATCATTCAAAGAATTACAACACCAACAATATTACAATATATTTAATTTGATAAACCTTTGAGCAACCTATTTAAAGTGGTGCTCTATATTGTTGTGTGTAAGTAAATATGATCTCAAAGTTCATTTTACTGACAGAAAAATATTACAGCAAGGCTTCTCTTCTGGATTTGTGTGACAGTGTTAATTAGAGCTTCTCTGACAAGCAGACAGGAGGGGGTGGTGGTTAATGTCACAATCTGACATCTCTGCTTCAATTCTGCACCATCCCAGTGACAGCAAACACCTGGGGTTCCATGCCACCCTCCAACTGATGGGACTCCACACCCGCTGTGGGCAACCATTCTGAGCACTCTGCAGACTCCCTCCCTCACTACGCCCAACCTACAGTCTAATCACCTCCTTTTCACCATAGGCCCTCAATGTAATCTCATGCATCAATACTCTTTAATTAATATGATTTACTGTTTTTTGTTTTTCATTTTACTCCTGTCACCTGCTGTACATACCATATCTATGTACACACTCACACTCACACTCTCTTTCTCACACACACACACACATACACACACACATCATTGCTTGGTTAAATACTCAGTTCTGATTGGTCTAGATGGTGCTGATTATTTTCTGATAACCTGCATGAAGAAACAGAACAATCCACCAATCCAATCCAATGAGTATGAAGCAGTGTCAGTGAGGAGGCCTGATTGCCATTCCAAATCAATACACAAGCCTGTTCAACATTCTAGTTTAAATGAAAATTATATCTACAGTTGAAAATAATGTCAAGAATGTAAAACATGAACAAAATAGCTGTGCTATAATCAGAAGAAACTACACATTTGTTACAAATTAAGCACTTCAGTGTGACAACACACAACCCTTTTCCAGTTGACTTTCAACTGCTTGGCCTTTCATGGTTTATTTATTATGTAAAACTAATAAGTAGTGTTACAGATCTCACCCAGGCAAAGAACAATAATGGATATAACTAAAGCAGACTATTTTTAAACCTCTGATGTGTGAAATGTACGGGTCTAGAGCGCTCCATTCAAAATCAACCAAATACAGAGAAAAGGGGAATTATTGGCCATTATAGCTGCGGTTTCCTTGCTCAATAATTCCGTCTCTTTGGTTGCTCTTTCTTGTTAAGAGACTGCAGTGTAATTACAAGTGGTGTTTTGCTGATCCAATGAGGATATTTTTAATTCTACGGCCACAGTGATGCTCCCCTAACTCCTGCTTTCCAATTCCGTTATTTCTCTCATCTTTCCCCTCATCGCCTCTTCAGTGATGCATTCATTACTGTCATTTTAAGATGTTTGAGTAATGACTCAAAGAAAGCTTGCCAGATTAGGGCTAACAAAGAAAGCATGTCCTTAGGTGGAAGTGCAGAAATGCATGGGAGTTAAAGGAATAAAGACAGCAATCAGTAAAAAAAAAAAAAAACAGTGAAGAATTGTAAAGAATATGACTTCTCTGCTCAAAAAGAGAACTATTTCCTTAGGAAATCAAATAGTAATGATATCAACAATAATTATTATTCAGTTACGGAAACATGACTAACTGCTGGTCTCAACCTCCCTAGGGCTTGTTAGAATATATCAACGATGGCTTTTATATTGTACTGTACAGTTTGGGGGATGGGAGGTTCTCAGTGAGGTAATTTTCTTTGTCTACTCTTCTTTATTCGTTAAACCATAATGGGAAAGAGAGAGACGAATACCACTCATGTTATCTGCAGCCATTAGATGTGTGGTACATGATTCTTTTTGTGGTATATCTCACTGGGACAGTTAGTTTTAAGAAATAAGGAGCTGGCCTTTTTTGTTTGAGGAAGACAAATAGATGCAAACAGATTAATGAGAAAGGGAAAAGGGCTTGAATAAAGATGCATCATAGAATATCACCAGATGTTTTAACATATCATTGGGTTTGGCTTAAAAACTGTCACAACAAAAGGCTCTCCATACAGTTTTAGTTTTGAGATATATATTTAATATCCTGATTAAAAGACATAAATGAAATGAATGGCTAATTATTTTTATTCACACCATTTTCGAGAAATGCTCTAAGTGTAGTTGTGTTGTACCCTGTCCTGTATTTTCTGCTGGCCATGCAAACTGCTATCCTAAACCTTCCAGTCCTCTGATACAAAAAGTTTGCTGTGTTGTTTTTATAATTGAACAGATGTGTTGACTTGCAACTGCCAAATGTACATAAAACTAAATATATGTAAAAAAATAAAACTTCTGTAAGAAAATTTAAGAAATGTCTTTTGATCAGATAGGAATGCCTCACCACAGCATCAGTTTCCAGGTTCAAGGAGTCCACAAAACTCGATATTTCTAAATTGGAGAAAGTCTTTGAATGAAGATTCAACAGTCAAGGTGTCTACATTAAGATATACAGAATGCAACCTTTTGAGTAATGCTTTTCCTCTGCAAATCAGCTGAAGTACTGATCAACCAAGTGGTCACATCATTATCACAGCAGGTCTGGAGCAATGCTCTTATATGCCTCTGCTTTCTGCTTTTCTGCAATTGAATCATAATTTTATCCTCTGCAACCTTAAACTAAACAATGCAGGTTTGTTGCTGGCATGGTAATCATTCACTGTATGTAGCATGTTTGACAGTGATTCTTAATACCTCACAATACCTTTATGTCATGCATTAACTAATGAGGAGAGTCACAAATAAGATCATTTGAGAAATGACAATTTACTGCAACACAATTGTGTGCACTTAGTAAAAGGGTAGCACTGCCAGAACAGGAAACATTGTACACTCCACTATGAAGTTACTCCCTACATAAGAAATTCACAAAAATGCAGAGAAAGACATTGAAATTCAAGTTAGGAAAAAGATAGTTTGGCATCTCTGAATGAAAAATGGACTGATAAACATTACACAGATCAATACCTCACCCATTTCATGATGTCAAAAGATGTATGAGGGCAGCAGAGTCTGGCAGGGAGTGCAGAGTCCAGCTGCAGACCTATACATTGGACCCTGGCCCATACCTTCTTTGCACAGTGGCTGGAAGCGTCTGTGCCTAGCAACCACAGACAAATAGCTGCGGAGCTCATTTATTTCTTGCAACTGTGTAACTGAGGCATGATTGTTAAATTGTGAGAATTAAAAATATTCTCACAATATTTCACATTACCTCTTTCTCTAAAAAAGCATGACATTTTAGAGTCTGGATATGTAAGAGGTTGTAACTTCGTATCAAATTTAAGATTTGCACTACTGAATCATGTAACACCTATTCTGTCCTCCATCCTGTTAATCTCAATGACTTTTTTTCTGTTATTGACTGCCGTTGCACTGCATCTGGATTAAATCCAGCATAAAAATGAGTTAAACCATGTCTGATATGATTGATAGAATGCTACATTGCTATATCTAATTTAATGTATTTATTTAATAAAACTCGAAATACAAAGGAGACTGTACAACATAATGGGTGAGTGACAGATATAACTTCAGTCATTTTACATAACAGCAGGATAAGGCTGATTCCAAGTGGACTCCAAGCTGTTGTTACTTGTGAAAATAAACCACTTCATGGAAGCTGACAGCCCCTCAGAAATATCTCAGGGGCCACATTACATGGCGTAATTGCAGTTTATTTTCTGAGTCCACAGCCCACTCTGGTTTATCCCTTACACACGAAACACACATGCACACATGAGAGTAAGGAGTACACATCCTGATGTTGCTAGTATACTGTGCAATATATTTTTAATTACAGACATATTAATGAAAAGTCATTTGCATAACAATTTATGTGACATGCAGGGCTTTAAACATTCTATGGAAAAGGGGGATATAAAGTGGCACTATTGTTTTTTTTTTTTTTACAAGCGAAACACTCCCTCATAGTGACTGACATGGTTACGCTTTATCACATTACCCATAATCCTTTCTTTACTGCTGCATGTTTATGAAAGTGCTCCTAGGAAAATGCTCTGCTTAAAAGAAGCAAAGCAGTACATCAGCCACACTCAAACATATAACCTTGGGATTTTACAAGAGCCCATCCTCTTCAAGAACAAACTCAATGACAATTTCCACATTTTAACAAAGGCCCAATGACTTCATCAGATAGATCTATACAATGTGCTCCAACAGTACAACTCAACAAAAATGGGCAAGCCTCCATCATTTAATATATAAAAATCCAATTGTTCTTACCTGCAATGATAAGATGTTCTTGCCCTTTTTCAGTTATAAAATATGTGGCTGTTTGAGTCTGAGCAAATGAAATATTAAAATTGTTTCTTGACCAAAGAGGATTTTTGGCATATTCAGGATATATTTATGGGAAGGCAATTGCTGTGATTGTTGTCCTGATTAAATCTTTCCAATGATGCAAAGATGTCCTGTGAGGAAAAAAAACAGTACTAAATGTTATGTCTGCATGGGGTTTCCTCTTTATCTCTCATTACCCACTGACGTTTGGAGATGATTTGAAGGACACCAGTGATGACGTTTTGAAAAGTAATGCTGCCCTATTGATGAAGATCTGCCTGACAAAACACAGCTTGTCATGCTTACATAAATATCAAATGCACTCTGCAATGAATCAGACATGTTCAGTACTTTAGGAGTTTACTAAAGCCCCTCTTAACCAAACCAACTCCCTAAAATGGGGGAAGTCACAGATTATCCCATAAAACTGTTAAAAAAAGTCCTCCTCTAAATATATATTTCAGGAATAGGGCATTTCCTTCATCACTTCCTCCAGATCAGACTGCACACACATGATGTAAAAGGGGAAGTCAATCCAGGAAAGAAAAATGTCATAATTTGTCCATCATCATACTCTATGTGTGAAAAAATAATATGACACACCTTACAACTTCATTAGAAGTTGTGTCAGCAGGTTTCTGATTTAAAGTGTAACCACCACTCAGGCCTGCACAAAGGGATTTGCATGGCCGGATTTTACCAAGTCTTTTGTACACTCAGCAAGTAAATTTGCAATACAGGGTCTCATGGCATCTGCATGTGATTATCCAGGAAATATTCAGCATTTAGCATCACAATGACTGCATCAAAATGATGCAATATGATGTAAAAAAAAACATGTCATTTTGAAAAGCATGGTTATTTGACCACCAAAGCATGAGAGAGAGGCCTTTGCCAGAAAGTAGGCAGAGGGGACTGAAAAGGGTATGCTTATGATATTATTCCACATCAATCTGAGTTTAGATTATTACATGTAGCAGAGGGAAAGACAGCCTTATGACTATTAATGAACAACATTATCATTGGTTTGTAGGTAGTCTGGCTCAGCTGGAAAAAGTTTCTTTCTCAGCACCCAAGGGACTATGTTGTTTGCATGCATGTACATTGTTATATTATTCAGCATATTGGTGCAGCACTTGTCATGTTTATTATTATTTTCTGCAAACCACTGTTCTTACAAATGCCACTGAAACACAAAAGAACTGCACACTAAATTGGCTATCATGGCCTTCCACAAACTAGCTAGAATGGCTACAATGAATTACCATGTCATATTTTGAAGCTGAAAATAACATAACATTTTGCAGCTACAAATACTGGTGAGATGACTACCCAATTCATGCCAACCCATTATCACACATTACAGGGTATACAAAAAATGCATTGTGAGTAATTATATAGATTTTGCCAGCCAAACAAGAAGTTTCAATGAAATATGCCTTTTCATCCATTTTAGCTTAAGGTTTGTACCAACAAATTATTAGTACAGTAAGGAATTAGAAAAACATATTTTTTAAAAAATAGAGTTGGATTCAATGCACCCTGAGGCCTGTTTACTCTGAGCACTACTATACATGTTATTTGTCAATCACTCATATACCTCAGATTGAATTATTTTTCAAGCAGTTAAACAGATAATAATGAGATGGGAAATATTATGATAGTTTGTTGTAAAGGATACTGTTGGATAATGGATTGTATATTTTCCATACTTTTAATGTGCAATACACAGTCTCTCTCACAAGCCATGCTATTTCTGAAACCTCCACTGTCACTTTGAAAGAGCACAGACATACATTTACTTAGAGAACATGTGATGTCAACCATACCTTCTTTTTCCACTGCCGGCCCTCAAGCTGAGCAGACACTGACATCAGTTAAAGGAAGACAGTTTATGTTCAGCTTTGTGCAGCCAGACTCTGACTGTCAGACCACTGGGGAATGCTGGTGAGTGCTAAGTCACACATATCCCCTGTGACTCAATCCCACCTTCCCTGGGCAACACTGTCCAATAGTGTGTCACCCTGTGGGGCTGCCAGCCACAGTCAGCACTGGTACAGTCTGGAATTAAACATTTTGGCAGACCATGTAGTCCATTTACATGCTGGGAACGTGCTTTAATGGGATGATACACCTTGACGCCATTGTTTTCCAGTTAGTAAACAAATGATAAGCAGATAACAAATGTTTCAATATTTTCCTTTTTGGTGCATATTTACCTGTCTTTGGTTGTGGGTGAATAAACTACATTGTAAATATCATTGGCACTGCCAGATATGAATTAAAAATGAATTCAATCTTATCCTAAATAGGTTCACAGTAGGACAGGGAACTTTAAGAAGCATGTGACCTGGCATGTTTGAATTTCTATGGCCAGATAACAATTAAATGGAAGCCATGTTTCACAGGGTTCATTTGATGTTTTATGTGAGATGATTCCCATGATTGGTCAATAAATCCACATCTCCAACAATTCAAATCTCATGCTTACAGCTGACATCTCGGTTATCCATAAGTCTACAATATTTTTGTTGTTATATTTAGTTTTTCCTCATCTGAATTAATTCATCTGCTGTAGGGCAAAATCAAAAACCAGCAAAAGAGAATGTTTTAATTGTCAGGACAGCTCCTTATTCTCCTTGGTGAAACCCATCACACAGCTCCCTGATCCAGTTTGTGCCCCTGTTCACTTCCCCCTCACATCATCTCTGCCCTGTTGTTTCTGCTGACTATACACTGCTGCCGGGCCAATAATATACACCAGACACCCTCCCTCCCTTCCTCCTTTTTTTCCCAAACACTGATATCACAAGGGCCAAACGCAATTAGTGAGCAGCAACTCCTCAGCCACCACTGTAGTAAAACCTTCAGTAATCACATTATAAGAAGGTTTCAAAGTCCCATCCCAACTTCATTTTGTCAGCATTAACAGCACACAGAGGAACACCTCCTGTTATTCTATTAGAAAACTGTATTGTGTTTCCAAAAAAATGCAAGAGAGGAAATGATTTGAATATATCACTGGGAATGTATTTATGTGTACCAGACCTACAGCTTCTCTTTAAGAGAGCTGAAAGGGAGAGAAGATACATTCTAGATCCCAGTTAATTAGGTTATTTGTACTGACACATTTATTCTTGCAATTTAAAAAAAAAGGTTGCTATCATGCCTTTTCTCTAGCTCAGTTAATCATTGGTATCTGAGTGGAATTGTGCTTTAAAAATATATGTATGCTCATAAAAACAACTGGATTTATTCAAGAACATGAGTTAATTAAGCATGGGTAAATGTTATGATTTTATGTGTATTTGTATATGGAAGTGACAGTATGTCCACCTCTGTTTTCCCTCTACCTCCCATTCTTTTCTTCGACTCTCCTTAAACTTTCCCACTCTCCCTCTCAGCTCTCTGAGGCCAAGCTCAATCTATCCTTGTCATATTTAATTAAAGTGTCTGCAAATTTCATTTCAGCAGTTGTGCAGGAGACGTTATTATGGCACTCATCATTCTGAATATCTCCATGCCGTAACGTTACAGCAGAGTTTAATTTCACTTTCCTTTGCTCTTCTTTCTCTCCTTTCACTCTCCATATTAAAGTTAAAATGAGCCATTCTGTCACATGTGGTGGAGGGAGACCCTTTCTTTCTCCTGCCTTGTTTGCTTACACATGAGTAGCCCAGTGATGTGTCTCTCCCGCCAGGGGATTCGTTTCCTTTTGGCCACAACCTCTTGATCCCACCCAGATGGAAGGCTGCCATGAAGTTATTGTACTGTACAGCAATGGATTTGTAAAGTACATTTGGCGAAGTCGGTCAAAGGGTCTGATCCAATTTAGACAGCAAATTACACATACTCTCAAATATTTCAGGAGAGTTTAATTTCTTCCCAGTTTTGGCGTGGGCTTTGGGTACTTAACTCCACTGTTCTGGGTTACATTGGCAGCATGTAAAATCATAACCCATTATTAAATATACTAGGCTTTGACAGAGGTCTTCTCTATTCGTAATGTTGGTCCAATAAATGTAAAACTACTTTTACACCGACTGTTGAATATTGTTCATACAGATTTGCTAAAGGTATTTCAAAATGTTGTACTAGTCTACATACAATTTCTCAATTAGACACAGATATTACATCAGAAATGTAGAAGTACAATTATTTGTAATTCAATTAAATGAACACATAGAAGCATGTTAAGTCCCAATAAATTATAAGGTACACTGTTACTAAATGAACAAATAGTTAAATACAAATGTATTGGTAACTCTACAACATTCCCTTCTGCACCACAGCTATTCAGCTCTTAGGGTATAAAATATAAACTCCAGCATCAGTAAAATAATTTTTCCATGTTTCATGCTGTACTTACATCTAATACTCTCTCAGTAAAAAAAATAGTACATTTGAAAGGTAAATCTTTTCAGACTTAATACAACCCCAGTTAAAGGATTTCTCATTGGGGTCTGTCATTAATATGTGCTCTTGACTGAAAAGACAGAGCAAGATTCTAAATATCTTTAATAATTTACAATACCACTTAAATTACAGAGATAAAAAAGGCAAATCAAGTGAAATGTGCCTTAATAAATGGTCACCATATTATTATGATTGTGATTGTGATTATGATTATGATTATGAATTATTATTATTATTATTATTATTATTATTATTATTATTATTATTATTATTATTATTATTATTATGTTGTTGTTGTTGCTGTTGTTGTGGTTGTTAAGAGGAAGAGGAACATGATTATTATTTTAATAAATTTCACTGTGGTATGCTTTCACAACACATCTGGTATGGCAATGTCACATAATTATATGTGGCAGATAAAACAATATGTCCTGCCAAAAGTTAGAGCGCCTGAGAATAACCACCATCAGATTTACATTACTCTTCACTGCTGGTGTGCTCTGGTCTAACAGGCAAGGGTTGACTCCTTCTCATCTTGTCTTGCAAGTGTGTGCGCGCGTGTGTGTGTGTGTGTGCGCGCGTGTGTGTTATGCCCTGGCATTCCTCCAGTGTTGGAGATTGATGGCACATTAAAGTGAAGGACAAGTCATGCAGCTGTGCACTTGCTCTTCAGGTAGAGACACAGGGTGCTGCAATCAGCAAGGTGCCCCAGCCGTGGCCGCTGTCATCATGGTGGCTACCCCACCCACATACACACTCAGGCACACAGCCAACCACCATGTACTCAAACAGGCAAACACACACATACAGGTACACACATACACTCAGGCACACACAGACACCTTTACTAATGTACAGCAGAGTTGTAGACCAACAAAATATGTAGCAACACTCAATACATGCAGCTGAAGTAAACACATACACATTCATGCAACCTGGAGGTGCAGAAGGGGTCTCAACTGCATTATGGAACATTATTTTACACATCGTATGTGGAACATGAACTGCTATGTTGCTGTGGCAGATTAAATGGCACACATGGTTATTTTCCCTTCTTTCTGGGCCCTCAGATGCCCCTGTTCCAGTGGCCTTCACAAGACAGGCTTCAGAAGGACAGGGAACAGGCCCATCAGCACATCAGTCACTTCCAGAGGAAAAATCAGAGGAGGGAGGACTGGGGTGGCACACACAATACCAGACCTGAACTGTTGCTCTGGGCTTGTAAGATGAAATAGGCAATAAATGAACCAAGGCCGCTGCAGCCTGCCGGTAACAGATTTACTCTGGATTTACATTGAGCGTGATATTCTCACTCTCTCACCAGCCAAAGACATTCTGTTTCAATGAAAATAGAGTATGACATGTGGCAATTTAAGGGCAACACTGACAGTTGTTGTTAAAACATCCAGTTGATATAATAACAATCTTCCTGAGCCACCAGCATACGAGCCAATGATTTGAAAGATCTGCCTACGTTTCAGCTGAGAAAGGAAGACAAAATGATGAAGAGATAACCCCATCTATTGACTCCTTTACTCTATGTGTAAAACTTTACACACGCTTTCAGAGTCAGGCTCTAAAAGCAGTTAGCTTTGCTTAAGTATTCCACAGCATGACATTTCAGTGGCTGCTGTGGCTATTTATGGAACATTAACTGTGAAATCTAGTTCCTGTTTTGATATAATTCCATGGCTAAAAAGTATTGGCTATTGAAAAATTTTACCCTTGAAATGTGCAATAGCAATTGGGATGGAGTTACTTGAAGATTACAGTGAAATTGATGATTGAGCAGAGATTGAAATTTCAACAAAATTTGTCTGGTGACCAGTATTCAGAGCCAATATGATTTTCTTTGACCCACTGCCAAGTTTGTCACATCTCAGAGCTGCAGCAGCATGGATCTTCCAGCCGAGTGCTAACACTCTTTGGGGGGAAGGGGGTGAGAGAACAATATATCTGCTCAATGCTGATGAGGGGAGTTCTGCAATGCTGTTCAGCTTGTTTTCTCTTCCACACCTGTTATCCACCCCCCATGGCAAACCCCCATCTGACATTGGGATTAATATCGCAACAGGTGTGAACTCTCTGTGGAGCTCCAGGCGCTCAGGAGGGGAGCCTGACCAGGGACATGGTTTAACAAGGGCTTTATAAACAGCGTGACTTCTCAGGGACACAGTGACATGACTGCACTGGGAGACCACACTCTTAACACCAAGAGAGGGGAGGTTAGTAAAGGCAGCCATTTAATTACAACTTCTGATTTACATCATGACCCATGTTGTTCTGGTAGGCAGTCCAATGTCAACTGTACTGTATTCAAACCTCTACAGTGGCTCTGCCAGGGTCATACGAGGTGGGTATGAGGTTAGCTGCCACTTGAGTGAATATTTGTGCATGCGTGTGAAGAAGGAGTTCTGTGCAAGTAAGTTGGAAAATATTACAAAGAATAATTTTACTAAGAATAAATGCCAGAAACACCCTGGAAGCTTTGCTGTATAAACCCAATCTGAGAAAGAAAATTACACACCAGAAACCAAACCTTTGTACCTTTCCCTCTTTATCTCGCTCAGTCTCTCACCCTCTCTATTTCTCCCCTCTTGTCTTTCCTATACCATCTCAGTGTTTCTCTTTTTTTCTGCTCCCTCACACGCAAATGGTGATAAATTTTCCTTTTGTAATGTGATGTTGCACTGCCGCCCTTCCTAACTAATGAAACCTGTAATGCATTCTGTAATCTACACGAGTGTCCTAAATTCACCCACTCAGGGAATGAAGTGAAGAGTGGGGAATGGACTCCTGTGTGAGTGCATGTGTGGGTGTATCTGTGTACCTGTGCCTCTGTGTAGACCTTGTAGGCTTTTTCCTTCTAAGTAAGATTGGTTGGCCTGCAATAGTCACGTGGAATGATGTTCTCATCCAAATTCAGATTCCCCTGCTCTCACTCCCCCCAGGCCTTTCTCCTGCCCTCATTCCTCATAGGACATGCCCTATCACCACCATGTGTACATTTCAGAGGGGATGTTTCATTAAAGCTGAATAAAATAACCCATGATCAAAAATAATCCCTTTCACTACAGGTCACAACAGGTTTCATAACTCAGGTGACATAACTGAGAGTCACACTGGTCCCTCCCCAGCATATCTATCCCCAGCATTTACACTAAGAAAAGCACAAAGAAATGCTCTATGAGGTGAAATCCGCAGTAATTTTTTTGTCCAGTGAGTGTACACAGCCCTCAGATAGCTGAGAACCCAAAACCACCTTCCTCTCAATCAAACCACACCCTCTGCAAACTGGGAGGATATCATTGATTGTTCAGTAAACTTTAATGAGCAACATTGATTGGGCCAAATGAATCAAAGAACAACAATGGAGTTTGTGAGTGCCTTTCATTGTCAAAGCCTTTTGTGCTGTAAATAAGGCAGCAGCGACAGGAATGGACCACCAAATACTTCTCAGAACCTCAGGGTTAATTCTGTGCCACAGCAATATATAGCCTGGCAAAAGGTAGTCCCTTCCAAAGTGATCTACAGCACAGTGGTCATAGACCTGTTGTCACAGTAAAAACCGCCAAGTAAAATATCATGTTGCTGTCACATCAGCTCATTTGTTTGTTTTTTTTTTGTTTTTTTGTTAAGACACCCCTCCCTTGCTTTTACTAATGGGGTAAATGACCTTTTTAACAGCTGAATTGGCTGTTATTGTTGTTTGCTGTCATTAGTGTCAGTCAGGAGGGTCATTTCCGTGAAGTCTCAAGGAGAAATTGAAGGTGACGGCAGCTGAGAGAGGCATATGCAAGGGTCATGAAAGGCCAGGCCAAACCTCAGCCAGTAATCTATTTCACACTAAACAGGAAAACAGCAATTAGCATTGGGGTGTAGCAACTGCTTCTGAAAATTACAAGTATGCTTATGCAGATCAGTATCCCATAACATCTCACATACTGAATTTTTCTCTTGTACATTGTGTTTACAGGCTTTCGCTCCCTTTCTCTCTCTCAAACGTTCACACTCTCTTTCTCACAACATACAGACATGCTCAGTTGTACATATAGACTTCAGATCTTGGTAGGAAAACCTTCAGGGCTAAAACTGAAAAGATCACAAATCTCCACCTCTGATCCCCTCAAATGAAACCTAATTCAGATTTACCCATGAGTAAAACCAGTGAGATCATGGGAGAAAGAGAGAGACAGAGAGAGAGGGAGAGAGATGGGGAGAGAAAGAGAGAGAGATAGAGAGAGAGATGCACCTTCCTGTTAGGACAGGAATGGGGTAATTGGCAGGGGAGGTAGTCGAGGTCAAAGATCAAGGACACAAGTCATATTCTGACATCCTCATGGAGAAGATGGGCAGCTCCCTGGATGAGTCTCTATTAAATCACCCCAACTGCAGCCTCTGTTTCTGCTGACAGAAAACCCACCAGGAGTGGAAAAACACCAGATCAAATTACCATAATAAAACAATAAGACTATGGTAATGTGATAGACATTGTAGGGGTTGGAAACAAGAGAGAGACAAAAAACCACAACAAAACAAAACATTTTGGTGGCATTTTGCAGGCTTGCTGTGTGGTCATAATCATATTTTACACCGGTAATTATGGTGTAGTGTAGCTTACCGCAGCCGCTACGGCAAAGCGGAGTATGGTTCAGTAATTACCATGATGAACTTGGCACAAGGCGGTAATAAATGTCTGGCCCTGCTGCAGTCACACTCTGCTCGCATGATCAGATCTGGGGCTGGGGAAGCTCAGTTGGAGAGGGGGAGACGGGTCACCTATTCCCTAAACCTGTATCACCACAGCAGGGGCCACAGCGGGGAGAGGGACGCCCCGGGCACAGGAGTGTGATAGCACTCAACATCCTAGTGCAGCTGAGAATGCCAGTGCTTTTTCATTTAAAAAGCACTTGGGTGTGTGCATTGAGGGGTTTTAATATTTCAAGAAAATGATGGTCCTGTAGCCATGTAAAATCCCTGCATTTAAGGGTTTTTTTAAAGTAGAAAGGGTATACTAAATGGTGTGTGCGTGTGTGTGCGCGTCCTAATGGCATATGCCAATAAATTAATTTGCTCCAGAGACACAATACAGCATACAATGAATTGAGATACTCTAATATGGCAGAAATATATTAATTTATCACTCATAATTTAACATTTAAGCCATATAAAAAAAACAAACACCTGACTCCAAATTTGAATAATTTCTACAGCAATGTTTTCTACCTTCTGAAAAGCCAAGGCAATGTTGAAACAACATTATGTGCCATCTTGAGAATTATATTCCACTGATTACTATATTTATACAATGGCTTTCGTCAGCTACAGAGACATAAACATGTCTATAAAAACTGTTCTCATCACAGCGTGGACAATCCAGAAGCAAGTCTGCGTTGGCAGTTGATAAAACATTGTCACAGTAGCCCTATGCATTTTTATACACTTGTGAGAAAAACAAATCCAGTAATAAGGTTAAAGACCTGCTGACTCCACTATGTCTTCTGTTGTCAAGACCTGCGCTGCATGTTTAAATGAAATCTACCACAAGCAGTACAGCCTGTTTCCCCTAAAACTATACTAAAATTCTTCTAGGGAAAAAAAAAGTTTCATATTAAACTAAGTTAATATGTTCATCTACATTTAAATATTTACATTTTAGTTTTTTATTGTGGGATGTATCATATTGTAAATAATCCTTTTACCTTCCATAATTGTTTATAATTCATACCATTCCTGGTTAATATTAATGTAACATTTCAAGACAGTGTGCTCAACATGTAAAAGTTAACAATGTTTGTAATGTTTGTAAAGAAATTGTATCTGAGTGTGGCAAATGACATTTTCCAAATGGAAAGGATTTATTTGTAATATCATGACTATGTACCAAGAGAATCTTTGAACATTGGCATTGTGTGACTGAAAAAAACTGTCTGGACACTATTTTGATTACTTTCCTGTTTACTGCACCAATGCACAGTGACAGTTACCAGCTGCCTCCAGAAAATTCTTAATGGTGAATTACACCAGAATCGTAAATGTGATTTTGACAGTTTTATTTGGCAGTATATTATTGTGTCACATCAGGTTCCTTCAATAGACTTGTACCACAGGAGTTCTTTGTAGTATGACGTGTGATGCAATAAATATCCATATCCAACAGCTTCATGATTTAACCCTGATTCTCTAGATAAAAAAACAAGGACATTACTACACATTCAAACACTTCAGAGGTATAATTCTCCTCTACCCCAACCCCAAAGGAAATCTAATCTGACCTTTTAACTTTTTCAGTATTCTCAAGTACTTAACTTCTCCAACATGGACTTCTCACAAGATTAATCAAGCAATGGTTAATTTCATGTCCCATTTGTTTTTAAACATACAAACATCCCCCAGGGTGGAGGGGCATGGGGGACCCCCTAACTCACCAGGTCTTTTGTCCAGTCTTCTGCCACGAGCACCACAGAGCCGAACCTTGGAGATGAGGATGAGGATCTGTTTCTGGCAGAGGGACTTGTTGCTCTTGGGGCATGGCTTTCGCTTATTGGAGATTTGCCGGTTTGCCTGAGGGTCCTTGACCTCCCTCCTCTGCCGAATCAGGGAGCTGGCGAGAGCCGCCATCTTCCCCTCTCACCTGTGGTGGGGGCTCTTTAACAACCCCCCTCCCACACAAAAAGAGTGAAGGAGGACTGCAGCAAGCTGAGGCTCAGTGTTCCCCACAGTTCCGAAGGGGGCGTGGGGGAGGGGGGAGGTGCTGGAGGCAGGACGTCCCAAGAAAGGTAGGGGTGGTAGAATCTTTTTTGTTGCTGTTGTTAAAGAGGAGTCACCTGATACGTCACAATTTTTGCCCAACCACCACAAAAGAAAACAAATGCCACTAAAATGTGATTTAAAAAATAAAAACAATAACAAATCACATTGTTGGAGGTGGGGACAGCAAAAGAGAAGGAGGTATGAGAAACATGGGATGTGCATTCGCAGTCCTGGATTCCGTCACACAAGCCGCTCCTGTCCCTTCAAGACCAGAGCGACCACAGCACACTCAGAGCAGCAAAGTTTGAAATGCCTCATGTCAAATGCAGATAAAAAAACGATTTATGTCACTTCATAAAACATGGATGGCTTGGAGAGCCAACAATGTATCCAAGAACAGACCTGACACTTTGGTTAAAAAAAAAAAAACTAAATGTTAAACAAAGACGAGAAAAAAAGAACGGTCGGGGCAGTTGGCCAAGATGCAGGGTTTTTTTTTAGTTGTTTTTTTCACCTTATTTTCAACTTTCTTTCCACCTCCAAAAATTAAGAAAAAAGAATTAAAAAACTGGCAAAATTAGCCCAGGATCTCACATTCAGAGAGAGGGATGAGAGGGAGTGGGAAACAGAGGGAGGGATGGGATCTCTCCCTTCTGGCTCCCCTGGCATACCCTCCCCCCTCTCACCTACCCCCCGAGAGAATATTTGTAAATTCCAGTGGCTACCAGTGATAGAGGTGACATTCATGAGTGAGGTAGAGGGAGAAAGAAAGAGAGACAGAGAGAAAGGAGGAGAGAGAGGGAGAAGCCAGCCTTCGCTCTCATCGGACAGGCGGCTCTGAGACAACAGGCATCAGCTCTCCCAAGCGTGCTACCACAACAGCCAGCCGTCCTTCAGGACAAGAGTGAGATGGAAAGGAGAGAGGAGAACAAGCGAGACAGGGAGAGAAAAGGATGAATGAAGGGAGGTGTGGTGGTGAAGTTGATGATGGTTGCAGGGGAGCTTTCGCAGGTTATTGTCACCTACAGTACACAGTGCGCCTCTAGCTGTCCATTGTCCCGTGGCTGGCCGAGCTGGTCCTGAGACTGTCTTCACATTCGTGCTCCCAGCTCCACTTCTCTGAAAAATCCCCACAGCCAGCCAGTGTGTGTGCATGTGTGTATGTGTGAGTGTGTATGTGTGTGCATGTGTGAGAATGAGTGAGCGTCTGTATTTCCAAAGCCAGGTAGCCCTCTCTTTCTGTGTGTGTGTGAGTGAGTGTGTGTGTGAGAGAGTCCCTCTCTCTCTGCTCGCTGCTCACAGTGAATTACAGAGCCAACACTAGCAACATGCTTTACACGCTCTCCCTCTCTCTCTCTCTCTTTCTGAGCCCTCCCCCTTGCTCTCCCTCCCTCCCTCTGTCATCCAGAAGCCGTCCTTCTCTTGCTACTGTATCATTCAAAATCCCTCCTTCCCTCCCTCTCTGCTCTCACTCCCCCCCTCCCTGCCTTCTCTGCCTCCCTAAACTTGAGTCTCTGGATATCTCTCCTCTCCCTCTGCACGTCTGGACACCCCCTGCTGAAATAAGTCAGTCCCTCATGGAGGCTTAAAGCCACAGATGGGGAGTCTCTCCTTCAGGCTGCCATGCAGCTGCAACAGTGGCATGGGATGGATAGAGTCAGTCATTCACAATAATGCACACAAACGCATATATGCAGGCACGTGCACATACTTTACATTGTTTGTTCTAATATTGCACATTCATAATCTCAGTAATAGTATGACTGGGGAAGATGTCTCCAATGACATCACTGCCTCTATTTATTTGTTCTCTCAGAGAAATATTGTGAATGACTGGCTTTGTAGTTCCACATAATGAGTACATTAATTCATGGTGATTGATTTAAAACAAAAATAAAATAAGTGTTAAGATATTAAGGGTTTGCAAAATGACAATGGCTATTTTTATTCATTCATATACTTTTCTGAAATCAACTTGTAAACAAGCAATCTGAAAAGTGTGTTTGGTCTATTGACTGTATACACACACCCAGAGTGACGTAAATGAAACTGAACCTGGCTCAGGAGTGTGAACCAAATAGCATTGGATACCAGATATGGCTGAATTTTAAATGATGCCGATGCTTCATTACCATTTAAAGGAAGATTAATTGAACCAGAAGTGCAAAGTGACATCACATGACCAGGTTTAACACTGTGACAAATGAGCCCTGTAACCAGGGAAGGGCATGACAACTTTTTTCCTACCTCTTTTTAGTTTTCTTGTGCAATACAGACACATGGCTGTCCCAATAGAGAATGACTTCTCCTCACTTCATCTTTTACATTTAAAACATTTAAGTTTATTGCATTAAAATATGGAGTGCAAGTTTGTTTCCATCTTATACTGCACCAATTTCATATTCACCTCTCACTACCCCTTTAATTCACACTTCTTTATTTAACCTGGTATTATTTTACTTATATTTATTTGCACATAATTCACTTGTAGCATTGTTATTTTATCATTATGTCATTTATATTGTTTTTTTTTAACCTTTTACACTGCGAGGTCATTCCAATAAAGCACAATTTGTATTTGAACTATGAAAAAAAGCTTCAATCTGTTCTACTCATTTGTCACTGTAAAATAAAGTCATGTATGATATCACAAAACTATTGTGATTTTCTAAAACAATTCCTCTCAACAAAAGGTCTTGTCATAGCAATTAAATGGACCCATTTCTGACTCTCCTTGGCATTGTCTGAAATTGCTCAGTCGTTGCATTGCTCACTATTCACATCGCAGTGAATATGATGTAGTACACTGCATGTCGAGTGTGTGGATGGAATAAGAGGACAATATCAAACACAGCTTTGTCATCAGTTCCATGGTAACCATACCTAAGTTCCAGCGATAGACAGTCATACAGCAGATTAATAAAATGCTCAAATTAGAAATGTGTGTAGTTATTATCTTTTGACTCATCCTCGAGCTTCATCTTCTTTCGCTTAAGTCAACTATATGTAACTAACATTACGCTGTTAGATAATATGGCTGTATATGTACTGATTGCTAGCTGAACAGATAGAATAGCACCAGGCCACAATTGCACAAATTAGTTGAACCTAGCTGCTGACTCAAATTATCTTATGTGAAATGTTAAAGTGTATTCCTATTTATTTTTACATTAACAAGATCAAAGAACTATGTTGGAAAAACACAAAAACAAACAATAAACCAAAAACAAAAGACTGAAACCTTGAAGTGTAGGTCCATCATACAGACTTCCCATCCACCTCCAGTTTGGGCCAGAGAAAAAAGAACCCAGCAGTCCATCCTGCCACCAAGGCCTGCCTCATAAAGTACTGTGGTCAATGCTGCTGAGAGAATCTTTAAAAACAAAAAGGCCATCCTACTGATTGAAGGCACAAAAACACTTGTCTGATTTTAATGCATTCATTTAGTTTCATGTTTTGCTGCTGCTGATTCCTGAAAGCTGGCATAGAGTCCTCTCCAGGGAACTTCAGGAGCGGGGCAGCCTGGTGTCGTTTACCAGGAACAGTTTGGGAAAACCAGCCTGAAATCATGCAAAGATGTGAGAGCAGGTCAAGATATCAAGATGGATTTTAAACAACTCCTCCAGCAATCTTGCAACTGGTTGCGAATTGGGGATTTCAACAAAAGCAAACAACTAAAGTTTAGCTAGAAGATCACATGTTACACAATAATACTTACTGAATAAACATCAACATGGATTTTACTGTGTGAGAAGCAAGCAAGTCATAAGTATGTTGTACTAATACATGTTTTCACTACAAAATGTCCGATTTACCAAATAGTGCACTATATAGTTAATAGTGCGCTATTTCAGACAAAGCCCATCTCTCACTCTGCCCCCTCCATCACACTTGAGAAGTGGCAAGTGCTTCTCTTTAGCCCTCAATGCATTATGTAATGATGAAAATTGTGGGGGGTTTTGTCTGTTAAACTTTCACTTTTATTGTACTAAATTTACAGCTCCAGGGTGGCAACTGCATTGAAGTCCTTTTTCTGTGAGCTCGTACCTTTGTGTATGTATATGTGTAGTCTGGGGAGCTGTAAGAGCAGTGAAATATTTCAGAACAAAAACTGATGGACACATCTTCACCAATGAAGCTGATGAAATTGGACAAAACAGAGGCCAGGATAACAAATGCAGAGCCTGCAGGAAAGTGTGACTGATCCATCCTATCAATGGAACGTGTTCCTCTACTGAAACCCAAACCCAAGCCCTGAAACATCTGTCTCTGTTTGCTCTGACATGCCCTTGGGGGCATTGCCACACACCCAGTGCCCCTCGTGTCTGCTGGCACCATTCTTATGCACTTTACCATTAACAGGTTTTCAGTACCAACTTATTTATTCCTAAGACAGCCCAAAATTGCCAGCAGCACACCCAGGAATATTCATAGTAAAAAACTGTACGTCCACAGAACACCTTTGTAAAGGCAAGAGGCTTTATGCTTTGTCACAAGATCAGAGGTTCAGCTCCCAGTGCTCTTTCACAAGGACTTCATGCTCAGCCAAATGTAACATAATTTCACATTCCAGCGGAAAGAATGTCACAAATTCCCAAGATAAGGTTATCACTCAGCTCCCAGCCAAAAATAAAAACAAAATTTTCTTTAATCAAACATTTATTTTTACACACAAACCCATTACAGCATTACTGGGAAGAAGGGAACAGCACTAGGGTATGAGCGAAGGGGGATAGACCAGACCACTCCTGCCAACATTTAGATCCCAACAATCCCCTGAAGAGAATTTAGTATGGTGGGGATTTGAGTGGAGGGCAGTTTGTGGGGTGGTGGGCATGGAAGATTAACAAAATGTTTAATCTCATAGATCAGAGGGAGTTAGCACCCTCACAGGCTTACTTCCTGAAAAAGAATTTTGGGGGAAATGGAGAGTAATCTTCAGATGGAATCTTATCTCCAGAGCACTTTAAATAAATTCAAAAGGCAAGGAGGGGAAGAGAGGGGCTGGTTATGACGAGGGAAGAGACAAGGGCTAAGATTAGCATGCAGGAGGCAGTAAAATAATGTGCAGATATACATGAAACACACCCCCATCTTCCATTGAAAGCTAATACATAGACATATAGATTAAATGGCAGGAAAACCAAATAGTCATAAAACTAAAGATTATCCTGTATATAAAGCCACGGATGGTGGTGTGGAAATCACATTTTGCCAGCAGTTTTGCACTTCTGAATGAATTCCACTACAGAACAGGTATTCTCTACAGACATCTATCCGTGCTTAACTGGTTAAGAATGTACATGAATGCTGCCCACCAGCATCCCTATGGACTCTAATCATCACTCACTTTGGTGTCTGTATAAATCATCTGCAACGTCAGATGTGATCCACATGATGGTCATCAGTTTGTATGCCATCTACACTGCAATCGGAACAAATAAACGGAATGGAGAAACAGAAATAATTTAAGGAGAACAAGCAGACTATGGCTCCTTCCATCCTGCCTGGTCCCCACTCAGTTTCTGAACTGTCTACCATCAGTACGTCTTAACATTTACCCATGCTCAATGTCAGTCCTACAAGCCACTCACAACAGCATGATGCCTTGAATGCGAGGGTTACCCAGAGTTCTGTTAAACAAATGGGATGGGGCTGAGGGGAAGTGAGAGTGAGAGAGGAGAGATGAGGACATGGAAGCAGAGGAGAGGAACAAGGGAGGGAGGGAGGAAAGGAGAGAAGTCTCAGTCCACTGCAGAATGGCTGGCCAAGGATGGGGGATTAGTCACACTCTACCAGAGGGAGGAGAGGGGAAAACTGCCGATGGGTGTAAATACTTAAACAGCTCAGAAAAGGGGAATATGCAACACACTGAAGGATGCATCAGTAAGACTGGGGACATTGTCTTTAAATCACAATCTGAGCAATCACAAGCCAGCTTAATAGATCCCAGTTCCTCACTGGAAATGTGTGGGTTGATATGGCACTGGGGGGAATTATAAGACTGGAGTGAATTTATCCAAATTAGCTTTACTTATCATTTGACTCTTCCTCAAAAGACAAAAGTGTCTCTGTATTGCGATAAGACCATACGAATTCTATAAAAAGAGTTTCAGGAGGTTATTTTGTCTTTTTCAATCCCTAATGATAGCTGTCATCCCAAGTTGTTAAGCACCAAGCATTATTTTTTCCCTTAATTTTAATTAAAATGTTTCAAAAGCGTTATATAATAGCATTACTTTAGGATGGCTTAGTAGCAGAACAGTTGTTGGGCTTTTTGTCAGGAGGGATGTTGTAATACTCATCCTGCTATAACATCAACATTTGAAAGCAGGAGTGTTTAAACCAGATGGAGCTCAGAATGAAATTAAAAACTGTTTCAGACTGGGGGAAACAGGGTAAAGGACATCAGGATACATTTCTCACACAGACAATGTGAATTTAGCATGCCACATAATGTGACAATGTGAAATGTGAGGTTAATGTACAAGATAATAAGTTCATGGTTGAATTTTAGTATTGAGTTTTAGCAAGGCCAAACCAGCTATCCCTGTATTTACCCAGAAGGTGGAGTATGATGTTAGGGAGACTGACAGAGAGAGGGGGACCAGGGTGGTGGTGGGGTGTTAAATTGAACCACCAAAAGCAATTAAGTGGCTCAAGTTCCTGAGTGCAGCCCACTGGCAGGAGGCCTGGCATTCCAATACCTCAGAATTACAATAACAATGGAACTGTTATGATATCACACTGAAACAGATTGAGATTTTCTGCCTTTGATCCGAGAGAGGGGGATAGAGGAAGTGAGAGAGACATAGATGGGGGATGGTAGAGAAGAAACATGGCTTCTGGCCCAAGTTTCCACAATACAGTGCTAAAGGATTTTTTATAGCAAGGATTCTGGTAAAAGTGAAAAGTGGGATTCCTCAGGGAGAGTAAGGCCTGCTAGGTGAAAGACTCCCCTTCACCAGATCACATAAGCTGCACCAAGTTAGGCTCACAGAATGACTTGTTGCCTGTTTCAAATTGTTTGGCTGCAACTTACTAATTCAGTTTTGTTGGGAATTATATTTCAGCAATAGGAACCAACAGATCTTAATATAATACTCACATCACTTGGACAATAAATTTTGTGTAACGCATTGCGTACCTGTGGCTGGGTTTGTTTCTTTCAAAGAGTTTTTAAATCACGATGTGTAGATTTATACTATAATCTTACATATTACTTGCTGTGTGATTTTTTATATACTCTCATATATGAGCATTCCTGTATATCACCAATGTTGCTATAGCCTAACAGGGAATGCAAAGTAAAAAAAAAAATAAAAATTACAACTCATCATCATCAACTTACCATCATTGCTTTCTGCACCCTATATCTTCAGACAACGGTTGCTCAATTTAATTGGTGGATCAATAATATTGTTGTTAGTTTGCATTTGTGCTAACCATTCATTTTGTTCAGCTTCAAGAATTAGTGTGCTTACAAAACCCTGGTGCCTTTACTCCTTTGGTGCACAAGGGTTTTTCAAGAACACTATATACTGAAGCTGAACAATTTGAGTGGTCACAGTCCTTTGAACAGATTTGCAGTGTTTTTGTTCAGCCATGATTCAGACCTAATCAAATTAACAATAGGTTTAAAAGAACCTCAAATTTTATATGGTTTTCAATCAAAACAAGATTTTGTGTTCCCAGATTAATCCAGCACCACGTCTCCATCAAGCTTATTGGTCATGCCTTATGTCTTTACAGTGGAGGCAGTAACACACACAGATTGTGATGCACATAATAACTGACACCATTGATTTCATTAGAAGCTATAGTACAAACCCAAATCTTTCTCTAGTCATTTTGTTTTAAGTCAGTTTATCTGGGTTACCACTCTGCTAAATGCTAGGTCAAATGTGATGCTCACATCACCAAAACAGAGTTTTATAATGATATTATGCTGGAGAAATACATGCTGCCACTAGAGTTCTGAATTCATCTGAGTAAGGATAGAAGTAGGGTAAAAGTAATGAATGAATATATACATACATCAGGGATTATGGTAACAGAGAATCAAATCATTTAACAATTTTTAACAATTTTGATGGAATCATAATCAATAAATCAAATAGGGTATATTGACACATACAAAACGGATTGTTCCAGTCCTGTTTGCTGACTGGCCAATACCACATTTCATAATTACACCATGTCTGAAAAATGTGTATGTGGAAAAGGGAACATCACATAAGAATTAATATCATATCAACCTAATATCTGTATTGAACATGCCAACAGAAAGGGTATTGCATCTGATAATATGGTCAATTTTTTAACATAAATTTTAAAGACATTTAGCTAACATGGATACATTCCCAATGATAAGTCTCACAATGACTAAATGACAGCTCAGAGTGGTTCCAGGTACAATGGAGAGTACTGATCACAATACTGTTTCAACTTTCATCTGCCACCCTCCAGAGTCAGGTTGGAGGCCTAATAGTCCTTTTTATACCTGATAAATGCAACTTTATTAGTAACTGGTTAGAGCCGAAAGCACAATTGAATGTTGTAGGTATTGAATGTTGATGCTAAGGGTCTTTATTGAAAGGCATCTCATCAGACAGAGGCCTGGAAAGTGGTATCCTGCAGCCCTTTGCACAACAGAAGGCCTCCAGCACATTCATTACAGATCCATTCCAAAACCTTCACTCCTCTGTCCTGGAACTCCACTAATCTTTCACTCTAGTTCATATATCCCATGGAATCTTCCACTATCAGGTGGTCAGTTTGCCCTCCCCCATTCATAAAAAACCACCGATGATGTCAGGTAGAGAGAGGAGCGTGTAGGTGTTGATTTGCAGGGGGCAGAGTTTAGGGATACTATAGGGAAATCCCTCATATTACAGGATACAGTAGCATTACTAAGGTCATGAAGCTGATGGTGGTGCAGTGAAAGTGTTAAGTATCTTGTCAGTTTTGATTCTGCAGGGAACACATGGTGGGTGGGGGGTGAGTGACGTGGAGAGGGGAGCAGGGGGTGAGGGGCGACAGTCAGTCCTAAATCACTCAGCCTGTGGCCACTGTTGCTGTTGTGAGTTTTTTTTCATCTGTTGAATAAATAGATGTGAGCCCTCTGAGGTGTTTTCCACATCACTGTCACCTCTCATCAGCTAGATCGGCATCCCCCCATGTCCTTGTCCCTCTCCCTGCGTCAGTGACTGACAGCAAACCGAGGGGAAGAGTGGAGGGTTGGGGGGAAAACAGCCCGTACATCATCTCCCTATGGGCTAAAATACTCTTCACACACAAGGAGAGATGGGAAGATGGGAAGATGAGAAGACAGATGGAATCAAGAAAGAAAAAGGCATATATATGATGCAGAGGTCAAATATAGATGAAGAGAGGGAGCAGTCAAGGTCAACATCTCAACACTTCTTAACTGATGCACATGTAAAGAGTTCTTGGGCACCAAGATGGAGGAAGGCTTCACAGTGGGAAGGAGGAGAGAGAGAAATTGAGAACAATGTCCCAATGGGCAGAATCCCAAAACATTCTTTTAAGTGTAAATGGTGTGTGTTCTGTCTGTATTTCCCATTTGTTTTTGTTTCAGCAGGACATGGGTGCTCAGCTCTGCTTGTCGATTGGGGAATAATACTCCCATCAGGGCCCTGTAGTCCTCTTTCAAGTGTTTCCCACTGAGCAGCAGGCTTGGGAATCGCACTGACAGTGCACAGCAGATGCCCCACAGTTAGGCCTGGAACAATATAAATATTCATATACATATTCATCTCATTCCAGAAGCATTGATATGTAAATAAGGTGAGACACTAAAATGGGCTAGGAAGGGGGTTTGACCCATGTGATGGTGTTCCCTAATTCAATAGTATCTCAGTATACACTACATCAATATGTCAATAGTGTATCACTAGTTTGCTCAAACGCTTCCAAGGTGAATAGTTCCAGGGTACAGCTGTCAGCGCTGACTGACAGGCACTCATGCCCCATCACCCCTCAATCTCCTCACTCCCTCCATGTGTGTAATCTCCAGATTACTGTCTCCTGCAGCACACTATGAGCCTAATGTGACGTAACCCCATCATACTAATCTAGTCACCCAGCCAGCCTTGAAAGTGTGGCTATGTAACAAATAAAACACAAACACACAAACACATTCACACGCACACGCACACGCACACACACACACACACACACATACACTCACAAATGACAGTTGACTTTCAGCCTCCAATAATTTCATAACCTGTGTCACAGCCAAGCAAAGAAAAGCTCACGCCAAGATTGTATAACAGGGAATCTCTTCCTGTTTCCAAAATTTGCCCAACCCCTTACCCATCCCCAGTCTGAGTATCCTGACCACAGCCCCTTCTCACACTATTTAATCCCTTATGTGTTTTATTTTTTGAGCAACCAAACAAAACTGCAAGCCTAACCTACGGATGCCCTCAGTCAGTTTTGGAGGGTTTAAATGAGCACGCATGTTCCAGGAAACATATGCAATCTGTATTTCACAAGCACCCATTTCCAAACTCTGCTGTTGCCCAGCCGGCCAGAGGAGTCATTTAAAGGAAGGGGTGCTGAATTCCCCTCGCTGTCACTTTCTGTGGAAGGAGGCCACTAAGGTGAAGTCCTCCCAGCCCAATGCATTGTCCCATTGCACTTCCTGTCTCAGTTTGCATGGGCATCATCAGCATGTGATTTCGGACTAGGATTGTAGGATTCTTGATTGTATTGAAGACCAGAGCATTGGCTGGATGAGCTGCTCCAGGGCTCAGTGAACTCAGTAATTGGAGACAAGTACACAGCTGCCCTTCAGCCAGTGATCTCGCTGAGGTGTCTCCAAAAGCATGCCGCAACAAATAAGAGAGATAAAGGCTTCGCTCCAATGTCCTCGCATCTTCCAGTCGCCTCGGCCCGCCAGACCTGTCTCTTCATATTGTGTCTGCTCCGACTGGAAGCATGGTGAGGCAGACACAGGCAGCAAAAGTCCTGCAGGTTTAATGTGTAAATTTAGATCAGTATCTGGAAAGACAGGCAATTCAGGCTTATACTCACATTAATGACTTTAATTAAAGAGCAATTAACAGTATCAAAAAGCAAGGTGGATAAAATAATTGTAACAAAGATATCAGAGGAGGAGCTGTCAGAGTGCTGTATGCCACCTCTTCTGCCTCATTACCTGAACTGCAGGTAACCTGGTGAGGTCAGCAGTGTTCCCTGGCGCACCAGGTAAGCATGCACTCACGCATACTCGCATAAATGCGGTGTGACTGCAGCGAGGGTGGCCGTCACCTCAGAGCTCTTTCTTTTCTCTCAAGATGTCACAAACGCCTGTAAAACTTTGGACTGCTTTTAACACAAGCACTCTCCTCTTTTACATCATCTCTTCCAAAAACACACCCCTCTCCTTCACCTTGCATTATTCCCTCCCTCCCTCTCCTCTACACTCCTCTCCCCCCTCTGTTCCAGTCCTCTCTCTCTGTGCCACCCCCACCCCCCCCTTCAGCGCGGCGCTGACCGAGATGAGTCATACCAAAGTGTGGAAAATGAAAAATGTCAGAGAATGTCGGGCCCCCCAAACCCTTTGCAGTGTCCTCCTCTATTCCACATTTCCAGCTGCCCCTACCCCTCCCTCACCCCCATGTCCTGTCATGTTCCAGTCTTCCCTGTAACCACAAACCAACCTTCCACATTCTAAGCCCCTTCAATCAAATCCAATCAGAGGAATTTCTACTTGACACGACACCACTGATGCCCACCGAGGGCATCAGTCAATCAATAAAAGGACATATTTTAGCTATAGCACTCAGTGCAATGAGTTTGCCCCAGAGAGCTTAGCAGAAATTTGGTGCTTTGACAAAATACAAGAGATTGCATAAACCAATCATGGCATGGTTGCTGCAGTTGCCGCACAGCTGGCTCTCTCCATGCCTGTGTGACAGCCCTTAATGCTTGCCACTCTTAGAGCACAGCATGATGACTATACACAGTTGTGTGCCTGAGAGAATGACCTTGGCCCATGTTGTGGTGTTTTTGGGGGGGGTGTCTGTATGTGAGTACAAGCCCTGTCAGCATACTTTTGCAGCTTTGTTTTGTTCTATGCAGTGTGTGAACATGAGTTAGCTCTTAGGCGATTCAAATTCATGGCTTCCTGCCCTCATGTGTCCTGTCTCTGCATGTGCATGCAGTGTGAGTACACAAACCCGTTTTTAATGTGTACTTGCTTTCACTCACTAGAGAAAATCTGTTTTACCGGTGGTTCGTACAGACTTTCAGTTTTAACCATAGCAGTGTACACTCTTGGTGTTTAAGTAATTAATACCTGACCTTAAAAATATAATGTAAATGATATTATTGTAAAATATATACACAAATAATGTACAATACTAAATATTCTGTTCCCGGCTCCATAATGGGTCTGTGGTCTTTGTTTGGTCATTTATTTCATTTCCTCTCTTTTTCCAGCCTTAACCAGTTGAATAAAGGAGCAAACAAATGCATTTTTCCCATTAAGTTCTTAAAAAATGAAGATTAAAAATCTGCTAAAATCAGTTCCCAAACACAACTTTAAGCTCTTCTGTGCATAAATTGAGGGAGTGCACACACCAACATTCTTTCACTTGTCATTCCACAGTGCAATGGAGGACACTGCAGTGGACTACAGCCCAACTAAAACAGACTCACCACAGGAGTCACTGTTGTGTGACAAGGCAGGGAACGCACTAGCTATTAAAACCCTCCTTCTATGGGCAAAACTTCAGCCAGTGGTACACCACCCCACGGGGCCTCAATATGATCAGGATTCAGTCCATACCATGGGCTGCATCACTGCAGTGCCTCAACCAGACACACCACCTGGGGGACCAAACAGTTGCATTTTTAATGTTTATTCCTGTGGGCACAGAGCCAGGCTGAGTAGGTGCATGACAGATGATAAATCACGCTATGGGGTTTTCGTGTGTGAACGTGCGTCCCATTGCATTTTCATTCACAAATTAACTACATCCATTACAGGCCCTTAGCCTGACTAAGTGGAAGGCTCACCCCTGGTCAGTGCCCCCCAGCTCTGAGGGCAGTATGGAAATTTAGCTGGAGGATTAAGGGCCTAACAACCAGTGAATTGCATGGCATGAATAAGAAAGAGGAGCATATATTTTTTTTTTTTCATTTTTACTTCAGTATACTCCATTCACAGATTGCGGCCTATTCTATGGCTGTGTCTGGAGTTAGGCTCAAAGCAGAGTTCTCCTCTTAATATAAGTTCCATCTCATTCAGGTGACAAGCAGATGCTGATGTAAAGTGTGTGCATACTAATATGACTAGCATTCTTCCCTTGAAATGAGCCATTCTGCAATACTTTAGATTAGCTCCTTTGCCTGTGTTACTCATGTCAATATGGCACAAAGCCCTAACCTTACATGTACCAGTGTGGTAAAATGTGCTGGGCTTCAAAAGTGTCTAAAATGGCCGTATACACACAATGGGGCGGGAACAAATGCAGCACAGGGCAGACATGTGGGAAGGGGGGTTAATTACCCACTAACCCAATCCTCCTACCCTCCTTCCCCTCCTGCATCTTCTTTGTCTCAATGTCAAAGAGACCATTGGCAATTCCAATGAGAATAGACCCTGGGGAGGATCTATGTAATACACAGATATATACATACACTTTCAAGCATTTCACTCTCCGATAACTGAACTTTTTAAAGTTAGTGGGAGCCCCTTGTCCTTTCTTTACAACAAATTTTCAGCCTCCAAATGTATTCTACTGGTGGAAAGGGATATTGGCACAGGTGGGACAGGATCATGGGGGGGGATGAGAGAAAGAGCGCACCAGTGATATCCCATCATCTTCCTGCCTCCTATTCTGCCATCACCCCTGCCCTGACCCTGACCCTGACCCTGACACACACACACACACACACACACACACACACACACACACACACACACACACACACACACACACACACACACACACACACACACACACACACACTTTACTCCCTTTAAAAATATTCCTATTACACTAAGTGCAATAATAAATACAGGTATGGTTTAGAATTATTCATGTGCCTGCCATCAGATTGGGTATACTAATCTTGAGAGAGAGGGAGACAGAAATAGAGAGTAGAGTGCTGGGGAGGGGGAAACAGGAACGCAATGAGGGATGAGGATAAATTGTAAGCAAAACAAATGGATGCAAGAGATGAGAGAAGGTGAAGGGGGTGAGCTTAAAGGGGCTATTATCCTATAAATAATACAGGAAAACCAATGGCTGACCAGATTCATGTCATTTTATGAGTCTTTACCCTTTGACTCTGAGGTGATTGCTAAAAAATTCCACTCAAATATGAGTGTGCCATGAAGGCCTCCCTGTATTTCACACCCCTCTGAAGGTGTCTGGAAGTGCCCTGGCCACTCAGATATGGGCTACCAACATAACAGCATGACTGATAACAGAGAGAGGTTAATATCTACTCTGTAATAACCAATAAATAAACTGAATGCAGCTGGTGGGACTGCAAAACTAGACAGTCCCCAAGGGCAGAGGGGCCATCCTGGGCTTGGTTGGATCCCAGTCAGGCTAAAGCTAAGTAAAGGGATTTTTCATATACAAATTTCACGCATACTGTGATAAGGCATTGTATAGTTTTAGTAGAAGGACATTAAAATATTTATCCACCCTCTTTCAGCTAAAAGCAGACAATGGAAGACACAACATGTGGTCTGTACTGCACCTCTGAAGATTCCAGAGCAAGCCTTGTGCAACATTTTGTTTTGCAGAGGGCCAGACTAAGAAAAGAAATACAGAGCTGGTTAAAATGTAATTCTAAAAGTGCAGTTCTGTTTTTCATTTCCCACCAGGAATTTTAGTAGAGTACTCCCCAACATTCTACCTACTTGATGCACCCCAAATGTGACCCAGGGGGAAAGACAGAACAGGCAGTGGCAGTGACATGAAAGCAGCAGAGAAATGAAGAATAAAACACACACGACTTATTACTGCAGCTCCAGAAGGAATAAACTACTTTTCCCGGGTGAACTTCATCCAAGCAATTTCACTTCAAAGATTCTGAAGCATGACAAATTTTGGCACGACTCAGATTTCCTTTTGAAAGACTATAATTAAAGACAAATTTAATTAATATGGAAGAAAAAAAATCTTTGAACTGTCACAGTATTCACATGATGTTAACAGAAAAAGGGGGTTGGGGGGTTAAAATTACTTTTACAGTTCTATAAGGATGTGAAGTTGTGGTATGAAGTCCGGGTGTTGTAATAATCTTTTTGGTACATGCAGTGGGCTATGCACAGTACAGAGAGCAGCCAAACACCAACACCTCACATGGAACCCTTCAGACATCTTCAAGGGATTACTAACCTCACAATTAAAATCAGAACTCGAAAGGAATATCATTCAGATTATATTCATTGGTTTATGTTTTTCATAATATGTAACATCAGATGACCACTTAAAAATAATTTTTAAAAATGTCTCGAGAATTAATTTGAGTTCTTCCACAACACATGAAGCACACATTTTGCAACTTTTATATAATGGCATCATAACCATAACAAAATACTTTAGAAAGCTATTGTTGGACTCTGCAATAGCTGACAGAATGATAAGCATGTCATGCAATGTTATTTTTAAAGAAGGACATCTTTCAGGTGAAAAGCATTATCATAGCACATGAATCCTGAAGCATGCTAATGACACAGAAGTGACAGAAATCCCCACACACAGGCCTTAAACAGAGTGGCAGCTTTAATCAATAACACTAATTACATAAACACCAGAGGCAATTTGCATCATCGCCACAATGATCTTCAATGTCATATTTATCTTCAATCTTCAGCAAGCAGATCCAGCAATCAGATGCCCTTGATCTACAGCAGCTTAACTAAAGTACACAGGCTGAACAATGGGTGGCAATGCAGCAATGGCAGCAGAAAACACCACACAGCAGCAAATGACAGAGCAGTAGTGTTATTGCTTGAGGAAACCAAGGCAGGGCAGTCATTAATTTCTGAAAACCCTGGAAAGAGCTGACTGACCAATCACTGAAACATGATGACATCAATAAAATAATTTTAAAAATGCTTGTGTCAAGACTGGAACAAGAACATAATGAGAGTAGTCTAAGGGAAACACAGTTTAAAAAAAATGTATACCAGGAGGGTAAGAACACACCCTGCAATGCTGCTTTGTTTCACTCCATAAACAAGCTCTGGATATACCACGGTAATATCCTCTGTTTCGCCCCAGAAACTATTAATACTTGTGTGTGTCTAATGGAGATTAATGTGTACTGGCAACAGAGCAGCTCTTCAGTGAAGGAGACAGAAAGGGGGAGAGAGGGAGGGAGAGAATAGAGGGGTGAGAAGAAGAGGGGAAACAGGGACAAGGATGAAAGATGTATGGGATGGATGGAATTAGAAGAATAGATAGAAGGGGGAAATATATGTACATTGACCCCTGAGTAGGTAAATATACCATAAATAAACAAAAAACAGTGATTATACCATTTTCTGCTACACTGCAGTGACATGCCATACTCACTCAGTAACTCACCTCCTGGACATAGAGGCACATTAGTCATGGCAAAGCCAATGTCATTGCCCTGCCTGCAATGCATTACACCGGTAAGCCCACAGTATCACCTGCAATGCATTACACAGGTAAGACCACAGTATCACCTGTAATACATTACACCGGTAAGTCAACAGTATCACCTGTAATACATTACACAGGAAGACCACAGTATCACCTGTAATACATTACACAGGTAAGCCCACAGTATCACCTGTAATACATTATACAGGTAAGACCACAGTATCACCTGTAATACATTACACAGGTAAGACCACAGTATCACCTGTAATACATTACACAGGTAAGACCACAGTATCACCTATATTAGACAGGTAAGCCTAATCCCACTGTGGGGAATTTTGCAGTGTTACAGCAGCAAAGGGGACAATGCAATAACAAGTGCATCAGGAAAAAGCAAAATATAAGAAATACAAAATAAAAAACATACATTCCAAATACTTGCATTACAATTAAAGATTTAATGCACAAGAGTACACATAGGATTACACATGAAGTGGTGAAGCCTAAAGCACTACCTGCAATACATGACACAGATAATCTTATAGCCTTAACTACATCATACTGGCATGGATATGGTACAATTTCATGCACATATTTAGTGGTCAGTTTTCTGAAAAAAGGAGTGCTACTCTACTACTCTACTTTAAGGTTCCAACGTAGCACCGGGTATCGGAGATATACAGATGCCCTGCTTAAGCATTTGGGGAACCATTGTTGAATCAATACAAATCTAGAGATGCAGGGTACATGATGTGAATGGAGACCTCAGTTGCTGGGTTCAGGCTCAGCCGTCTTTATTGCTGCAGAATAGGATAGTCATCTCACTGTCACTCACCTCTAGAGCTCTATAGTGTCCCAGGAAGGCCAAAATGCCCTCTGCCCTGTGCTGTAAGAAACAGAAAGGGGCCCCAGGCCAAGGACATAGTGTCCTTGGGACAGGACAGCCACTGTTATGCAACACAGTGCCCAACTGCTGGAGAGTTCAAAAGCCAGGGCAGCCAGTAACAGCTCATGAAAATTACTCGTACACCAATCTCAGCTGGTCACCACAGTCACCAGGCAATTGCCTGGCCACCACAAAAAATCTGCATGCCTTATTAATCTATAGCCTCCCAGAGTGACCCCGTTCCCCTCCCTGTTGGTTACACTCCATCACTGCAACACAGGATGACTGACTGAATAACACCATAAGAAATGATGGAAAAAAGAAATTTCCTAATAGGAGAATGAGTTAAAACTGCTGCCATGGCATGTGTGTGGCTAGATGTAAAACACATAAGTACATAGACTCATTTCTGCACCATCAAAACACAGCTTGTAGTCAATATACTGAAACATTAGAACACAGGATACCCTAAAAACCCACTCATACATTGAAAAAAAAACAGTTTATCATTAACAGAAAGGGGTGCTATGGCCACCAGAAAGCAGCTCTCCTCTATACACGTCTATAACCTGTGCCGATCCTCATATGCTCTTTTGACTACTTAAAATGAATAGATTAGATGATGACTTTAGGAATAAAAACTGCTGTGACTCAATGCCCTCTGCTGGGATAAATGTGAATTGCAGCATCAGCAGCACTTAAAATGGAAAAAGGCAGTTAGTCTTTGGTAGGGAAGAGGAATGCAGAGACCAAAATGCAGCTTTGATTTAGTCCTTTATTTTGTGCTACAGCAGTGTCATTCAATAGCAGTCAAAGTAAACCAGAAAATGAATGCAAAAAAAAAAAAAAAAAAAATTAAAGCTTTCATTTGCACTTAATGGAAAATAAGTCAAAATTTCAGAGGTGCCATTTAAGATATTGCATCAATTTTCTTTTATCTCAATTTTCCTCTTATTTAGTTAAATCATCATTAGAGGTACATTGGTTACATTCATTAGTTTTCAAACTTAACATTCCAATTAATACCTGCAAGTACACTATAGAGCCTACCAGTATTATAATCAAAAGGGGTTGAGCTAGCCAAACAAGACAGACAGGAAAATACAGCTGCTGTGTTGCTATAATAACTTCCTTCATGTTATCTGTGAGCTGACTTTGTAGTACCTTGACCTTAAATGTCTCAGGAGAGCTTTTCGAAAAGTTTAAGCTGTAAATATGTTTCTCTGAGCCCCAAGGCCTGTAGAATATTGATTTTTTCCATTCACATCTTATTCTCTAACTCATAAATCGGGCTTTTATAGATGTGAGAAGAATACAATAACTATTTTTCTGCAACAGAAATGTTGACAGAAAGGCAATAATGGTCAACTGGCAGAGCACTGCATTTTTTTTTTTTTTTTTTTACCTTTCCTTACAACTACCTGTACATCTCACATCTTAATGTGGTCATGGGACCAATTACAGTGTTTCAGTTCAATGGGCTTTTAAGTTACTGAATACACAAGGGGTGGATTTTAAGTGTACTTAATGTAGAAGCAGACACCAGCTCTATTCCATACCTACAGAAACAAATGTTCATGGACCACGCCATAGAGTCCACTGATACTTTGAAACTGTCAAGTATGATTTCACTACATTAGCAACCACTTAACAGCTAGAGTTCTGTTATTTCACTGCTTCTCATTTTTCATCTTTAATCTACTCCTATTTCTAAATAATTATCTGTTTTTTGTGACCAAAGTAGCTCAGTCAAATAGTAAGGAGAGATTCTTTGCATTTTCAAAAACATAAGTAATGTAATTCTTAAATACCATTTTTTCCAGACTGAATACTTAACAAAACTCATAATATATTAACAAACCGTCTCACTAATTTCAGTAATAACATTTCAGTGCTGTGAACTGGGAAAGCCTAGACAGAAGCCCTGAAAACACAGTAGTAGGATCACCAAGCAGTTACTATGACAGTGAGGAATCCACATTTCACAAGCCTGAAATTTGGATTGGGACATTCTTGGTGTGAATCAGTTGTACTTCTGACTCAAAAAGAGCTTAGCGATCAGCAATCTATGTCAACACCAAACAGCAGTGTTGTCAGCTTGGTGATTTTGCCACCACATCTTCGAAACTATCACAGCATCCCGACATCATGCACAGAATGCAGTAATTGCTACTGTTTTTGTTTCTCAACCAAGTTATGTTGCATGTTTCTGGTAGTTTAATAAAATAAAAGTTTATCACAGCACCGTCTCTTTTCTTGTTATGATATGTCTGTGGATTCTCAGGGTTCCTTAGGGCAGCACCAATCAACAGTTTTGTGTGTGACAACCGATTTGCCATGCACAAAAAGCAAAATAAAATAAACATGTGGTGTTTCTTTTTAAAAGTCAATCAAAAACACAGTGTGTGGAAAAGGAGGAAACATTTCAACTGAGTGAAATTCTTGACTCTGGAAAGCCTCCTGCCACAGTCCTGGGGACTTGACGTTAAAAAGCAGCTTTAGGGCTTTCTGAAGACGTCTCACTTTGGGAGTGTCACAATACTGGACATAGCCAGACAACACCAGATCAGAACACTGATTCTGTGCAATCCTGATCAACTGACACATCTCACATTTGATCCTGTAACAAAATTGTGCTGACTCCGGGCTGACTTCATCATAAAGTGCAGAGATGCAGTAATTGTAAGACTAATCAGACCAGGAGTCTACTCTTGGGCCGCACTCTCTGTAGCCTTTGGTTTTCTTTTATTTTGACAAACCACTGGGCAGTATGTGCAATGCTCTGTGCACTGCAGTACTGTCCAGCCCTTAATCTCACCGTTATGAAAATGGCTGTGTTGACTTAATGCTGCTTTGAATTTGTTCACAGCCTCTGTTCCCCAGAGAGACTCACCCACACAGCAAAGGCCCGCCCACGGTTACACATTGAATTTCTGTTTCAAAGAAAGGACAAAATCTGGGAGTCTTCTGCATTCTGTTCCTACAAGCTAATCAACAAGGTGGAACCCTGTAAAGGCTAAATGGTAGTCATATTTAATTTAAAAACTGTGAGACATAGCTAGAACACTGTCCTTTATTGCTACTCTCCAGAAAGAGAAAGGCACTGACCCTTCTCCCCCAGTCTTTATCATCCTGGCAGCAGTCTTAGTGGGAGGGACAGGCATCTGTTTAAGAGAGATATGACCACACCCAGACAGTCAAAGGGACTGACACAAGGACAGACAAGGGCTCACCTGTACAAAAAGGAGCATAGAATGAAACTTTGTCTTTTAACGGTTCCACTGCACCCACATTGACTCATGCTTAAAAGATCAGAAAAAAAAACTCAAGTCAACATCAAATCAGTGCTTTTCTCAAAGCTTATTAAGACTGGAAGTTAAACAGAAGAGGCAACCATACAATAACATTTTCATTTTAGTAAAATTTAGCCAATTAAAATGATTGTACAAGTTTAAAGGTAACACTAACAGCCAAAGAAAATAGCCCTTAACTAAGATTTAACAGCAGATTTACCCAGCAACAGTCTTAACACAATTCAATCAAGCATCCAGCTACTACAGTTAGTAATCATTGGGTCCACCCCGGGATTTCCCCCAAAGTAGACCAAAGTAGATCTGTATTAGTAACCACATTTTACACAGACTCTGTTTGCAAAAACCATCATCACTACAAAAAAAAAACAGAACACTTTCCACTGGAACAGACAGAACTGTTCGAACATTGTCGGGTTGACTAATCCCCCAAGCAACAGAATAGGGTATCAAATGCCTCTATATGCTTTATACAAAGGCAGTCAAACTCACTTTCTGGAGGACTGGTGAGTATTGTTTTTTTGGTTACTGAAATATCGGTATAGATAAACATGTGCAAAACATACAGCAGTAAAATATTTCTTGTACAAAGCAAAAAAAAAAAAATTGTACAAAGCTAAATCTGCAGCCATGATTTAGTTGCTGAAATACAGGAAAGGTGAAACTGTGTAAATAATAGGTCTAATAAAGCAATCAGGGGCCAGGGCTGAAGCCAAACCAGCAGGAAACATCCATGCGCGCACACAAACACTCACACTCAACAGTAATTGGGTTTGACACCCCTGTCATATTCCCACACACTGGCACCACGGAAGGATTCCGTTTCACATGCAAAAAGGGCTGTGTTGGGTTGCTCTTGGCAACGCGTCAAGAACAGGCAGGTAAGGACAGCGCACAGCGGACGACTGCATCTGCCGCCCGGCGTGAGTTCAAGGCCTTCACCTGATGCCGGCATCAGATAAGAAAACCCTGCTGGGCCACACAGTGCGAAACCCTCTCATTAACACACTGGCGCAACGAGAGAAAGCACTGCGGCCCGTCTTTGGTGGAGAAACGTTTGAAATGGAAACTGGAAAAGAAAAGAGGGGAGGGGAGGAAAAGAGCCAGAAAGAGGGAGGGAGGGGGAGAGAAAGGGAGGCAGGCTCCTTGTTCACAGGACTTTTGCCCTCTTGCTGCTTACATTCAGTTACATCAGAAGCATCATTGCTCTCGTCATTTTTTTTTGTAACAACGACTGCACTAAAGGAGACACACTGCCGTTTCAAGCATTTCAGATATAAATATATATATTTTTTTTTCTTTTAGGAGTCGGAAGAAAATCTCTTTCAGTGACAGGCAGCTGCTTGCATTTCCCGAGCGTACGGGGGCGATCTTGTTCTCTCTTAGGTCCTGAAGCGCGTGGGCCGGCAGAGCTGGCTGCTCAGTACTGGGCAGCCCAGGGCAGCTTTGAGGTTGGAAGGGTTGGACGGCGTTCTGCATCGGCACACGAGCTACAAGACACAATTTCCCCACCCACCCCCTTCCTGTCAGCCTTTTCTTTTATCTAACAATTCTTGTTTGGAGCACTAGCCGAAATGTCTCAGTCTCTTGTAACAACAAACTCATTAAGGGCCTTGTTACTGCAGTCTCAGAAGTAACAGCTTGACAAGCTTTGTTAGGCTTCTTTATAACATCATCTGACAGTATCACAAGATAAAAACACACCGATTCTTTGACTGTAGTGCTGTACCTTGGAGCGTCATGCTCTCATCAGCTTGTACCTTTGCAGTGTTTTCCTACAGTATACAGAGCCTCTATATTCAGCTTTGCAGCATAAGCTCAGTAGCGCTTCAGTAGAATTGCAGCCAGACACTGGTGCATTAATAGAATTTGTCGTCAATACGAAAGTGTGGCCGTGTGACATCGTCAGGGTTGAGGAAGACTGAAATTGATTTGCCAGGATTCTCAGTGACCAACTGCTGGAGGCGCTGTGCCAGCCGGTCATCCTGCTGGGTGTGGCAAGCACCAGGACTGTGCCCAGGAGAGGGGGGATGGCCATTACTACCAGTTGCCTCCCTTTTGAGCTGGCCGGCCTGCCGTGCCTGGTCCACAGCGGCACGGAGGTGTTCAGCAGGGTCAGAGCGCAGGTGAGCCAGCTTCCTGGCCACCAGCAAGGCGGCACTGTCTGACAGGTGCTCCAGCATGTTGCATTGTGGGAGGAAATAGTTGGGGCAGTGCTTTCCCAGGATGCAATGTGCCAGATCATCCAGGAGCCCCAGGAGGAGGCGAGCGGGGGTCTCAGGATCAGGCGCACTCAGGTAGGCTGGGGGTAGGCGGTCGCAGGCCCAGAAAAGAAGTGTGCGAAGGTGATAGGGGCTGAGCCCAGCACGGGGCCGAGACAGCAGCCTGGAGATGACCGCTTTGGCAGCCTGAAAGGCCTGAGCCATGGGGTAGGGGATACACTTCTTCAGCTGGACCTCGCTGCGGGAGAAAGCCAGCCTCCACTCACGGTCAGGGCGGCCCCCCAGTGGCGCACAGCAGGGCAGCAGATAGAAGCCACTGATGGCCTCCTCCTCTGTGATTTTCCCATCCCAGAAATGGTTGGCCGTCAGCCATCCTTGGGCCACTGCTGGCCAGCCGCGGAAGGACACCACAGGCAGCAGGTCATACAGCACCCGGCTGCTGCCCGCCGTCAGTATGAGGGTGGTGAGGGGCCCATTGCGCTCCACCCGCTCTGGGACTGGGGTGCCCCTCTGGGGGTTCTTCCTCAGCTCATCTACCGCCTTCCGCACCACATCCCAGAACCAGTTAGCCACCAGTAATGGGGAGAAGTAGCAGCCATCCAGAGAGTTTGGGGACTGGAGGGAGGGGATGGCAGCCATGCCCTCAGCCGCCTTGGGCTCCTCCTCCCTGTCAGCACCCAACTCCGTCTCTTCCTGGCAGCAGAGACGCCAGCGGGCCAGCGTGGCTGGGTCGCACAGCCGCAGGCTCAGCCAGGAGTGGCAGGGGCCAGACTGCCGCATGTCTAGGGTAACTGGCTGGTTACGATCGTGGAGCTTCAATGCTGGCACCAGCAGTGTGAAGTCCAAGTCAAAGTCTGCTCCCCTGGCATAGTCACCCAGGTCCTCTGGGTTCAGGTCCAGCACTCCCTCTCTGGCCCCACCTGAAAGGAGCAGGTACTCATTGGCCACTGGCAATCTCTGGTCCACCTTCTGAACCAGCCCTACATGCAGAGAGACAAGAGAGAAGGAAAATATTTAAGAGACTGTGAGAGAGAACAACTCTAAGGGAGATAGTGAGGGGCGTTTCTTGGTTCAGTATCCACAGACTGATCCAAGATCAGAAGCGTGCATGTGTGTGTGGGGTGGGTGGGGGGGTGCTGATGGTGGAGACAGCTACATTGGATAAAACCCAAGCTGTGGCTGAGGTCTAAATCTTTTAACATGATTTCTCTCATCCAATTACAGGCATAACCGCAGAATGTGAGAGTCTGACTGTGTGCCTTATGTGGGTGTGTGAGTGTGTGTGCGGGAGGAGAGAGGGAGAGTGAGAGTTGGAAAGGAAACGTGAGAGAATGAGGGATAGAGGCCTTGAACAACAGAGAGATTATAGAATATCATGCATGCATGTACTTGGTGTAATGTGAATGTGTGCACTGTGTGTTCTGTACACTAGTGTGGGGTGCACAGAAAGAAGCATTTGAAAATGCACACAATGCTACTGCAGTATTAGCACAAAACCCAAAAAGTTATTCAATTTCTAAAATAAAATGCAAAAAGGATGATGACAAAAGAGAATTTTGAAAAGGAGGACAAAAGACTGTGTCGGAAAAAACCTCATCCTATTTGTCTTTATCTTTGAGTGATAAACTGGGTCAAGTCGGACGCAGGGAAAGAAAGAGGCTTCTCTCCTCAAACAACTTAGGAAAAAAGACAGTCACTTCATTAGTTGATCCTTGAGATTAGCCATGGGTAGTTCAGCCATTCCGAAAAGCTTTTTAATCCCAGCTTTCAAAATCCCTTTGTCTATTGGTTAGACAACAACAAAAACACATTCTGACATACAGACACTGGGGGGGGAGACACATACACACACACATGCTACCATGAGTATAAGCAGCTGATGTATGCTGTAGCTGTAGCTGTAGAAGTCCTTTGGTCAGATACAGTTTAATCTCTAAAATCATAACAGTGATGCTCTTATGCACTTAAATTCTAAAGTCTGTAATGAGGTATTATGATATGAGGTCTGAAGTGCTGAAATGTGCAATAGGGTATGCTTTGAAGTGTGATCTGAAGTGTTTTTTTAAGTGCTACAGAATATTATGAAGTGTACAAGTGTGATATGAATTGCTAGAGAATATTAAAGCCTCATGTACCATCACACTCAGGGCACTCAAAGTACATATACTTAGTCGTGTTCCTGTCATTACTATCACCATAGTCATCATCTTCATTGTCATGCTCTGTTCTGCATGAATTAAAGCTGCACACATGGAGAGTGAAGATTCAGAAATGTCAACATGTGTTTCTTCATGTGCTATCTTAATTATTTCACCCAACAATAGCGTCAGGCTGTAGACAGTAGGTGCCTGACATCATACAGTTGTGCAACTGTAAGATGACATCATAGAGTTTAATTTCCTTATCACAATGAGAATGTAATTTCACTTCCATCTGTGGAGGGGCTGCTGATGTCTTATGTTAATATATAGGGCTGGGCACAGGTGTCTATAACACTTCCTTCCTGTTTGTTCTGTACTAATGGGGTAAAAAGTCCACTTATTCACCACAAAAATATTCAATGTATTGCTTTCTGGCTCCTGCATCAGTTACTCTGTGTGATTGATCAATTCAAAAACTATTATTTTGAAAAAATGCCATTACAAATATTGCTGCAAGCAGCAATGAGGGGGCCAAGCAGTCCAGCAGGGCAGAGTCACCATGGCAACCTGATCTGCTTATGTTAACAGTGTGGCTGTAAGCACTGATAGGAAGTTGTATGTCAAATGACCAAAGGCATGGCGGAAATTGACGTCATGCCTTGGACTCCGCTTGTTCCATGGTACCCCATTTTTGAAAATCGGGTATATGGTTCAAAGGTTACGTGCGTAAACCCACCCTTTTGACCCAATGGGGGTGCTGGAGTGCTCGAGGCGCAGACATGAAACTTTGTGAATAGAATCAGGGGACTGTCCACAAACAATGTGCCAAATTTTAAAACTTTTTACCATATGGTTCTAGGGGTTGCCAAAGACTTCAATGGCAGTAGAAGAAGATGCTTATACATAATCAGAAAAGGTAGAAACTCAATGGGTGCCTACGCAGCTTCACCGCTTGGCCCTCATTGAGAAAAATAAACGTGACCGAACAACTGCAGAATTTCCTTGCAATATCTGGAAACCAGCAATGTTTGATATACAGGACAAGGACAAAACCAAGCAAACTAAACAGTCAACTGAAGAGGCAGAGACAAGTGAGTCACTGACAAGGACATGTATCATTCATAGAGCTGACAGAGACAACATAATAGCCTAATGAGATAATTTTAATGACCATTGCTACATATAATCATTTTAGGCCAAAATTTCAGGCCCACAAGATTTTACAGAAAAGCAGGATTTCAATCGTTGAACAATCCCCCCCATCCACCGACCAAAAACTAAAAGGTCTGTCCAAAGATGTAGGATAATCTGGCAAGAAAACAACATCATGTAACACATTTTAAATTTACAGATATATTTACATGAGGCCTCCAACTTCAGAGACAGCCTTTAAATTAGCACACTATGACATACCCTTCAAAATGATGAACCTTTGTGCTATGTTTGTTACTCCTACTGCAATTTCATATTAAGTTTGAAGATTCATTTTTATTTTTAGATCTTGAAATAATCCATCTTTAAATAATCAAATGACGACCCCCTATTTTCAGTAAAACTATCAAGCTGCTGAAATCCCATTATATGATTGAAAACCGTAGCTTGATGCAACGATGTTCTCTGGAATCTAAATTGTTTAGCTGTCAAAAGCAGGGCAGATTATGCTCAGGAGAAATCATCAAAGAAACAAGTGGATAAATAACATTGAAATCTGCTTCACCTCTCACATGCATCATCATGACACCCCAGTGGCACTAACTCAACCCTTCTTTCTGCTATGGAGCATGCTGCTTAAGCACTCCCCCTTACTGAACAGAACATAATTCACTGCAAAAATACACATCTAGAATGTCAGAAAACAATATTAACATGTCTCCACATTTATAATTATATATGCAAGAAAACAAGATAAAGGAACCAGAGTTAGACAATGGCATACTGTTGAAGTCATCAACTGCCACTTAACTGCTGCTATCTGCTCTATAAAACCCATCTACCCCTCTCACCAATACTCTGTAAAACAGGGGACATCACCATTGCCTGCAACCTTCCAGTACCTCAGAAAGGCTGCTGGAATATTGTGCATCACAGCCAGTTAGGCAGCTGGAGGCTGTGTGGCTCTAAGGCAGCCAAATCAATGCTAGTCCTAAGGGGCCAAATACATCATTCAACTACATGTCAGGGGTTCCCAACCTCAGTAGTAGAAGCCCATCATTCCTACTGCTTGTCATTTAAACATAATTGCAGACCCTAAATTGTAACAAGCTCTCAATTACACCATTTTAATTTTAAAAGTAAGATCAGTATGGTCAAAATGGTGTGGAGTGTGGAGTTATGGGCTGCTATGTCTGCTTTCAGTATGCACTGCAATACGCTGGTAGTCAGACTCATGAAACAGAATCTCTAAAGTGCGCACTAGATCATGAATAGGGAAAAATTTCATAGCCCTGGTCACTGAAACAACTAAAAGCTGAAAATTAAGTTCGAAGGCAGCAAAAAAGAGCAAGCCAAACCTCAATTTATTGAACTGTATTTTGCTGCGCTGAACCATACTTAAGACAACAAAGATGGTAAATCTTAAGCCACATGCTTTCAACAAACTTAACTGGTTGACAGTTTGGCAGCAACAAAAACTAGCATCCACAGATGGGACCCAGGAACAAGTATGAGAACCAATGATCTACAGGGCATGTGGCACAATGTCAAACCTTCTGAAAAAACTCTGATGTGCTGATGAGAAATGTAGACTTATTTTTAAAAAATGTTCATCTACACCCTTGTTTTGTTGACAGATGTAAAGTTAAAATAGTAAGTGTAATCCATTTAATTGCAATCTTGTTCAACACCAATTTACCCACGCATGGCTTTGTTGCAACACTCAAATGCGATTTCCAGCAAGACTACAGAGCTTTGGAAAGCACCATGAATCCATGCAGTCAGTGTGGGCTACAGCTGTGGGTTATACAAAGAAAAAATACCTGTACTAGACGGGGTCAGCCAGCTCCTGCTGTAAATCCTGCCAACCTGGCTCTGGGTCAACAGCAGAAATGGCCAACAACTTGCATGTTACCGGTAAAAATTTGAGGTAGTTGCACTTGTACTGAGATTTGATTTAAACAAATTTAAACATAATACTTTGTAGAGAAAGATTGCAGTTAACATACAGTAGGCTATTACCACATGACTAACATGATAGGACACATTAATTCAAAAAGCATTTCTACATTAATAATGTATTCTTATTGTTCTAAATTCTTATTTAGTATCTTATTGTACAGTTCACTGAAAAATAGTTAAGTTGCATCAGCTTGCTATTTTGAGGCAGATGTTTTATCATTTGAATTGAAAATAAAGTTACCCATGTATCACCCACCTCTGCCACAATACAAACCATTTCATGAAACAGATCATATTTTTAGTTGGGTGTAGTTACACCACTATCATAGACCTATGAGCCAGTGTTGAAGTACACTCAACAATCAAGCTGAACATAATTGCATGAAATGCATTAAGAACAGTTAGCTATATGTGACATTGTAACTACTGCTGAATCAACGGTCACTGTTTTCAATTTACAAGACACACTTTTGTGGCAATAAATCACTATGCTTTTACTTTATTAGTGCTGCTACACCACATGGTACATTGTAAGTGGGCTGTTAAGTCCAGGGTCAGACATCAAATTAAGTTGCAGCCACAGAGAATAAACCATCTTAGAGAGTGAAATCCATAATGAGTTCAGCTAAATCCAAACTCTAGATAATACCACCCCAAGACTTAACTAACATTAAGACTATGATTCTCTGATTGTTCCATTTATTTATAATGCAGTGCTTATCCCTCCCACGCTGTGTCCATATAAAAATATAATAAAACTATAAAAACATAAAGGCCTTATCTCCTAAGGGCAAGAAAACACAACTCCTAATTCAATAGAAGTAATGAAGAAAGAATTTAATGTTAATTTCAATTTTTGTGGAGGGAGCCAGGATGGTTGCAAGATACCATGTTTGATTAAAAGAGGTTTTTTTTGGTAGTTTGCCATTTCCCTGATCACTTTTCAAGGACATAGCAGAACAGACCACATGGTTCTGAGGCACAGCCAAGCAGCTGGAAACTTTGTTTGGATTCTACCGCTCTCCCTGTGTTATCTTGTCCCAGGGTGAATAGCCTTCCCCCGTCCAAAATAAATCCTGCATGGTGTACGTGGAGTCCTTTTAATCTATATTTCAATACCATCTGTACACTTAATTTGCATTGCCAGACCTGCAATGGAGTGCCATGAGTGGAGTAGAAGAAAAAGGGACTGCTTAAAAAAAAAAGAGAGAGAGAGACAAACGAAGATCCAGAAATCAGAATGTTTCTGCCCATCATCCTCAAGAAAGCAATGCTGAGGAATGAGATGCATTCAGTCATCATTCAACAGAGGGAGGGGCATATTAGGAGAAAAGTACAGAAAATGAGTGGTAAGAAGAACAGAGGGGTGGGGAAGAAAGAGAAGAGGATCTGGAAGTATAAAGAGACGCAGCAGACAAATAAATGGAAGCAGGCAAAATGGGGTTGGCTGTTGGCTACTCAAACATTGCAAGAGATCAAAGGAAACTGGTTACATTTTGGCAAAAGAGTGGCTTCCATTCCCTGCTGTCTTACTATTGTTTATGGGATAAGGACAGGGATTTGATACTAGTTCACTGTTTCTCTAAAGTACCACATGAACCACAACATGCAAGGAAAAGAGACAGAGAAGAGAATGAATAGTCTCAGCAAAGTAGGAAGAGTATGAGATGGCATAGAAAATGGAAAAGAGAGAAAAGGCAGGGACAAAGGAGCTAGCCAAAGGGACTATGGCTACAACTGCACTGTTACAGAATAGGGCAAAAAAGAAAGGGATAGGAAAGAATAGGAGATGTAGAGAAAGATGGGAGGCACGGCAAGGAAGGAGGAAATAGGGATAGTGCCACCTCCTGGGCAACTGAACTTACTTCATTAGAAACAGAATCCCAAAGTGTCAAAGATGAGATTTTTGATGGTTGTCATCACTTGTTCTCAAGACCACCACTAACTTTTACTATTTGAATGCTTTTCATAATGATACCATTTGTTATGACTGGCATTCCAGTTAGATCAGGATATCTCACCAAGCATGTTGAAGATGTAGTCTTTTGCTGTATGAACCTCCAACGCTGTCTGATCACCAAATTCTCCCTGCTCTAGTTGCACAAGCTCCAGCACCTGTGAAGACAACTGTTCCAGCACCGCCCCCGAACGGAAGTCCACTTCAGCTGCCCGCTTGACTGGGGCTGGGGATCGTGGAGCCACTGCACTCATCAGGGACTCCATGGTGAATAAGGAAAACCTGGGGACAGGAGCCCTCTTGTCAGACTGCTGAGGTACATATGAATGTCACACCATCACTTTAAAAGTTGTCACTTTCACAGATGTGTATGGGGGGGGGAGCTTAAAACACCAGGATGATTCAACCGCTATACCATTTTCGAATGAGATATTGGTCATATGAGGGGTAGTTTGTATATATAGGGCATTAAAAATAAACATTTTAATTCTCCTCAAATAGCATTTCCTAATTAGATGTGTTTCTGAAAAAACCCTGATATGACAGTAAGTTTGGTTACCAATTATTTAAAAAATAAAATCTTTATTTTCAATAAACCTTACCTTGTAAATAAACAATTTAGTAAATTCCGAACTACTGTTTGCAATATCGCTATATACATATTTAAGATAACCAGACCATTGTACTCCATTACAACTTATTCATAAATAAATAAATAATAAACATAAAATCGTGAAAAGCAAATTGGACAAATATCTACATGATTACATACCTTACACAATGGCTAACTTATACAATTAGGACTGCCTTTCAATCACACCGCCTGCTACTAACCGGTTATTTGGGATATTGGTTAAATAAACTGACGATTTCAATTGTTAGATTACCCTTAGATTAAGAGCGCGATATGAGTAATTAAACTGTTGTATTTTATCCGGTTGGGACACGATACAACACTACATCTTTATGATAGTTAGCTAAAATTAAAAACCGAACTACAAACATTATCCAGAACAGGCTAGTGTGTTACTGTTAGTTAATTAGCTAGCTAACTTACTAATGGTTGCGATTTACAGATAAGAAGATAACTCAGTTTGGTAGTATCAGACCACCATTTTATTGGCTAACGTTAGGATAATAATCCTGCTCATTTCCCACAGTAATTACCTAGCTACCACAATAAGCTATTTTATTTAAGGAAAATATGCATACGATATAACTTTAAAATGTCACTGTCTTCTGTTGCGATTTGTTGAAAATCTTTCGGTTTTGGTTCTCAGTCAGACAAACTCAAATTATCCAGTCAGTTAGCTCGGTAGCTTTCCAGGTGAGGTTACAGGCTATACCAAGAAATAGCGAGCGTTAGCTAGCTAACTACAATTACACCAACAGTCATCAAGGTAGCCGGTTACAACATTTAATTCTATTTGTCTTCTAAAAAGTAGGAAAGCATATACTCTGAGCACACACCCTTAACTCGCAGGTTACTGGCAATTTCTTATCACCAAGGCTTTCTTTGTTTTGCTTTTGTCTTTAAATCCGATTTCTTCTCTCGTCATTTCCAACAGGTCCCAGGCACACACCTTCCCCCTGGCAACATCGATCCCGGAAATCAAGTGCCTCCGCCGTGCATTTTGGGAGTGGTAGTGTGTTCCACATGGACCATGAGTACATAATTGTCGGTTGACTTCATTTGCTGTCAGTCCTTGTGTTGGTCAAGTGTATCGTTTCTTTTCTTTTTTTTTTTTTTTTTTTTTACAGTAAAGTTATATCCGAAATGGGGAACTAAAGGCAGGAGCGGAAGACAGTGAGGATATAGGGAGAAAATGTTTGTTCATTCAATATGCCCAGGCATGCAGACTGTACACGTTGTCCTGCAATACCTATACATACTATCAGTGTATGTTCACAGTTGACAAGTTACATTTTCACACAAGTCATTAGAAAAAAATGTCCTTAGAAAAAAAAAATATGTTGAATATCTTTCTTACAATTGTAAGACAATATAGTTACCCACTTGATTTAATCACTTAATAAACTAATGTAATTATTTGTGCAAAAGGGTTTAGACAAAATAATGGAAACATGAAACAATATATTTTACTGTTACTGTATCTTAGCCCCATCTGGCTCAAATGAAGACCATGAATTGCAAAGGGGCCAGAAACCCAACATCAAAACCACCCAAAAGCCCAGGCACAACTGTGTAAACGCAATAAGTGCTGGCACACCTTAGAATGCATCACTTCAGCTGACTGTGGAAATAGGGCTAATGATGGTTCAAGGGCCTAAGGAGTCATTTTAGAGCGCAGCCTCAGATTGCCATGAAATATTTCTGGAATTAATATCTATGTGCCACTAGCAGGCCACAGTAGCCACTAATATCAGTAGGATATTGTGAGGGGGCTGAAATGTGACTGTTTTAAAAATGTCTATGTAAGGAAAAGTATGTAGTAACTATATTAGTAAATATTAAAACTGGGCTAATTGATTCAAATATTTTGTAATTTTCATCTTTGAAATCATTTAGTTTAGCTGCAAATTCAAATCTTTGGTTGAGTACATTTACTGATTTCTACTGTTTTTAACCAACAAGACTAAACACAATAAATATCTTTTTGAAAAGAATGGAATGGAAGAAGCCATGTACAGTGCTATGTAGAAAGGTCTTTTGCTTGCTTAGAAGGCCTTACTTTAACCAGAACACTGCTTCTCCCTCTAGGTTGAAGTCTTATGATTGATGCCTCAGTCTGGAGGGTTTTGAATTTTATTAGCTTTTCCACTTCTCTCTACAGCACTGCACATGTGTGAAAAAGGCTTATGATAATCGCGTCAGATTCTGTGGGCGTGACGTTTCATTTTGTTTTTTTATTCAACAAAAAGCCATGTAAAGCGCATCCTTCTTCTGAGTCAGGGAATGCTTTTAAATGTTGGTGTTTGCAGAGGGTGAGTGAGCCAGCAATCTGCTAATTTGCACTGAGGAATCGATTGGGCACACCACACACACAACCCTGTGCAGAAACTGGAGCTAAAATAATTATAGAGTCTGGTAATATGAAATAAACAAGAAATTATACATTTGGGTAAAGGAAGGAGGGTGCTAGGGAAAGAGCACAGTGGAAAAAAAAATTCATCTGAGACAACAATATCTACAGCATCTCCAGTATGAGTCTAATGCACGCCCACTTAAACTGAGGTCCAACGAGCACCATAGGCAACAGGCTAATTGCATTCCATCTGATGCAATAGGCTGCTGTGTTAATGCACACTGATACGCGAGCAGGAAAAAGTAATAAGAGTGATGAGCGGGGAGGGGCAGGAGCTGAAAATTTGATTTTCACTTGAAAAATCCCAACAAAGACACTGAAGCATGGCGGTTCTTAACACAGCCTCCTGGCATATAATGCAGTTATAAGGATTCATGGTTTTTTAACAAGATACTGTGCTTCCGCCTCTAATGAGCGATGGGTGAAATCCCAGTTCTGCCACAGCACCAGGGCAGAGAAACAGAAACAAACTCAGACAGACTGTAGGCTTGAATGAATTCACTCTTTCCCACATGTCAATCCTATTACCTTTGCTTGGCTTTAATATCTGGCCCTGAGAGTGGCTCGAGACACTATGAATCCATTGTGTTCTGATTCAATAACCCGGGGGGGGTATGCTAAATACATTATCCTGTTATGTTAATGTTCATAAGTGGTTCCATTAATCATACAACCACAGACAGTGACTTAAGTTTATAGGAGTTGGTGTGTTTCTTAAGCAAGGCTTCAATAAAAATTTAGAGGTAATCCATTTTTATTTCAATAAAGATCTTAGTTCTCAGCTCAAACAATGTTCAACTGTAAATACAGTCCCTACAATACCATTGATTATTGCTTCAAATTTATTTTTATCTGATTAAATAGGCATATGCAAATTGTAACAGTATAAGAACTTGATCAGCAACCTCATTTACGCTCTCTTGCAGGACCAAATACTGAGGTCAATCAGGACCTCTACAAAAGTGTGAGAGTATGTAGATCAGTAGGTGACTTAAGTAAATACAGTCAAAAAATATGTTTGTGCTAATAATTTCAAAACAGCTTTATTTTTGTTGAAGAAGAAAAACCTGTAGAAACTAAGCACATAAAACTAAGTCACAGAGGCTTTGACAGGTTTTTAAGGCATCTGTGAAAGTGGGGCAAAATAACAACTAATCCCCACACTTTACTTTGTTTACACCTGTGAAGGAAAAAAGTTTAAGATCGCACTGGCTTCAAAACATTTTCCATCCCTTCAAGTTTTTTGCTCTGAAGTTTTGTTTGGTTTGGAGTTGAGAGGGAAATCTCCACTGGAGCCTGGGTCAGAATGATTCTGAGATCAGGGGTCAGAGTTCAGAGCGCAATGGCAGCCCACCCTGCGATGAGCATGGTGCCACCATATGGAGCGAGCTTGCTGAAGCTTGGGTCTCCTGTTATGGCCTGGTGATACAGAGCCCCACAGAAACACCCCATGCCTGCTGTCAGCAGACTGCCAGCCTGTAAACACACAGCAAGAGCACTGAATCAACATGGGAGTTCTGATTACCTTTATATTTTGTGTTGCAATGTTTACCCCTTACAATGCTTTCAAAGGAAAACAATGCATGTAACACTTACTCAATGAAGAATGTATCAACCTACTGCCATGCAGTATATCAAATGAAACAGCTATGTTGGATCACCTTACAGTACATTATCTTTTGACATATTTAACTTTTCATATTTCTCAGATCATACCATTTTTTCTAATAGCAGGTAAATTATAAAGACCCAAATGAAACAAAATATGTAAGAACCACACAATCTGCAACTGGATCCTGTAAAAATGATCTATGAAGTAAGTATGATCTATGAAATCCCTGATACAGTGAATACCTGGAACTACAAATGTTGTAATGTGTATAGAATTCAGATTTATAATACTGTGGAATTCAATAAATGGGTAAAGCAATCAAGCAACCACTGCCTCCAAATACTGGCCACTGGCATGCAGCCCTTTGTGGAAGTTGAGGAGTGGGAAAGCACAGGAATGGACCTGTGCACAGACCTACCAGTATAGGCTTCCTGCATCGAGCTGCTCCCAGCAGAGCCAGGCTGTGGAAGAAGTGGTACTTGTTGGCAGTTTCAAACATCTGAAAGTAAAGCCATGAGATAAAGGGGGTTGTTAAGACACAGGTGAACCAAAGGACAAAAAAAAACACTTAGTTCCATTTCCTGTTTTGCATTTTTAAAGACTATACAACAAGCACATCTGTCAGTCCTATATGAGACTCAGCAAGCAAAGGCCTCAACCATCTATTGCGAGATCTTGGAAAGTTAACAGGAGAGAGCACTGACCCTCACTGAGCAACTCCAGCTTCTGTCAATCTGGGTGAGCTAATGTCTCTTGATCACCAATGTATGCAAAATGGCAGAGCTTGACTGACTGGTCCTTTTGACTCCATAAAAACAAGCCAAATTCAGCAAGGAACAGTAGTTTTCAATTTCACAGAGACTTCGTGAATAAAAACAGACTGAATGAAACATACATTCACAGTAATTACTATAAAGTAACAGGTATGGTACTCATGGAAGCTATGAAGGCCGGTTCCTACTTAGACTTGACAAGAAGAGCTGGCTAATTGTGTTGGTGAAAAGTTCAGTTTAGCAATTATTTAAAAACACCAAAGGGCATTTCAGCAGTGGTGTCGACTCCTGGTTCCAGACATTTACTGGACTAGCTGAGAGATTACTTTCAAACTGACAAGCACCGGCAACAACTGGTAACAACAAAGCTAACATAGCCCGGTATTCCCTAGGATTTAGAATAAATATGTGTAATAATTGTAACCAAACAGTTTTTAATCATGAAATCTTGAATATTCACCTCTTTTAAGTAATCATCTCTGTCGCTCCGTCTGAATCCTAAAAAATGAGGAGGAAGTGCTGATAAAGAGGTAATACAAAGTCGACACAGAGCCTGGAACATTTTTATATCCTACGGTAACTAGTTAAAACACAACACATCCTTAATGCAACGTTTGATTGTTACAAAAATCTACCATTTAAGAGGTGCTAAATTAGTATACAAGGAGTGTCAAACTTAACGGTAAGCCTGACAAACAACAACTGCTAAAGTAGGCCTATTTAATCTCTAGCTGATAGCAATGTCAGCTAAATTTCCACTTTAAGAGCAAATCATGCGTAACGGATGAAATCAAACACAGTTTAAATTGACAGGACGGAGGTATTGAGCATCCACTTATGACATGGGTCAAAACCACGACAATTATTTTAGCAATCTATGCCATCGATCA